>CM062613.1:36626731-36866731 GCA_025617555.3 Puccinia polysora | reverse complement strand
TATGGAATTTATGGGTTATTTGATTGAGGTATTTCATGTTTGTTTCCTATCATGAAAACTAACTTAGTATCCATTTCTTTAATTGGATCAATGAAATGAATACTTACCATAGATGAGCTCCTGCTTGAGCTTTGCTGCATGTTCTCTTCCTCTGAAGAGGATTCTGATTCCAAATTAAGTGATCCCAATTCACTTTCAGTCTCTTCCTCTGAACTTTTAAATTCAGATTCAGATTCTGCTGACTTTGACTAACAATGCATCATTTGTTAGTAACTAAGTTCTTTAAACCAAAAAAATGAACATATCCCAAAAGAAAAGACTTACAATCTTTCGTCTTTTCTTTTTTGGAGCCCTTCTAGTCATTTTTTGCCCCTTGGATTGTTTTCAACATCCTCAAACGGAGATGGTTCTTGCTGCGTATCAGTCAATTTTGGCTTGCGCCTACTTTATTGTAGACTTTAGGTTCAAGTCTTGGCTCTGATTGATATTTTTTAATCTTCTGAATGATATATTTCAATAGTTGGCTTTGCTCATTATCTGGAGATTCCAAGATCATTGCATCAACTTTTTAATGTAACTGAGGAATGCTTAGCATTTCATTGACATTTCACTTGAAAAATCCAAAAGGATCAACCATTAGTGAATGAGGAATCATTAATCAAAAAGCATTAATCAAAAAGCCTTAATCAAAAAGCATTAATCAAAAAGCATTGATCAAAAAGCATTAATCACATAGTGATTTGAAAAATCCAACTTGAAAAATCCAACTTAATCCAACTTACACAACTGGAAATGCAAGGCTCATAGTCCAACCTCCACTGAGGATGAACATCTTTGGGTGCCATGGATTCTCTAAATGCTAGAAGGTCACCTTTTTGGTGAGAACAGGGCAGACACATAGTCTTGGAATATGACTTGGTGCACACTTTTCCATCATGTACATGTTTGAACTTCTCTAATTGTTCCCTAATAAGATGAATTGACTCTAAAGAAAATGTTTAAACCAATGGTAACAGTTCAGGAGGAAGAGCTTTCCCTAACTCAATTTGAGATTTATAAAGTGATGCATGAACTGATTCAATTTGATTCTAAACTGTTTGGTCAAGGCTTTTCTAAACATCCAACAGGTTTCTCAAAGACTTTTCAAGGAATTTTTTGAGAGTTTCATGGGCCCCTTCAACCCAAGATGTGATTTTGTTTCCAAAATCTGGGTTTATACAAGTCCATGCTGTTACAAATGTCTCTTTTATACAGGGAAAATGTTATTTTCCATATACTTGAGTACATCCTCATAGTCTTTCAAGAAAAACTATACCAGGCAAAAGGTAAGAACCCAAAAATAGGAAGAATAAGAAGCAGTAATTCAGACCTACTCTGAGTTCCGCATCATTGACCTGCACCTCCACCTTGGTCTTTGAGGCCCCATACTTTGTCCACAGAGTCATAAAGCTTTTCCATCCTTCAAAGTCATTGACAAAGCCCGCTTTAAAGTTTGCTTGTATGTTTTTACAAGTGCAAAGTGCCACATTTTCTTGATGACTGAGGGAAACTAGATTCACTAGCGCAAATCAGAACTTTTTCAGAGTCCATCACAAAGAGTTTTTCAAGTCTCTCAGGATCATAATCCAACTTCTTTAATGCATTTAGAGACCAACTGTAGAACTCAAATGTTTCTTTTGTTATAAAAACAAGAGCTTTTGTGAAAGTTTTCCAATTGGCTGTCATTCCTCCAACATTCAATAGTGGGGCTTTGTACTTATTGGTCTTATAAGTACAATCCAACATAGAAATATGATGGAATTGTTTTGAAAGCTTTACTGCCTCTGCATTTGCTAAGTACAGAGCCTCCAAGTGACCCTCCCCCCTGAACTTTGACCGGTGAATCCAACTTTTTTCTTCAAGCTGTTCATAGAGTACCTCCCTAACACTTTTTCCCCTTAGTTCTGTGAGCATTACCTTCTGCTTAGTGTTATAGATTGTTTGGTCATAAACATAATCCCCCCATCAATCTTTCTCAATTTTCTCTTCAGTTGCAAAGTATTGAGCCCATCATTCATGCCTTCTACTAGATTTTGTAAAGCCACCCACAAGATTCCACCCAGTTAAAGATGCACAGAGGGATTTTCAGATGGTTGATGGTTATCTTGGGTTTCTTCATAGGATAGGCGCCACAAGGGGTCTGCCTTTGAGCAACGTGAATGGATTAAAAACTTGAACCCAACCTTCCTTATGTGATTTTTTCTAGACCTTTTGGTAAGAAGATTTCCTGAATAGAAACCATGTCTATCACAGGCTAAATTCACATATTGGTCACGCTTTGAGTTGAAAACTGTTAAAGCGTAACCATGCTTCATTGCCCATGTTTTAAAATATTTTTGTGCCTCTTCCCTAGTAGGAAAAGCTCTCAAGGGCTGTGGGTCAAGTGGATCTGCCATAGTTACATACTTATATTGATGGCATGCACTCCATCAGTTTCAATAAAATTAAATAAGGCAAAGATGAAGTAACATAAAATTTCACTAACAAACAGAGTTCAAATCCCACTGTGAAACATGTTGTTCCTCAATTGTCACCCTTGGTGAGGATGCAATTGGGGCTTCCAATTTTTCATTGCCCAAATACTTTTGTTCTTTTTCCAAAGCTGTGTTGATGGCACTATCAATGTAGACCTTCAATGCAGCTGGGTCAGAAGAAGGAGGGCTTGCCACTGTGCCCATGCAAAAAAATGCAATGGTATGATTCAGTATTCAATCCAACTTTCAATTGAGCAAACAAAGTTTGCTCAATTTTGATTTGAGAAAGAATTTTTTGCAGAATCTGATATGATTCATGATTTCAGTTTTCACTTCAATTTCACCTTGGTTTCACTTTAATGTTTCTTTGGGATTGCTAAGTGTGGAATAAAAGTCCCACAAAGTATGTGTTAATTCCAAATTTGGGTTGACAGAACCCATGTGTGGTCCAGGGGATGCCCAAAATTCTTGCACAACTTCTGGGGGTTGTGCGCCCCAAAACACGGCTAATTTGAGCCGTGTACGGGGGTATTTGGCTCAAATTAGCCGTGTACAGGGGCACATAGCTCAAATTAGCTGTTTTTGGGAGTTACACAGCTCCTACACGACCCCGGGGGGGTCGCGGGTGTTTGAAACAGCCCTTTTTGGTTGTCTTTAGGCCCCCACACCTCATTTGAGCTGTGTAGAGCCCTACACAACTACCACACGGCTGGAACCGTGAATTTAACATCACCCAAATAAAAAATAAAAAATAAAAAATAAAAAATAAAAAATAAAAAATAAAAAATAAAAAATAAAAAATAAAAAATAAAAAATAAAAAATAAAAAATAAAAAATAAAAAATAAAAAATAAAAAATAAAAAATAAAAAATAAAAAATAAAAGATAAAAGATAAAAAATAAAAAATAAAAAATAAAAAATAAAAAATAAAAACTAAAAAATAAAAAATAAAAAATAAAAAATAAAAAATAAAAAATAAAAAATAAAAAATAAAAAATAAAAAATAAAAAATAAAAAATAAAAAATAAAAAATAAAAAATAAAAAATAAAAAATAAAAAATAAAAAATAAAAAATAAAAAATAAAAAATAAAAAATAAAAAATAAAAAATAAAAAATAAAAAATAAAAAATAAAAAATAAAAAATAAAAAATAAAAAATAAAAAATAAAAAATAAAAAATAAAAAATCAAAAATAAAAAATAAAAAATAAAAAATAAAAAATAAAAAATAAAAAATAAAAAATAAAAAATAAAAAATAAAAAATAAAAAATAAAAAATAAAAAATAAAAAATAAAAAATAAAAAATAAAAAATAAAAAATAAAAAATAAAAAATAAAAAATAAAAAATAAAAAATAAAAAATAAAAAATAAAAAATAAAAAATAAAAAATAAAAAATAAAAAATAAAAAATAAAAAATAAAAAATAAACAATAAAAAATAAAAAATAAAAAATAAAAAATAAAAAATAAAAAATAAAAAATAAAAAATAAAAAATAAAAAATAAAAAATAAAAAATAAAAAATAAAAAATAAAAAATAAAAAATAAAAAATAAAAAATAAAAAATAAAAAATAAAAAATAAAAAATAAAAAATAAAAAATAAAAAATAAAAAATAAAAAACAAAAAATAAAAAATAAAAAATAAAAAATAAAAAATAAAAAATAAAAAATAAAAAATAAAAAATAAAAAATAAAAAATAAAAAATAAAAAATAAAAAATAAAAAATAAAAAATAAAAAATAAAAAATAAAAAATAAAAAATAAAAAATAAAAAATAAAAAATAAAAAATAAAAAATAAAAAATAAAAAATAAAAAATAAAAAATAAAAAATAAAAAATAAAAAATAAAAAATAAAAAATAAAAAATAAAGAATAAAGAATAAAGAATAAAAAAAGAAAAATAAATAAATGAAAATCAAAAAAAAACAAAAAAAATGAAGAAAACCAAAACACCAAAAATTAAATAAATAATGAAAGAGTCAATGGACTAGCCCTAAAGTATAAGTGCCAAAAAATACAAGTTCAACTGGACTAGCCCTATAGTAAAAGTGCCAAAAAATATAATTTCAACTTGAAAAGCCTCAATTAAAAACACTAAAAAAAAGACAAGTAACTTGACAAGCCCCAAAGTAAAAACACCAGAAAAAGACAAGTAGCTTGAAAATCCCTAAAGTAAAAAAAACAACAAAAACAAGTTCAACTTGTGTGAAGCTGATCTCATCACAATAGGTAAAAATACTCCTTATGATGGGATCATCCCAACACAAGTTGAACTGACTTACCAATAAAATCTCATTCAAAAAGCTCATCATAATGATGTTAACTCAGAACACTCAACATAATGATTTTCAAAATGTCATAACCCTTTATAGTAAGAGAACTACAAGATCAGAAAGAAACGTGATGAAATATGAAGTCTATAGTTGAATTCTACAATCTAGAATACATTTGAAGTTGATCTTTGAGAAGAGCAGAAAAACCAGAATCTTTCTTTGAAATGAAAGCATAGGGTTTTGCTATAATGGGCCAAAGTGGAATCATTTATTTCTCAAGTACTAATAGAACCCAGTGGTTATTGTCGACAAAGGAAATATAAATTGGCTCCAATTAATCTATAATGCCTTTTTTCATTTTAGTATAAGAATAACATTACTCCATGAAATGAAACATATAGGTCTGGCATAAGTGTCTGCTATCATTTGACCCATATCTAGCTTAGCCAGCCATTTTGAAGAGGGAATCTTTGCAATTATGTTGTCAACATCAAGTCTTTGTTTAATCTTTTCTAAATATTTTGCACCACAAAGCATTGTTATTTAGCGTGCTTCATGTCTCTCCAATGTTTCAATCATTTCCTCTCTCACTTTAAACCAACCATGTTCATCATAACCAAGCAACTTAGTAATGAATTTAAATCCACAATTTCCATCGCCAATGGGATTAAAAACCTTGCCCAAGAACTTATGTAATTTCTCAGGTAGTTGATTGAGGTATTTCATTTTGGGTTCCTATAATCAAAACTCACTCAGGCAAAATTCCAAAAACATTAATTCATGACATCAATACTTACCAAAGATGAGCTTGTGGTTGAAGCTTCCTGCATGTCTTTGTCCTCTGAAAAGGATTTGGATTCCAGATGAAGTGAATCTAATTCACTTTTGGTCCCTTCCTCTGAACTATGAAATTTATGTTCTGATCCTGCAGACTTTAACTAACAATTAACATCATATCATCATCAGTTCATTAAACCCAAAAAATGAAAATTTCACAAAATAAAAGACTTACAATATTTTTTATTTTCTTATTTGGTTCCCCTGTAATTCTCTTTCCTTCTTAAGCTGCTTTTCAACATGTTTGAAATGAGAAGGATCTCACTGGGTGTCTTTCAATTTTGGATGGTGTGGAAACAAGAGAGAGGTACTCCCTGAAGTTTTCCTAGGTTCCAGAAGTTAATGGTCCAAGCCTCTGTAAGGAGGGGGATGCACCCTTGAACAGAGACAGAGATATATATATAGATGAATTACTTCCTTCCTTCCCAGACCATTCTGGTAGTGGCATGCCCCCCCCTCCCCAACCCTGCGCTGAGAGTGAGGCCTTTATGTCCTCCCTCTCAACCCTAATGTAAGTACAAGCTCAATGACATCCTAGCAACTAATAAGAAGGGACAACACGCCTAACCCTAACCCTTACCCATACTGTAAAATCCTCCGCACTTGCCTGCCATCAAGCACACTTAGTTTGTCCTTCCCATGATGCAGGCCTCCGCCATGCCTTACTTGAGGTCCCCCGCGCTTGTCTGCATCCTCCCAACATGACTTCATGATTTTCCCAATATCTGGGGATTTTTCCGCGCTTGAGCGCGTCCTCTCCGCCTGTATAACCTCCACAATTTCCCTGCTCTTACCTCCCCAAACTAGCCATCCCACAAAATTGGTTTGGCCAGCTCCATTCCTAGGTCTGTAACATCCAAGCAGGTTGCGGGCCTGCTGCATCCAATTAAGCCAGACCCGCACCTGGTTTGCTTACCCCTTCAGAAGCTGCTGCTGAGCTCCCAGCAGCAACAGCTGAGACCATGCGCACCTCAACTGCTGAGCCTGACCTACCCACTGCTGAGCGCCCAGGCCACAATGCAGTTCCTTATCCAAGGCTATCTAATGACACCACATCCCCCCAACTTGAGTTCTGTCCCCAGAGGTCTCCCCATGCTTACCTCAACAATAACTGGACTTCCCACACCACTAACCTTGCACCCTTCCTCCCCCACCCACCCAACTCCTCCCTTCACCATGGCCCCTTGTGACTTCTGCCCTCACAATGGGTATGAATGCTCTACAATCCCCAGTTGTTGCATGTGCACCTCCTGCCACCATGCCCACCGTTTCTTCTCACTTAGAAAGTGAATTCCCCGCAATCCCCCCCAATCTGCTTCCTGTCCTTGAATGCGCAATAGGGCGCATCAGGATGCATTTGTGGTGTCACATGAGGATACCATTTTGGAGGATTTGTTGAACCCTCCCAGCTTGCCACTCATCTGCCTCAGGCCTCAACTGAATTCCTTGACTTGGCCTCCCCCCTTCACCATGCCAGACCTCTGCGCAAGGAGGATTTCACCACCTTTGCCGCTGACCAAGCCACCATGGTCTACTGGTCTGATTGAGTCCAATTTAATTTCCCAGCCGTGGACCTGTGCACTGAGGAAATCATGAATTGCTGCTCTCAAGCTCCTGGTCCTCCACCTCCTCCTCCCCAGTCTTCTCAAGCTTCTCCAGCATCTCCAGCCCCGGCCCTGCAATTGTCTCTGGAACCCAAAGGCAGTACTCCAACTCCAGCTTACCCAGAGCAGATTTTAATTCAATCCTATCGGCCAGCTTTCCCACTTCCTTTCCCAGCTTAACCACCTCCCTTTCTGGCTTCACCTCTTCCCCTCGCAGCAAATCCCAAAATTGCGGACATCCCCATCAGGCTAGCGCTGATACAGGCGCACTTCAAGGACTTTGCGGCAATATTGGATTACCTGCTCTGGCAATTCCTTGCAGCTCCAGGCGCTCATGGGGCAAACCCCCGCAGTGACTTGTTAGAGGCCTTCCAAGGACTTCTGGACACGCCGCAGTCAGATATGGTGGAGTTTATGAACCTGCTTGAGGCATATTTCCCTCTCCCCTTCTTGTTGTTCCTCTATCTATCCGCGCTTCTGTACTTCAAAAGGAATAGACTTTTGCTTGTGCCATTGCGCAATGAGAGAGAAATGAGAAAAGAAAATCTGCATCTGTGCAGGATCCCCTTGAGTAAGTGAGAGTCCTTGAGCCTGAGAGTGAGAAACAACCTCAGATCTGCCTCTGTACAAGAGCCTGTACCATCAATGTTCCCCAAAGGGTACCTGGACCGCCCCAGAGGAACTGCCACACAGTTCCCCATAATTAAACACTTCAAGTGGTGAGTTGAGCTGGAATGCAAAAGGGGGAAATCTCAAGGAGGAAAACCTAATAAAACACTGGGATTGGTGAGTTGAGCGGGCATTCAAAAGAGGGAAAGCTCAAGGAGGCACACCTGGAGGACAGAGATGGCAGTTTGCGTATGATGAGTAGTGATGGACTTGAATGAAAAAATGAAATGACACAACAAGAAGGATGAGAGAGCATAAATATGTCCAACCTAAGAGAACACTGGGATTGGTGAGTTGAGAGGGCATGCAAAAGGGGGAAAGCTCAAGGAGGCACACCTGAGGAAAGAAGAGGAACACATTTTTTAGGATCTTGAAAAGTTGGAGTAGAGGGAAAAGGTTTTTATGGAGAAACTTACCTGGAGGAAAGAGACAGACGTTGGTGTATGATTATTAGTGATGGAATTGAATGAAGAAAGAAATTTCTGTCCTCCAGGGGTAATGGTAAGATAAATTAACAAAAAGATTAGGTGAAAACTCTGTTTATAAATATAATGCGTGACTGTGCAGAGAAACTGTTCTGCCTGATACCCAACTTTCAATACCCCCTGTCTTCTTCAGTTTGCAAGGTTGAGTGCACCACAGTCCCTTGTATGTTTGACCTTTGCAAGGGCTTTGTTGAAGATGTTGGCAATGTTGGAAGCGGTGGGAATGTAGGAGATGGTGACTGAGCCTTCATTTATGACCTTGTGAATCCAGTGAAACTTCACATCAATTTGTTTGGAGCAAAACTGGTTCATTTTATTAAGAGGAAGCATGAGAGAGCCTTGCTTGTGGACCCAGAGATTGGGGCAACATTGCATGGAGTTCCCAATAAATTTGAGCAGTTTGAGGAGCCAGAATGCCTCCTGGAGCAACTTGTAGAAAGCATTATATTCAGCTTTGGTTGTGGATGTGGACACCAACTCTTGCTTTTTTGGACCTCCAAGAAATGACAGAAATCCCTAGCAAAGCCACATAGCCAGGGTAAGAGCAACAAGTTTCTGGGTGATTTCCAGAGTTGGAGTTGGTAAAGACTTCAAGGTTTCCAACTTCCAAGCTGCAAAGGGTGATTTCAAAATTGAGGGTTGTGGAAAGATAAAGCAAGAGATGAGTGACCGCATTCCAGTAAGTACTGTTGGTTTTCTTAAGGTTTTGGGATGATAAGGAGAGGCAGAAATTTATTTCTTGCCATGTAGACACAGCTAGGTAGTAGAGCAGTCCGGTGGCCTGGCTATAGTTGATTACCCTTGAGGAGAAGGCCTGGTGCTCCTCATCAATGGATGCATGGAGGAAATTTTTGGGTATCATGGGGGTTGCAATGACCAGAAATCATCCATGTTTTATTTTGCCAGAATGTGCTCAAGGTAGGATTGTTGAGAGTGCAATAAGGTTTCCCCAATGCAGCAAAGGTGGATGCGCAGTAGAAGCCAGGCCTCTCCAAGGTCCTCCATCAGGTACTGCTCAGAAATAAGACGCTTGAATTGATTTAAATAATGACTTATTATGATGAGGTCATCAACATAGACATGGAAAAAGTATTCCCAGTATTTCACAGTCAAGATGAAAAGGCAAGGGTTGGGGGGAAAGGCCACAAAGTCTACAGAAGCAAAGAAGCTCTTGAAATCACTGTACCACACGCGCAGTGCTTGCTTGAGGCTATAGATTGATTTGTTAAGTTTCAGACAGAAGACAGAGGGAACCTCCATACCCGCTGGTGCGCGCAGGTGGATTGCCTCTTGGAGGACTCCATTCAGGAATGTGTTTTTGGCATCCATTTGGTGTATGTCATAGCCTTTGGCAAGACCAAGGGACATTGCAAAATGAAGGGAAGTCAAGCTGCCAGTCGGAGCATAGGTGAAATTTTAGTCTTCATGGCTTGTTACCCTTGGCGCAGAGCCTAGCCTTGAACTTTGCAATGTTGCTGAGCTTTTCCACTTTCTTGCAAAACACCCAAACTGTGTTCAGAAGACGCACTCCCAGCAGGATAGGCACCATGTCCCAGATGTTGAGATGCTTCATAGCATCAAGATCTACCTTAATTGTATCCAGCCACTTGATCAACTCTGGGGAGAGTTTGGCTTTGTGGAAGTTGCAAGGGGTGCCGTCATTGATCATGGAGAGCAGAGCCTGGACCAATGCAAACATGGCTGTTGCATTTGGACGCCGCTTTTGGCTCAGAATGTTGCACTTGTCAACATTGGCCAATATGTCTTGAGGGGCGTTTTCCAGGGCCAGGAAAAGGTCCCAACCTGGAAAAGCTTTCTTCAAGCTTTTTGGATGCTGAGGGTGGGCGGAAGGGTGTGAGGCATTGGGCTCACATGCCATTGGACTGCTAGGAACAGCATCAGGGGCCTGGGCAAGAGGTGGGGTGTTATCAGAAGGCAAGATATTGGTGGGTTTGGGCATTGCAGGCTCATCAAGCCCCTCAAAGAAGGGTGTGCCACTGTTGTGGCCAACGGGCGCATTGAGGAGCAGGCTTAGACCCAGAAATTCATCTTCAAAAAAGCACACATTGTGACTACAAGTGATGCAGCCCTCAACAGTAAGTACTCTCCAGTTGGGTACGCCAAGTTGATAGCCAAGAGGGATGCCCTCAGTTTCTTTGTTGCCAAATTTCCCTTTTTTCAAGGATTTGGGAATGTTTTCATGAGCCAGGCAGCCAAAGAGTTTAAGCCAAGCCAGGTCAAAGGGCCCTTCAAGCCAAGGCTTGTATGGTGAGATCCAACTTGAATGCTTTCTGGGAGTGATGTTCTTGAGGAACACAGAAGTCATGAATGCCTCAGCCCAGTATGTGGAAGGCAACCTTGCTTGTATCAATAGAGCACAAGCTTCCTCACTGGTGGTGCAATTACCTCCATCTGCAGTTTAATTCTACTGGGAGTGTGTGGGCTAGTGACATGCACCAAGATGCCTTTCTTTTCAAAGAAATTGATGAATTTGGTGGAGTTAAATTTGCCTCCACCATCCATTACAACATTCTTCATTGTTGTACTTTTGATATTAACCATTTTAGTTACAAAATAAATAAATGAAGAGAATTAATTGTATTTCTTGGAGAGAATTTATGAAACTCTGTAGCCGTTAAACCAGTTGGTAATTTTAAAGTAGTATTGGCCACCTGAGAGAGAAGCGGGTGTGATCTTGCCACTGAGATCCACGAAGATTGTCTCAAGGACTTGAGTTTCTGGAGGGATAGTTCCTTTGAAAGGGAGTCAATGTGATTTTTCCAATTTATATTTATCACATTTGAGCGAAGAAGCATCAACGCCATATAGGTGTTTCAGTGCTTCATTTCTAGGTTGCCCCGCGCGTCTGTGCAAAATTTCCAAGTAAGTATTTGTGGAGGTGTGAGTGTTTAGAGCGCATGGACCTGACTTTTGAGTTGAGACCTTCATCATGATAATTTCTTTGACTAAATTATCTTCAAGGAGGGGTATGTCCTCTCTTAGAAGGCACATATTGGAATTATTCATGTGGTTTATTTTGAATCCATTATACAGTAGTCTTCAAAGACTGATGAGTGTGCCCTGAAGTTTGGGAACATTGAGGGCCTTGAGAGTTATGGTTTGCCATTCAAGGTGCTAATTTTGACAAATCTGTTGCCTTCCACTTGGAGTGAGTTTCCATCTTCAATTTGAACGCTCAAGGTCTTGTTGCAAAAGTTAACAAAGAGATCTTTGCATTCAAACATTTTATGGCTTGATCCACTTTCAAGAACTGCATTGTCTCCCATGGCCTTTATGGAAAGTGCCAAGCCTATGCAGATTTATGCACCAGAAGAGGAGCATGAATCATTGGAGCATGTTTCTGGAGAATTTTTGGTAGTATTTTATTTTTTCTTGCGCTTTGTTGACTTCTTAGCTTCTTGGAACTTGGATTATTTGTGTTTAGTAATTTGATTGTGTACACTGTTTGAGCAGACGGGGTAATTTTTGGTGCAAAACTTGAGGGCTTTTTCTTCAGGCTTGACTGTTGGGAATGGATTGGATTTCCTGTTTCTTTGAGCCCAGCGCCTCCATTAGAGGACAAACCAGGTGGATGTAATGGCAGGCGAGCAATACAGATGGGATATTGGGTAAGGGGTATGGGATATGGATCATGGGATGGGGATGGAAGGATAGAGTTTGGGCTAGGGTTCTGTACTTAGGGGTTTTACTTCATTATTCTTCTTTACTTGCGGTTGTACTTAGGCTACGGTTGAGGGGAAGGCTACTTAACCTGCACCCTCAACCCGGATGGCAGGGGAGGGGGACATTGGAGATCATCACATCAGGTTGGAAGGACTCTTGAAACTCATCTCTCTATCTCTCAGTTGTAGGGTGAAGAGTTGCACTCAGGGTTTACAGACATAAGGGATCAATAACATCCAAACTTGGGAACCATTTTAGGAGAAGTCCTCTTCTGAATTCCAAATCTGGGGGTCTGGCCAGGATGTAACCTTTTGTTCCTTATCTCTCAAGACTAACAAGCATGGTGTTGCAGTACCATCCATTGACCATTTAAGGTTGCCTAAAATTACCCCTACTCCTCTCCCTCCTCTTCCTCTGGCTTCTTGGAAGGAACCTTCATCAGGGGCAGGATACGGTTTCCCTTGCTCCAACAATGGCTCCAATCATAAGCCCGTTTGCATCAGGCCACGGGACTATCTACACATTTGGTTCAACACTGAGGACATTGAGGAATCCCTTGCGCAATAAAAAGTAATTTCCAACGCAGAAGGGGCAATGGCTTTGGATAAGGCTTGTCTTGGCATCCTTTTAATTATGAAAAAAGATGAGCTTTGGGATGTGGAAGAGATGGAAAGATATGAGGAACTTGATTGGTCAAAACTGAAGGCGGAAATCTTGGCGCGGTGGGGAGGCACAAACCTTGGTTTTGGGAAAGCAACTTTGAGCAAGCCATGGCGGAAGCAAGTTCAAATGGTGGATTCCTGAGACAGGCGCAATTGGGGGAGTATTTAGCAATATTTTTAATGGATCTACCGCTACCCGGCAAAGAGCAAGGTGGTAGTGGGGAAGACGGGTGCAATGAAGAGGGTTTTTTTGGGTGTACTTGGTCCCCAACTCCGCTTGCAGGTGCAGCAGCACTTTTATGACAACAACTTGGTAAAGAGGTTGTTCAATTGGAGTATTGCGCTTCTTCCAGACATCCTGATCATTTGTTGGGCGGTGGAGAGCAAGTTGGACTTGGAGGAACTGATGGAGGAAATGGCAAGGTTTTTCCCAACAGGGTCAAAGAAGTCTGCTTCTCACCCTCTGGCAGCACCGATGCAGGCTCTGGTTGCAGCCCCTTGAATGCAGAACGCGCTCTGGGAACAACACCAAAAACAAGCCCGGAGATAAGAAAGATGACAGAATTGATGAAGGATTTATGGATCTTCCTCAGTCAAATGTTGTAAGTGCTGCGCAATCTGCCTCCTCACATTTGGGGACCGCTTCTGCCGTCAAATCTGCCCCCGCCGCAGTTATGCAATTACTGTGGGGACAATGGGCATTGGCATTCAGGGTGAAGTAACATGTTGAGGGACCTCAAGGGGGGATTTGTTCAACCAGGGGGAATGGGATAAATGTTTCCAAAAGGCAAGCGGATCTCCACTGAACCTGGGAATCCAACCGTCATGAAGCAAGTGCGCCCGCAAGGTCAGGAATTGGGGGTAATTGCTTGAGATTTGCTTGGGATTGTCATTGGTCCCGGGGTATGGAAACCCCCGCGCCTGGAAGCGGAAGTAAGGGTACTAGCAACAGAGGAGCTGGCGGCGGTGGAAAGGATGGATGTGGATGATAAAGAGCGGGTAACACTGGTAGCTCCTAAGCCAGCTGTGCGCATTCCAGAAACAGATGGGAAGCTGGTGAATCTGGTAGGGAAGGAGAAGTCAGTGGAGATTGTGCGCAGAGTGATAGGGAATTAAAAAACTATTCCCTTGACCTTGAAGGAGTTGGCAGCGGTGTTGCTGGTGGTAGTGGATAAGATTTTTCAAGCCTTAAAGGATTGCAGAGACAATAGGATTCCTCCAATGGTGCAGCAGGTGAACATGGCTTGGGATGACGCGGAGCAAAAACTGGCAGGGATGAAATTAGTTTCAACTCTGCTGGCTTATGTTCCAATGAGGATTTCTGGAAGGAAGGTATGGCCACCGGTGATTGCAATTCCATGATGAACCTCCTTCCGTCTACATTGGTTGATGAATTAGGATCGGTTTGGTAGAAATGTGCAATGGGGCTTTACGCGCTTAATGGCAGGGCATGTTGCATGGATGGGGTTGTAGAGGAGTAGAAGGTTGAGGTCACAAGGGTCCGTAAACCACTTTCTTTTCTATTGGTTGATTGCGGGGAGGCTATTTGAGGGCAGCCATTCATGTTTGGGTTCCAAGCGCAAATGACGTTTGATCCAGAGGAGGGGACCAAAGCCTTGATGGTGGAAGATTTTTCCAGCCGGCAATCCAAAACCACAATCTGCAATCAAGGTTTGGGGAACTGGACGCGGGATTTAGCAAGAGAAGAGGAGGAGAACCCTGTTGTGGAGTTGGTTTGCAAGGGTAGGCCAGAAGTGGATTTCAATTAGTCATACAAGGTTACCGCACAGGGAAAGCTCTGGTTTGGTGCAGGTGGTTGACTAGCAAGGAGCAAATGGGAAGTAGGGAAGAAGCACAGGACGTGCGGGTGCTGGAAGTAATTCCCCTTCCTCAGTATGCATCTCCAGGAGGTACTTCACAAAAAAAACTATCATTGTTCCACGCTTGTGAGCAAAGGAAAAAGCCATGGTTTGGTTTTGACTAGGACTTATGGTAACAGATGCATGCATATGGTGCAGTGCAATGTTGGGAAGTATAAGCCAGTTTTACAGGGGGTCTTTCCCCGTAACAAAGCAATTCCACAGGATCTGAATGGACCACTGCAACCAATCCCTTATTGATGGGACCCTTGTAAATCTCTGCTGAAGGTGTCGGAGTGGATTACAGATGACCAAGTTGTGGCGCTTAACTTTGGACCGCCGGGTTGGTTAAGCACAGAGGAACGGGATTTGCTGAAATTGGTAATTTTTCTCTGGGAAAGAGCGCTTGCATTTGAACCTGAAGAGCGGGGACTATTAAACAGAAAGATATGAGACCCTTATGTGATTCCAACGGTTCTTCATGATCCTTGGAAGATCAAGCCAATTCCAATTCTGCGGGTGGTTTGGGGGCCCTTCTGGAACTGGTGCGCAAGCGTGTAGGGACAGGCCTTTACAAGCAATTGAAATCAAGTTACTCAAGTCCAATCTTTGCGGTGGATAGTCAGGATGGGAAGTAATTACGGATTGTTCATGATTTTCAGATGCTTAATTTGTTTACAATCCAAGATGCAGGAAAACCTCCGCCCATGGACAAGGATTTGGAATCTATGGCAGGGCGCGCGTGCTACAGGTTGGTGGATGTGATGGGGGGATATGATCAGCAGAAACTTCATTTGAGTTTTTGGCCAATGAATGCCTTTGAAACTGGATTTGGAGGGATGCAACTGATGCGGCTGCCACAAGGGGCAACCAAATTGGTCCCGGTTTACCAAGAGCAGTTGACCTGGATTCTGAAGGATAATCTTCCAGAGGGGTTGCAGATTTTCATTGACAACGTGGTAATCAAAGGCCCAAAGACAGATTGCAGAGGGGAAAGGCTTATTGATGCTCTGGGAATTTTCCAGTTTTTCTGGGAATTTGCGCAAAGGCTGGAACGGATCTTGTTCTGGATTGTGGAAGCGGGGCTCACAGTGTTGGGGAAAAATTGAGCAGTCTGTGCACCCTCTCTGGAGGTTCTAGGGCATGTGGTGGCTTCCAAAGGAAGGAGCATTGCAGAACAGAAGTGCAACAAAGTCCTCAAGTGGCCAAAGCCAAAGACTGTATCACACATTCTCCAGTTCTTGGGATTGTGTAGCTATGTGCAGATGTTCATCAAGGGGTTTGCAGAGGTTTCTAGTCCATTGCAGGCATTGAAGCATAAGGGCAAGGAATGGGCCTGGGGTTTGAAATGTGACAATGTCTTTGGCAAACTCAAGGAGATTTTTGGACACAATATTGTGCTACGGGACTTGGATCACAATGCCAGGGGAATTAAGTTGTCCATGGATTTGAGTGTTCTTGGCGCGGGTGCAGTGCTGACACAGGACAATGAGGGGAAAGATTGACTGGTTCTTTACAGTTCCATTATGTTTACACCAAAGGAGAGCCCATATTTGCAGACAAAGTTGGAGCTTTGCGGGGTCACTAAAATTGTGCGGAGGTTCCAGAATTTGCTATGGGGGATTTACTTCATGCTTCTGGTGGACGAGGAGGTGCTGGCACGGATTATCAATTTGCTGATGCTGCCAAACGTGCCTATGACTAGGTGGGTTGTGTTCCTTCATTTGTTTTCTTTCACAGTGGTAAATGTGATAAGCTGACAAGTGGAAACTAATTGTTACTTGCAAAGACCAATGAACTAACAAGCAGTTTGATTTAAAAATGATGAAGGAGTGTGACAATAAAGGAAAGAAAATTGATGGAATCCTTACCCAGGGCACCTTTTCTAATGTTGGAATTGGAAACTACAAGAAGGAGGGTAAGGAAAGAAAGAGATAAAGAAAATGGTAAAGAAATAAATGTATCTGTGACTACAAGAAAGAAAACAAGGATGAGAAGAAGGAAATAAAGAAATGATAAGAGCGGCAGACAGATATCTGACATCTGATCAGCCTGAGTGATCTGAGATTACCGTTTAGATTGATGTTGAAGAGATTTCCAATCAGGGCTGAGCAAGGAGCGGTTGAGGGTGATTGGGATGAGTGGTTGGAGGAATGGCTGGTAGTTGAGATGTTGATATGAATGGTTGAGAGCGTTAAGGGCGAGTGGTTGGATGAGAAGCAGGAGGTGGAATTGAATGGATTGAGGAAAGGAAGAATTGGAGGTGAGAGGAGGCAAGTTAAGCAGGCTGGACAAGAGGGTTAGCAAGAATGCTGAGATGAGGAAAGAGTCAGGATTGGAGTCGGGGACAGGATGAGTTAGGGATTGGGCTTCAATTCAGGGGAGAGCCGGGTGAGCTGAATCTCTCTACTTGAGGATTCTGCACCGGGAGTGAGTTGAGAGGTTGCGGTGTCCTCAGAGGAACTTGAAGTTGACACCATGGTGGGTGGTGGGAGATGATGACAAGCAGAAAGTAGGAGAGGAGATTAAATGAGGAATGAGAGGGTGGAGACAGCAACAGAGTATAAAAGGGAAATGACAACATGCCGCCGTGATCAGATGTGAGAGGATAAGGTAAGGGAGGTGAGATTGATTACAGAAGATCTTAGAGCGGCCTTAGTGAGGGAGTCGGAAAGCATTTGGCTTGAAGGAATGAGATGAGTGATAAGTGAGTGATTGTTTTTTTTTCTCTTAGCCACTTGATCTGCGTATCAAAGTGTTTCAGAGCACCATGGTGGGATTCTTGATTAACTAAATTTCTCAAGGCTTTGTTGTTGATGAACAAGCAGTAGTTATGATTGGTGGAGGGGTTCACTTTGTGGAGAATTTGCAAGAGCCCAATTTTTTCTTGCGTTTAAAGAACAAGAGCCTTGAGCTTGCCTTTGGTGGATGAAAGAGAGACCAATCCTTGCAGCTTGCTGTGCCACAATACTGGAAAGCCATAGAGAATAATCAAATATCCAGTGTGACTTTGTCGCGATTCAGGATCATTTCCACCTTCAGAGTGGCTAAAGACTTTTATATTGTATTGAAAGGAGGTATTTTGAAGGCGCAGGGCCATTTCTTTGGTGGAGTTGAGGTAATGCCAGGCGTGTTTTGATTCCAGCCAGTGTTGGGTGCCAGGTTTAATGTTGAAGCAGGAGAGGTTGGATACAGCATAGGAGAGATTGGGTCGCGTTTGACTGGCTATGAAATTGAGAAATCTGGTGGAGGATTGAAAGTTGATGTGAAACTTGAGGAAGTCCTTGTGCTCATCATTGGAGGCGCTGGAGATCTTGATGTTTGGAGTGAATGGAGTGCTTATTTGTTTGCAGTCAGTGAGGCCAAGTTCTCTGAGTGCGGTCTTGATGTGATTGGTCTGAAGGAGTCCATATCCATCCTTGGTTTTGACCAGTTTGTTTCCAAGGATCTTGCAAAGCGGTCCATCCTGCAAAATTTTGAATGCGGTCTTGAGACTGTCTCAAAATTTGATAGAATTTCCAACAATCAGGAGGTCATCAACGTAGACAAACACTTAGAGTTGCCTTGTTGTGCTGATGTATAGACACAGATTGGTGAAAGAAGTGGTGAAGCCCTTGTTCAGGAGCCAGGATTTGAGGGTTTTGTACCAACTTTTTGGAGCATGCTTTAGTCCATAAAGCGCCTCGTTCAGCTTGAGGTAAGGAAAAGGGGAGTTGTAGCCAAGAGGGGTTTTGATGAAGATGTTTTTGTCAAGCGGAGCATGAAGGAAAGCTGATTTTATGTCCATCTGCCAGAGAGTGAGTTTGTGGTGCAAAGCGTAAACCAGAAGTACTTGCAGAGTTGTGATTGATCCGGTAGGGGCATAGCTTTGGCCATAATCAAAGAACTCCACCTGTTTGAATCCTTGAACCCACAAGCGTGATTTGAAAGAGACTCTGGATTCATGGGGGTTGTCCTTGATTCTGTAGACCCAGACCATTGTTAGGGCATTTTTGCCTTCAGGAAGTGAGTAGCATCCTTCCCAAACCTCCATGGCTTCAATGCCGGTCAATTCTGATTTCATGGATCTGATCCAATTTGTGCTTTCTTTGCATTTAGGGGCTTTGTAGTAGCTCTTGGGTACAGATCAGACCATGAAGCCATTTTGTTGAGGTTTTTGGAGAGTGTTTCAATCACGTAGGGTTGGAGAAGAAGGCATGAGAAGTTCCTTGGAGATGGTGTTGTCTTCTTCCAAATCAGACTTTGATGATTTGGAGTTTGAGTTGATGTGGGAAGGGGATGGATGGTTGAGAGTGAGTTCATTCTGAGGGGAGTTTTGAGTTAGAGGAGTTTTGATGGGAGAGGATGAAGGATCATTGTTGGATTTAGGGATGGAGACAGGAGACGAGTGGGAGTTTAGGATCTCAGTGAGAAGAGGATCATCAGTAAGAAGCGAATAAAAGAGGGAGTCAGAGCTAGGGTATTCATTTGAGGGAGAAGATGGAAGAGACAGATTTTCAAAAAGTTTGACATGTTTCAAACAAACAATGGACTTGGAGGATGGACAATAGATTCAATAAAATTTAAGGTCTACGTCAAATCCAGTCAAAATACCCTCTAGGCCTTTTTCATTCAATTTTCCGGCGGAGTGGGCTTCATTGAGGACAATGGCCTTGGAGCCAAGGATTCAAATTAGATAAAGTTTGGGAGGAGTTCCAGTCCAGAGTTCATATGCTGAGACTTTGGACTTAAAGGAAGGAAGGAGATTGAGAATGAGACAAGAGCTGATTAAAATTTCATCCAAGAGAAAGGGGGGAATGTTCATGTTGATCATGGCAGTTTGTGCCGCTTTGAGAATGGTTTGGTTTCCCCTTTTGGCCACCGGGTTGTGTTTAGGAGTATAGGGTTTGGAGGTTGAGTGCTTGATACCCTTTTTGGAGAAGAAGGTGGAAAGGCTATGATTAACAAAATTGCTGCCATTGTTGGAATGAAAAATCTTCAGCATTCGTCCTTTCTGGTTGGCGTGGAGTTTGATAAACTTTATCACTTTGTCCGGTACATTGGATGTGAGTCTGATTGGTGCACAAGTCTTGAACTTTGACCAGTTGTTGGTGAGCAGCAGAAAGTAGCAACATCCGGAGAGCAATGGTGGGTTGATAGGCCCACAGGCATCGGCCTGAATCTGTTCAAAGGATTCTTGACTGGGAGGCAGGTGGTTTTGAAAGAGTTTTTGATGAATTTTTCCTTTTGCGCAGGAGATGCAGTCAACTGGGTCATATTTAAGATTGTGGAATTCTTTGGAGAGGAGGCGCATCTTTTCAAGATGGGGATGACAGAATTGTTTGTGAATAGTGGATAGGGAGATGAACAAGTAGGAAAGGGAAGGAAGGTTAAAACCTTTGTTGATGAAGAAGATATTATCCTCAATGATGCTGGACATGATTTGAGCGCCTTCAAGGGTGATGGCAAACTGATTTGGAGACAGAAGGGTCAGAGAACATCCTTTCTGGATGAGTTGACAGATTTACACCAAGTTTATGGCAAGATTGGGGACGTAGAGGGAGTTTTGAAGGTGCATCGTGGAAGAGGTTGTTGTTATGATGGCCGTTCCTTTTCCAAGGGAGGAGATTTGTGAACTTGGGTTGCCCATTTGCACTTTGGTTTTGTCGGGGTGAAGGTGAGGAAAGAAATTTGGATTGTTGAACATGCTGCTTGAGGCGCCAGAGTCCAGCAGTACTCGGTTAGGACTCAGGATGGGTGAGGATATCATGGCAAAAATATAGGCAAGATGAGCTGAGGATGATTTTTTAGGATTTTGGGGAGCATTGGATGGATGTTTTGATTCCAGGCCACTTTGTTGATTACCATAGTTGGGCCAAAGGTGAGGGTAGAGCCACCAAAATTTGCTTTGATCATGGTTGGTCTTAGGGTTATGCCAGGTTGATTGGCACTTGATAGCTTCATTCTTGATAACCAGAGCTGATGCACTGGATCCACCCATGATCTTGTTTTTGACTTGATTAAGATGTTGCAGGACAAGATTGGCATTGATTTTGGCCTCTCCAAGCATGTGGTTAATAGTGGTTTTGAGATGCTCAAGTGCTGGGGGGAATTTTTATAGAAGCAGGTAGGCGGCTATGTCATTGTCCATTTGTATTCCAATCTTGGCAATTTGAAGAAGACACGATCAAGCATTGGTGACATTTCTTTCAACTCTCTTGGGGTCAAACTGGAGGTTGAGAAGATTGAAGAAGACTCTAGAGCGTTTGGCAGTCTGAGACAAGGCATAGTATTTGTTGATCAATTTTCATAGTTCAATTCCATTGGTCAGATGATGATCCTTGACGCAGTTGATGTAAGTGCGGTTGTCCAACTTGGCAAGAATATATCCAACTATTTCAAGATTCACCTCCGGAGGACACTTATCAGGCCTGGAGGAATTGAGCAAGTGAGAGATTCCCTTCGGGGAGAGAATAGTTTTGATCTTGGACCGTCACAGGGAGAAGTTGGAGTTGCTGAGATTGGGAATGGAGTCCGTCAGGGTCTTCAGTAGAGATTGCAAGGGGTCAATTGGTCTTTGATGGTTGAGGGTTTTCTGGGCAGCTTCAGGCGAGGAAAATTTTGGCTTTTAACCGTGATAAGCTGACAAGTGGGAACTAATTGTTACTTTCAAAGACCAATGAACTAACAAGCAGTTTGAGTTAACAATGATGAAGGAGTGTGACAATAAAGGAAAGAAAGTTGATGGAATCCTTACCCAGGGCACCTTTTCTAATGTTGGAATTGGTGACTACAAGAAGGAGGGTAAGGAAAGAAAGAGGTAAAGAAAATGGTAAAGAAAGAAATGGATCTGTGAGGACAAGAAAGAAAACAAGGATGGGAAGAAGGAAATTGAGAAATGATAAGAGCGGCAGACAGATATCTCACATCTGATCAGCCTGAGTGATCTGAGATTACCGTCAAGACTGATGTTGAAGAAATTTTCAATCAGGGCTGAGCAAGGAGAGGTTGAGGGTGATTGGGATGAGTGGTTGGAGGAATGGCTGGTAGTTGAGATGTTGATATGAATGGTTGAGAGAATTAGGGGCGAATGGTTGGATGAGAATTGGGAGGTGGAATTGAATGGATTGAGGAAAGGAAGAATTGGAGGTGAGAGGAGGCAAGTCAACCAGGCTGGACAAGAGGGTGAGCAAGAATGCTGAGATGAGGAAAGAGTCAGGATTGGAGTTGGGGACAGGATGAGTTAGGGATTGGGCTTCAAGTCAGGGGAGAGCCGGGTGAGCTGACTCTCCCCACTGAAGGATTCTGCACCGGGGGTGAGTTGAGAGGTTGCGGTGTCCTCAGAGGAACTGGAAGGTGACACCATGGTGGGTGGTGGGAGATGATGACAAGCGGAAAGTAGGAGAGGAGAGTAAGTGAGGAATGAGAGGGTGGAGACAGCAACAGAGTAGAAAAGGGAAATGACAAAAAAATGTTCCAGGGAAAGCTTTTACAATGCCAGATGCGCTGTCTTGGTACCCGCGCAATGATCTGTACAAAGGCGCGGAACCATTGGATGGGGAGGCTCCAACGGTCAAGTTGGGAGTAATGGAAGTAGGTTTTTGAATTCCAGTACAACAGTCTGGGAGGTATGAGGGCCTCAGTTTGTGTTTTCCGGATCTTTGGTTTCCAGATGATAAGCCAGCCAAGATCATTAGATGGATTTGGCAGAGAGCAGGAAATTTATACCTGCAGGAAGGAAAGCTGTGGCAGTGAAGCGCGCCAGTACCACTAATGGTCAGCACGTCCAGGGAAGATCAGGAGGTAATCCTGGGGAGTATGCATGAAAATCTTGGCCATTGCGGCAAGGTTGAAATGCGGAAGTGGGTGAAGGCAAGTTTCTGGTGGCTTGGTGTAGTATGCGCGGTGCAGGAGTGGTTACAGTTGTGCAAAGCGTGTCAGAAGCAGAGCGCAAAGCTGCCTTAGAAAGTTGGTATTCCCACTGGGGAGGACTCTTTGTTTGGGCGGGTTTCCTTGGATTTTGTGCACATCAAGGTGTAAAGGTTTTATTGAATTGAGAAACCTAGACCAGGCTGGTTCATTTCAGGTTCAAGTAAAGGGTTAGAGACCATGAACATGAGATGAGGAACAGATCACAAAACAGAAAAGAACAGTAAGGAAAGCAAACAGAGACTGATGGTTCTACAGGCCGGGTTATGACCTCTAAAGAGATTAAGTAGAACAGAGCAGTTTGAGGATTTGTTGACGACTGATCCAACCGAAATACTGAGCTGAGAAAGTCAATAGATTAGTTCAGAGAAATTTTGAGTTGATCATTTGTTTGTCTAGTCTTTGGGTTCAGATGATTCGGTGATCAAAGTTGAGTAGGTGAAGCTGGCCAAGTGGTCGAGTTGATAATCATGAGTATGAGGACAGGGCACAGTTACTTGTATTTATGAGCTGAGTCAAGAGGTCGCGTGAGAGCCGTAGGTGACAGGTTTGAGAAAGGTGACAGCTTGACACACAGGCGATTGGACAGACAACAAAGTAACACATAGGACATGAGAGATAGAAGGGAAAGAAGAAAAGAAACGCGGTAACACATCTGACACTAAGTACAAAGATGAAATGGAAATGGGAATATCAACACGCCGGCTCAACTCAACATCCCAGAGAGCTTAGCTCCCTACATACCTGGTAAGCCTGAGTACAGAGGTGGGATTGGCTGGTTTGGTGAGGGCGTCCGCGAGCATGTCGTGGCAGGAAATGAGTTTAACACTGATCAGGCCATCATTCCAGTCGTTCCTTATACTTTTAAGTTTGATATCTATGTACTTTGCATGAGACTTGCAACCAAATTTCTTGATTTTGTCAACAAGGCCTTTGTTGTCAACAAGGTGCACAGGAGGTCCAAGAGATGTTGACCTCCAGATTTCCGTCAGGAGATGATGAAGCCAACAGCCTTCAAGATGACTTGCTGAGAGAGCATTACATTCGGATTTGGTGGAGGACAAAGCTATGCTACGTTGCTTTCTGCTAGTCCAGTAGATTGGACAACCCTTGAAGAGAGATATGAAACCGGTCTGCAAGAGTCTGGTGACTGGGTCATTGCCACAGGTTGCATCACTGTAGGTGACTAGATGGTTTGAGATTGATTTTGATTAAAACTTGAGTTTATAGTTGATTTTCTTCAGCAGATATCGCCATACATGAATTACTTCCTTCCAGTGGGTGATCCCTGGTCTTTCACAGAAGCGAGCTAGATTTGATACAGCAAAGCTAATATCAGGTCTAGCCAGGTTTGCAATGAAATTCAACCTACCAATTGGGGATAGATAATTCTTTCCCAATTCTTCAA
Organism: Puccinia polysora; assembly: GCA_025617555.3. Classification (NCBI taxonomy): domain Eukaryota; kingdom Fungi; phylum Basidiomycota; class Pucciniomycetes; order Pucciniales; family Pucciniaceae; genus Puccinia; species Puccinia polysora. Next base: position 36,842,830 of record CM062613.1, on the reverse strand, counting down.
AAGCTTTGATTTCTTCGGGTGTAGCTGGTTTCAGTTGTAGACCCGAAGTGCAAGGATTGTTCAGTGGCTTAGCGTCCAGGAGATTCAGCTCTTCAAGCCCTTTTTTGATATGATTTGGTAGTGAGAGACTGATCGAGCATGGAGTAACTTCCACCTTCATTCCGAGCAGCGTGTTGACCTTATGCGCTGAGGAGTCCTTGAATCTTGTAAGAAATCAATCTTTAAAGTCTTTGGTGTTTCCGACAACTATTAAATCATCTAAATGAAAGAAGAGAGCGGTGGTTTGATCTTTGTGGAGATAGAGACATGGATTGCTGTTGCTCTCCTTGAAACCATTTTTGTTAATCCACTCACTCAGGGTCTTGTACCAATTCAGTGGCGCCTGTTTCAACCCGTACAATGATTTCTTCAACTTGAGATATTTGGAGGTTCTTTTGGAGCCAGATGGGGTTTTGATGTAGACGTTCTTGCTGAGCGGAGCGTGTAAGAATGCCCCTTTTACATCAAATTGTAGGATGCTAAGTTTTCTATCTACAGAGTAGCATAGTAGGGCTCGTAGAGAGGCCACCTTACCTATGGGAGCAAACGTGTCAAAGTAGTCGATTCCAAATTGTTGGTTGAAACCTTGTACACAGACACGAGCCTTGAGGGTGGTGTCCCCCATGTGCAGGTCCTGTTTGCATCGAAAGGCCCAGGTGGTGTCGAGGGGATTGGTGACTTCCGACTCATCTGCATCTTCCCAAACTCCAAGTTCCTCAAAAGTGTTTAGTTCTTTATTGACTGGAGGTACCCAGGCGGGATCGCTCAATGCTTTGTGAATGTTTTTCGGTACATTGGAGTGATAGTACCCGTATCGTTGGGGGGGTTTAAGTTGACTTCTATCACGTAGATTTGGTCTAAGCATTTTGAGAACCTTGGTTTCTGAGCTGGCTGATTTGGAACTGTCTGACTCCGTGCTGGGTTCGATGAGAGGTTTGACGTTGTCCTGGAGTTTGATAACAGTAGTTTCAGTGCTGGCTTGAGTGCCTTTGATATTTTCATTCTTAGACGCTTGAGTAATTCCTTCAGCTGCTGCCTTGCTGGCGGGCAGTTCTAAATTAATCGGAGAAGGTTTATTGATAAACTTAACATGCTTGGTGTCTACAATTTTTCCGCTTCTGGAAAGAATTTTATAAGAAAAGAGACGAGGCGTGTAGCCTAGAAGAATCACTTCCTCCCCTTTTTCACTCAGTTTCGAGGGGATTTTGGTGTCGTTGAGTAAGTAGACTACCGGACAGCCTATGGGCTGAAGGTAGTTTGAGGGTAGGTCGGTTTTTTGAAGCATTTTCCACGGCGTCTCGCCGCCTTTTTCGGAAGGAATTTGATTAAGTGCAAAGCAACAGCTTTGAATGACTACGTGCCAGTAGTTTCTGGGAATGGGAGTCAAGCTGAACACAGAGCAAACAGACTTGATGATCGTCTTGTTGGCTCGTTCTGCCTTCCCATTGTGCTGTGAGTGGTAAGGTTCACTGATGATGTGTTGTATGGCCTTAGACCGGAAGAATTGATTGAGATCGTCATTCACAAATTCGCCTCCTCCGTCAGATATGATTTCGGAGGGGTATCTAAGTAGTTTCTTGGCTTCATTTTTGATTAGAAATTTGATTGTGTTAGCAGCAGCGTCCTTGGAGGGAAGAGGAAATGAGGAGAGATAGCCCAACTTGTTGTTGACAATTGTAAGAGAATATTGCATCCCCCCTTTGCTTGTTGGAGTTAGGGGCCCAATCAGATCCAGGTGAAGTTGGTCAAAAACCCTCAAGGCAGGGGCTTGAGTACTGTCAAAAGGAAGTCTTGAGATCTTTGCCTTGCTGCAAGCAAGACATTGAAAGTTGCTTGCTAGGGCTTTGCCAATGCTATGACCTAGATGTTTTTCCGTGCGCTTTAGGCTAGCATGACCAAGTTTCTTGTGGAGACTAGATAAGTCCGCTTGAGTTAAGTAGCACTGAAGAAGCTGAGATTGACTTAAGGGACCAAACTTGATGAGTAGAAGATTGTTCTCTATGACGCCAGTCAGTAGCGATCTACCTTTGAAGCAGAGAGAGAAAGAGGACGGTTTGGTTTTGGTGTTGACTTGTAATAAGCAACCTTTGTTTAGCAGGGCTCCAAGGGACATGAGGTTAACAGTAGCTTCAGGAACCCAAGCTGCATTATCTAAGCTTATTCGGTTGGCTCGGTCCGAGATTTCTATGGTGCTGAGTCCTTTGATGGATAGTCCTTCTCCTCTTTTTCCGGTTTTAATGGTGTTGTCTCCTGAGTGTTCTGCCAGAGTGGTGAAGAAATCTTTACTTCGAAACATGTGAATTGAGCATCCGCTGTCAAGAATGTAGCGGTCTTCAGAGTCTGTTGTCGCCTTGTCCGGAGCGCAGTAGAAGCTGTAGTAGTGAGATTCTTCTTGTGGTTTCTTTTTAGGTCCCCGTCTTGCTTTGTTTGGGGGGTTATCGGGTTTCAATTCAGGAAATTCAATCCAGCAGGAGGACTGAGAATGTGACTTCAACCCGGGTTGTGCTTCCCATCCAGGCATCTTGGGTAATTTGACTCTCTTTGATGATTGGAGTGATACAAGGCGGAGTTAGTGTCTGTCGTCTCGGGCAGTTTTGCCTGAACTTTGTTCTTGTGTTGAACTAGGTGATTGAGTACCAGGGAAACAGAAAGTTGTAGTCCTGAGTGCATGATTTGAGAGCGGATGGCCTTGAGAGACTCGGGCAATTTGAATAGGATTAGGTAGCTTAAGATGTCGGCCGGAAGCTCTGATTCCCACTTCATCAAGTTTTCCTAAGTGAGTTCTTACTGAGGTTAAAAAGCTTTTGATATCGTTTTGGTCAAAAGTCAGATAAAGACAATTGAAGAATGTTTGAGCTTGATTAGCCGCTTGACTGGAGGCAAAGTGATTCTTTTCTGCCAACCAGATCAGCTTAGTTGAGTCTTCATTTTCCAAGCTTATGATGTTGGTATGAGTTGCTGGATCTAGTTTAGAAATGATGTATCCAGCCATCTTGTCGTCGTCTGGGATTTCAGTATAAGGATTTTTTGAATTGATGAGGTCAAGGATTCCGCGCATTTTAAACAATTGTTCCATCTTCTTTCGCCAGATTGAATAGTTTGTCTCGGTGAGAAGTGGTGTGGATTCCATGAGGGACTTCAGAGCCAAAGCCTTAAAATTCCCTTCTCCTCCTCCTCATGGTCCAGGTGTTTCTGTGATTTGATTTGTGCCGGATGAGCTGGGGTGATCCATCTTTGGCTTTTAACCGTGTAAAAGTTTTATTGAATTGAGAAACCTAGACCAGGCTGGTTCATTTCAGGTTCAAGTAAAGGGTTAGAGACCATGAAAATGAGATGAGGAACAGATCACAAAACAGAAAAGAACAGTAAGGAAAACAAACAGAGACTGATGGTTCTACAGGCCGGGTTATGACCTCTAAAGAGATTAAGTAGAACAGAGCAGTTTGAGGATTTGTTGACGACTGATCCGACCAAAATACTGAGCTGAGAAAGTCAATAGATTAGTTCAGAGGAATGTTGAGTTGATCATTCGTTCGTCTAGTCTTTGGGTTCAGATGATTTGGTGATCGAAGTTGAGTAGGTGAAGCTGGCCAAGTGGTCAATTTGATTATCATGAGTATGAGGACAGGGCACAGTTATTTGTATTTATGAGCTGAGTCAAGAGGTCGCGTGAGAGCCGGAGGTGACAGGTTTGAGAAAGGTGACAGCTTGACACACAGGCGATTGGACAGACAACAAAGTAACACTACGACATGAGAGATAGAAGGGAAAGAAGAAAAGAAACGCAGTAACACATCTGACACTAAGTAAAAAGATGAAATGGAAATGGGAATATCAACACAAGGCAGGTAAGTTTGCGTATCTCCTAGTTGCGCAAGACAATCTGCTGGGATGGGTGGAAGCGCGGCTGCTAGTGAAACTCTTGGTGGAGAAATTTTAGCAGTTTCTGGAGGAAGACTGGTTTTCACGTTACGGATCACTTTTCTTGGTAACGGTTGATAGGGGTGTGGAGTTCCAGGGACAGTTGGAGGAGTTAATGCAAAGTTGCAGAGCAAAGTTTTGGCAATTGAAGGAGTACTATCCGGAAGGCGCGGTCACCAGCTGATCAGGGACGCAATGGTGAAAATGTGTGGAGAGGATGGAAAGCGGTGGCAGGAAACCCTTCCAGTAGTCCTCTTTGTGGATCAGATTTTGGTGAAGAGATCAACGGGTTATTTGCGGTACAAGCTGCTATTTGGGCAGCAGCCATGCTGCAGATTGACATTGACCTGGAAAACTTTCTGGGTATTGATTGATGGAAGCTTAAGATGGCCGCAGATCTGGTTGAGGCCTGCGCCAAGCAGCTCCTGCAGCGGATAAAGATGTTTGAGAAAGCGGCTGGAAGGCTGAAGGCAATCCGCACAAAGTCCGTCTGCTACTGGGAAAAGCGCTGCGCGCACAAACTCTGGGATCCGTTGTGGAAGGGGGACTTAGTTCTTCTTTACAACCGGAGCCTGGAAACTCAATGGGGGAAACTTTTTGAAAATCAATCAAACGGTCCTTTCTGCGTGATGTCCAAGTTCACTGGAGGGAGTTACCAGCTGGAGGAATTGGATGGAAAGCCGCGGCTTTGCACATGAAAAATTCTTTGCGTGGGGCTCAACTTCATTCAACAAGACAGCTGTTTCAAATAGCCAGGGGGATGACAACACAGATCCTTTGTCCAAGGACAAGCCTGCGTGTGCGGTTTGCTTCTGGCAGAGTAAACAACTGCATACCGCTGGGCACAGCAGCCTTTTAGGAGATGACTGATCTCCTCACACAATCTCCCGCTCACACAACCACTGAGGAAGCTTCAACTTCAAATCTAGAATCTCCATTCAACGCTCCCTCGCCTTCCGGCTCTCTCCCCTAGAATCCTACTCCGGCTTCCTCAATCACCATTCCCCTGATTCCTTCCATCATCATCATCCTCTTCCTCTTCTCTCATTCCCCTCATTCCTTCCATCATCATCATCCTCATCCTCCTCTATCCCATCCTTGATCCATCTCATCATCCCATTGTCTTCAACCTATCAACTCTTGCTAAACCTCTTGCCCTCAACTCAACTCATCATACTCAACTCATCACTTCCATTCTCTCCCTCCAATCCCACTCATTGCCCTTGACCCATCACTAACTATCCTTGCGCCTCAACAAACAACAAGTTGTCACTCATCTCCAGTCCTGTCTAGCAGTGAGGTCCTTTCTCATTCTTTCATTCATTTTCTCTCTCCTGCTCCTACTTCCTGATTTGTCTCATCTCAACATTCACTCATGTAATTACTGCTACAGCACATTCCCGTGCTTCTTCATCTACCGATCCTTTGGTTGCAATCAATTTTCTCAGTTCATCACGGTTAAAAGCCAAATAGCAGAATGTCAACCCCAGGACCAATAGAATCCTCCTCCTCAATTCTGAAGACTTTGACAGACTCAATTCCCAATCTCAACGACTTGAACTTCTCTCTCTGGCAATCCAAAATCCTCACCATTTTCTCACTCAAAGGGATCTCTCACTGGCTGACCTCCCCCGAACCAGAAAAATGCCCGGCCAATACCAACCTTGAGATTGTAGGCTACATCCTTGCCAAACTGGAAAACCGGACCTACGTGAACTGCGTCAAGGAACATCATCTGACCGACGGCGTAGCACTCTGGAAGTCAATCAATGAGTTCTTTGCCTCTTCTCAAACCGCGAATTGATCCCCCGTTTTCTTCCACTTCCTGAACCTCCAATTTGACCCCAAGAACATTGAGAAGTTCATTACAGAATTCAAGGCTTGTCTGCTCCAAATTGCCAAAATTGGGATAAAGATGGACAATGACATAGTAGCATATCTTATTCTCTACAAATTTCCGCCTCAACTGGACCATCTTAAGACCACCATCACTCACTTGCTAGGAGAAAACAAAATCAACGGCAATCTTGTACTCCGACATCTCAATCAAGTCAAGCACAAAGTCGCCACGGGATCTCAAGCTTCAGCCCTACTTGCCCAGCAACAAACCTTACAATGCAAATCCAACAACCCCTGAAGCCTTCACTTTTTTAACCTTATCCACTCTCCACAAACGTTTCGCCCATCCTCATCTTGACTCAACCAAACTGATCTCCCGCAAGCTTCCCAAACTCCGATGGGACGATGTCTGCTGCGTCTCAAGCGCCAAGGGTAAAATTCATTGCTCTCCTTTTAAGGGTCAATTTCCTCAAAGAGACAAACGATTTGAAGAATTGCATTCCAATCTCTGTGGACCCATGCAACCTGTGTCAAAATCTGGAAATCGGTATTTCATGATCCTGACTGACAGCTACTCTCAATTCAAGACATGCATTCCCCTCAAACTCAAATCTGAAGCCGCAGACAAGGTCATCAAATTCATACGGGTCTATTCCAATCTTTTCTCAAAAAAAACTCAAGCAGTTTCACTCCAACAACGGCGGCGAGTTTGTTAACACCAAACTCAGCTTGTTCTTCAATGAGGAAGGAATTCTCCACTCCACTTCTGAACCTTACACGCCCCAGCACAACCCCATAGTGGAACAAGCAAATCAAACACTTATCGAGGCCACCCGCACAACCATGCTTGACATGAACATTCCCTTGGATCTCTGGGATGAGATTGTTTCCAGCTGCTGCACGCTGCGCAACCTTGTCCCTTCACCAAAAACCAAAACATCCCCATATCAATTGTGGAACAACTCGTCTCCAAATCTCAATCTCATCCGCATCCTTGGATTGAAAACGGTAGTTCTCAATCAACATTCTCCACCTCACTCTAAATTTGAAGAGAAAGGAATTGAAGGAATACTGGTAGGATTTGACTTACAATTACTGTCCTACCGCGTATTCTGCCCCTCCATCAACAACATCATACGCTCCAAACACATTAAGATTTTTGAAAATCTTACTCTCCTACCCTCCTCCAATTCCCACAAATCTCCCTTTGATCCTCTCCTTTCCCTTAATGAAACGCTGACTGAGATCCTCAACTCGTCCAATCACTCCTCCTCATCTTCCCCTGCATCCCCTTCCAACTCACAGTCCACCACTATCCCGCCGGATTCTCCTCCTGTTTGAGACGAGGACTGCTCCACTCCCAATACATCCTCCCTTACTCCACCCACTATCAAAGCCTCAAACATGTCAAATAATTCCCCGGACTCCGACTCCAAGGGAGAACTAATCTCCCGCGAACTCACCAACTGCCCATCTTGAACTCTCAGAGACCGATCCACCCTCAAACCACCTTTGCCCTACGGATTTCTTGCTAGAGTTATTCCTCAGAACTACCCAGAAGTCCTTAAATCCCCAGAATGTCCTCACTGGCTAATATCCATGAAGATCGAGACCAATGGCATCAAACGGCTTGGCGTTTGGGAAGGATGTCATTCTCTCCCTCTGGGGAAGAGAGCACTCTCAACCACCTGGGTCTTCCGGCTCAAGGATGACCCTTCCGGTGAAGGATTCATTTACAAGTCTCGGCTCTGTGTTCAAGGATTCAAGCAGATGGAATTCATTGATTACGGCGAAACCTTTGCTCCGACCGGACTCATCACAACCCTACGGACTCTCCTTGTTTACGCTTTTCACCACAATTTGCCAACCGTTCAGATGGACATCAAAGCAGCTTTCTTGCATTTTCCTTTGGACAAAGAGACCTACATCAAATGCCCTGAAGGATACTCCTCCAAGTTCCCCTATCTCCGACTAAAAAAAGCCCTCTACGGACTGAAACAAGCCCCCAAAAGTTGGTCCAATACCTTTTGATCCTGGATCCTCAAGCAAGGCTTCATCTTATCCACATCCAATCCGTGTCTGTTCATCAATCAGTCATCTTCCATCTTTGTGTTTGTCTACGTTGATGATCTTGTCATTGTGGGTGAGTCAAACAAATTCTGTCTCAATCTGAAAAATAAATTCAACATCTCTCACAAGGGGCCAATTAAGAAGATTCTTGGCAACCACCTCATCCAGACCGCCTCCTCCAAACTCCTTCACCAACAAAACCACATCAAAACCGCTCTCTCCAAATTGGGGCTCTCCCACGCCAAACCAATACTCACTCCGATGACTCCCAACGTTAAGCTCCGGGGCGCCTCTGATTCCAAACATAACAAATTTGTTAAATTGGGGATCAACTATTGCTCCGCCACTGGTTACCTCAACTTCATTGCGGGTTTCACTTGCCCTGATCTCTTGTACGCTGTGTCCAGCCTCTCACGCTTCAATTCCAAGCCTGGAACCATTCACTGGGACAAAATGAAACACGCCTGGCGTTATCTCAAAACCACCCAATCCCTGGCCTTGCGTCTCAAGTCCACCTCCTTCAAGTACGATCTTGAATGTTTCAGCAACTCCAAAGGCGCCAATGATCCTTCAACTCAAAGAAGTCACACGGGCTTTGTGATTCTTCTCTACGGATGCCCCGTGGCCTGGCACAGCAAATTACAACCGACTGTATTGCTATTGTCCACCAAGGGAGAGCTCAAAGCCTTAGTTCTTGCCACTCAAGAAAAGATTTGGCTGACCAACCTTCTCCTCAACCTGAATCCAAACCTTAAGCTATCCCACTGCGCCAACATTGACAATAAAGCTCTACACAACATTGTCAACCACAATTCCCACCATAATGCGCTGAAACACGTCAACACTCAAATACAATGGCTCCGCAAGCAGAAAGACAACGGACATCTTATAACCAACCTCATTCCCTCCGGTTGCATGATTGCCAACTGCCTCACCAAGACGGCAATCAAACCCTCAGTCACGCTACTCACTTCCTCCATTCTTCATTCCCTCACTCCTAGACACGGCGGGGTGTTAGGAGATGACTGATCTCCTCACACAATCTCCCGCTCACACAACCGCTGAGGACGCTTCAACTTCAAATCTAGAATCTCCATTCAACGCTCCCTCTCCTTCCGGCTCTCTCCCCTAGAATCCTACTCCGGCTTCCTCAATCACCATTCCCCTGATTCCTTCCATCATCATCATCCTCATCCTCCTCTCTCATTCCCCTCATTCCTTCCATCATCATCATCCTCATCCTCCTCTCTCCCATCCTCAATCCGTCTCATCATCCCATCGTCTTTGACCTATCAACTCTTGCTGAACCTCTTGCCCTCAACTCAACTCATCATACTCAACTCATCACTTCCATTCTCTCCCTCCGATCCCACTCATTGCCCTTGACCCATCACTAACTATCCTCGCGCCTCAACAAACAACAAGTCTTCACTCATCTCCAGTCCTGTCTAGCAGTGAGGTCCTTTCTCATTCTTTCATTCATTTGCTCTCTCCTGCTCCTACTTCCTGATTTTTCTCATCTCAACGTTCACTCGTGTAATTACTGCTACAGCACATTCCCGTGCTTCTTCATCTCCCGGTCCTTTGGTTGCAATCAATTTTATCAGTTCTTCACAGCCAAGGTGGGGGGGAACAATGGGTGAATAGGGGATATGATTGGATTTGGTGAGGGGGTGCTCTAGCTGGTTCACAGCCAGAACAACTAGACACCCCACAATTTTTTTTCTTATTTCCTTCTCTCTGGATTGGCTTTTTGGGATTATTACTGGCTAGGTTATAATTTTCTTTCAGGTATGGGCACGGCGCAAAGCTGGGTCCATGGATGCAAGGAAAAGCCCCGCATTTCAGAAATTCAAACGCAAGAAAAATTTCCAATGGATGTTCCAAGGAACTAGGAAAGCGCGTGGCACAAAACGGATGTGGCTTAAAGAGCAAGGGGCAGGCTTGGCAATGGGTTGGTGCTAAAAAAAATCTCTCTCTTTTAGGTTTTCTTTGGTTAACTTACAGACGGAAGGTATAGATGGGTGGGGTGGATACTCTTTTTCTCTTCATCTCTCTCTCTCTGAAGGATGCGCGCATGCGGATGGTTTTCTTTGTTCTCTCTCTTTTCTGTAGATGGGTACGGGGAACTGTGAGGCAGTTTTTCTGGGATGGTCCAGGTACCTTCAGGGGATACTCTCATTTGGCACATATTTTATCACTCTTGCAGATTGCTCTCAGAGCGCATATCTTGCGCATGGGTTCTTATTTCTCTCAAGGTTCTCACAAGTTCAAAGGCTACCTAGGTTGGTGCGGAAAAAGTCTATTTTCTTTGCAAGATAGGGGCGGGAGTAGATACAAGATTAAAAGAAAGGAGAGGGAGGGGAAATCCATCTATGTTGGACAAGGCCTCATCACCTCCTGTGCGTCCACGCAAGCGGCCACGGCTATGTTTTGGAATTCCGCTCGGAGTTTGCCTTGGGCACTGGTGGTATGAGCCTGGGTAACCACTAGGAAGCGTTGAAGTAGTTCTTCTGCATTGTTCACCATTGCATCAAAACTTTCAAGGAGAAATGCTGTAATAAGAGGGATCTCCGGAATCTTGGGAGTGGCAACCAGAGAGGTTACTGTCAAATAAATTCCTCTTCCGTGTTCTGCGCTCCTCTGTCATGATACTTCTCACCCCAAACTCACTACCACCTTTCACCAATCCCCGCGCACTTCCCCGGGGATCTCAATTCCTCTCAGATCTCACCACGTAAAACAATCAGCAAACTCTATGAACTCATCACTTCAACTCTCAACTTCATCACCTCAACTCTCAAGATCATCACTCGGCACTCAATCAAACCTTGATATTTCTTCTTTTTCTCTTTATCTGTCTTTGTTTCTCTTCTCATTTCTTTATTCTTTCTGTTACTTTTCTTTTTCTTGTTATAATTCCAATTCCAACCCTTCACGACTCACTCTCCAATCTTGGACTGACTGGTAAGACCTTTGTCCATTTCCAGCTCTTCAATACATGCTAAACCTAACCCTCAGCTTCTCTTTCTTCATCAAAGTCTCTCCAATTGTGCTGTTCTTCTATTCCATTGTGTCTCTTCCAATCAACTCAACTACCACTCGCCACAGCTTTCTCGTGCTAGATGTTTGTTATCTTCATTCTCTTTCTTCTCTTTCTTCATTTCCTTTTTGGTTTTTTCCTAACTGATGACTCTTCTGGCTCAGACCTCTTTGATCAATATCAATCAAGTTATCTTTCAGTAACTCAAAACAGTTAAAAGCCAAAATCAATCTGACTAATCTAACCAATCCAATGGAGGGATCAAGCAAAAATTCCTTTGGCCAAATAATTCTCAAGGCTGCATTGGAGGCCGTACCAATGTTGACCGACAAAAACTATTCTATTTGGAAGTACAAGATGACTATGTTACTCAAGCTTAAGGGAATCAAAGAGGCACTTGAAGACAATTCCAAAACTCTTAACGCTGTCAACAACATGGAAACTCAGGTGATTTTTCTCTCTCAAATTGACTCCGTGATGCACAATAATTTTGTCAATCCTACAAACATCTCCTCTGCCCGGCTTCTCTGGAAAACAATCAAAGAACAATTTGCCTCATCCCAAACTTCCAATCGAGCGTGTGTCTTCAACGAGTTCCTCTATCATCAATTCAAACCCAATTCAATTAATCTCTTCATCGCAGAAACAAAAATCTTGTCAAAGAAAATTATAGACATTGGAATCAATCTTCCCAACAATATTCTGTCCTAGCTTATCCTTTTCAAATTTCCTCCTCAACTCCACTCCCTTTGTCAACAAATAATGCACTCGGACAAGACATTCACAATGGATCTTTTTCTGAATCACCTTATCCAACTCAACAACAAAACCAGAGTCAAGTCCAAGGAAAACAAAATCAGAAACACTGCTCTTATATCTTCTCAAATTTCCAAGAAACCCGTACCTTCTGACCAAAGATGCAAGAAAGGATTCCACAATCCCATGTTGCCAGATCACCCATCCAATAAATGCTGGCATCTTCACAAACACTTAGCTCCCGAATGGTGGAAGGAATTGCAAGCTTGCTGGAGAGTTCTCTCAACTCTAACTCAAAAACCAAAGAGGTAGCCCACTACATGACCCTTCTTACTACTTGGATCAAGGAGATCAATCCTCAAAATCAAATTATCCTCAACTCCGGTTCATCCTTTCACATGTTCAACTCTCCCGACTTCTTTTGTCAACTCAAAGAACTTCCTGGTGAAGATTTTATCAGCACTTGAAAGGAAGGCACAAAGCTTTGGATCAAGGGGAAGGGTACTGTCAGACTCTCTTGGAAAAATTCAGTAATCTCACTCTCAAATTGCTTCTTTGTTCCCAACCTTGTTGTGAACCTCATCAGTCCCGGTGAATTAATCACGGAGAAGAACTGTCAACTCATCTCTTCCTCAAATCAATTCTCACTCTCCGTAAATTCACAACTGGCCTTCTCTGGGTTCATTCAAAAAAATCTGTTCATCCTCAATCCTCCCTCTCGTGTTGGCAACAATCACAAATTCTGCCACATTGCACTCAAAAATGCGGATCCCAGTGACATTACTCGCCTTCACCAATCCTTTGGACACCTGAGCCCATATTGCCTTAAAAACCTATTTCCATCACTCTTGTCCAAAGCTATCTCTGATTTCCAATGTGAGGACTGTGTATTCTCCAAGATCTCAAAAACCCCTTTCAAAAACACCTTGACTTCTTCCTCTAAGCCCTTCAAACAACTTCATATTGACCTGATTGGTCCAATCACCCCCTCATCTTGGAATGACATGAATTACAATATGTCAATTGTGGAAAACTTCTCTGGATACATCTTACCAATACCTCTTCAACACAAATCTGATGCTTGTCAACAACTCAAAATAATCTTAAACCACAAAAAGCAAAAGCAAAACTGCTTTTCCACCACTATTTGCACTGATGGAGGCGGGGAATTCTCTTCATCCAAAATTAAAGATTTCTTTAAAACTAACTCTATTCAGCATCTGATTTCAGAACCTTACCACCAAAAACACAACGGAAAGGTCAAAAGAGCTAATCGCAAGCTCACAGAATGCATCAGAGCTATTCTCCGAGGCTCCAAACTTCTGCTCTATCTATGGGCTGAAGTCGCCAAGTCTGCCTGTCTTGGCCTCAATCACATTCCAAAAACTCCCAACACTCCCTCACCTTATCAAGCCTTCATTGGAAAAACTCTCCCTACCAGCTATTTCCAACCTATTGGGTCAAAGGTAGTCTATTTGGACAACAAAATTAATTGCGGCAAAAAGTTTAAAGATCAAGGGCTTCCGGATACCCTTGTGGGTTATAACCCCAACTTTCTTTCCTATTGCATAATGGAACCTGACAGTTCCATTTTTTGCCCAAAGCACGTCAAGATACTGAAGACTGACTCCTCAACAAAGAATGATCCGGATCCTCCTCCAACAGAAAATTGCCTTCAAATCAAATTTGATGATGATCTACTGTTGACTGTCTCAAATGCTCCTACCGCGGCTGACACCACAAATGAATCTGTTTGATCATCTGAAAACTCTACTCCTCTTGTTTCTCCTTCTACTTGTACCATCAACAACAATGATGGCCAACCAATTGACTCCGATTCAGAAATCTCCAAAGATTTAACCCAACAACTCATTCCTAACTACTCCCTTCGAGACCAATCAACTCTGAATCCTCCTCAACAATACGGTTACCATCACTACTACGTACCAAAGACCTTTGAACAAGCAAAGAAATGGTCAGACGCCTCCATGGACAAGGAACTCAATGGGATTGAAACACTCAAGGTATTGGACAATTACAATGGTCCCAAGCCCAAGAATCCTCTAAACACCACCTGGTTGTATTGTATCAAAAATAATTGTCACGGCGACCCTCTCATCTACAAGAGTCACCTCTGCGTTCAAGGATTTGACCAGATTTACAGATTGGATTATCAAGACACCTTTTCTCCAACCGGTAAAGCGGCTTCCCTGCAAATTGCTCTTCTATTTGGTATTTTCCATTCTCATACCATCACTCAATTCAATGTAAAAAGTGTGTTTCTTCATGCTCCTCTAACCAACAAGGTTATCATTAGAAGACCTAAAGGCTCCAAAAGGAAGTCGGAGTTCCTCATCTTAAGAAATGCCCTCTACGGTCTAAAACAAGCTCCGGCCAACTGGTTTCATACTCTTACCTCTTGGATTCAAGAACAAGGGTTCCATAAATCAATATCCAACCCTTGCTTATATATTCACCGCAATTCAAACTCCATTCTTTTCTTTCATGTTGAAAACCTTATACTTGTCGGTCCTGGAAACAATTTTCAAAACAAATTCCTCAAAAGATTCCCCAACTCCAGTCACCACAATCCAAATACTATCTTAGGTATGAAATACAAACAAGTTGGCAGCAAGGTACTTCTTTCTCAACCCAAACACATAGAACACAGATTGGAAGAATTAAAAATGACCAACTGCAAAACATCTTCAATCACACTCTGCCAACCTCAACCTCAGGCCAGCCTCTGATGAGGAGCATGAAGAATTCAAGTCGCTCAATATAAACTATCAATCCGCCATCTTCCTCATCAACTACATTGCATGTCTCACTTGTCTGGACCTCAGCTTTGCGGTCTCCAGTCTTGCTTGATTCTGCGAAAAACCAGGCATCATTCACTGGAGGGAAACCAAGAGATGCTGGAAATATCTACACGACACAAAAAATTTGAAACTCACTTTGCAAATAAACAACTCCAACACTCAAATTGAATGTTACAGAAACTCTACTTGGAGCAACAACTTGGAAACAAGACGCTCTCAATCCGGTCATCTTTCCCTTCTCTTCAACTCTATAATTCCTTGGAGCAGTTATTGACAACGCAATGTAACTCACTCAACAAAAGACGCCAAATTGAATCCCCTCGCCAACTCTTTCTTGGAAGCCAAATGGATGCAACACCTGGTGGCTGAGCTCTGGACGAAAAATGTTTCTCCCAGTCTTCATTTTATAGAAAACAAAGGTCTAGAAAACAATCTTAAGAAGTTTGGGTGTAACTCAAAAACTCACCATATTGACATCAAGACCAAGGCTCTTTGTGAAGAACTCAATCTCAGGAATTTAATCATCAAAGTGATTCCAGCTTCTGACATGAAAGCCAATGGACTCACAAAAGCTCTTGCTCTCTCTTCCCTTTCCTCTCTCCTTCAGCTTATAGACCCCACCTTTACGGCTCTGACTCCAGTCTTACAAGTCACGGGGGGTGTCAAATAAATTCCTCTTCCGCGTTCCGGGCTCCTCTGTTGTGATACTTCTCACCCTGAACTCACTACCACCTTTCACCAATCCCTGCGCGCCTCCACGGGGATCTCAATTCCTCTCAGATCTCACCACGTACAAAAATCAGCAAACTCCATCATCTCATCACTTCAACTCTCAACTTCATCACCTTGACTCTCAAGATCATCACTCGGCACTAAATCAAACCTCAATCTTTCTTCTTTTTCTATTTATCTTTCTTTGTATCTCTTCTCATTTCTTTATTCTTTCTGTTACTTTTCTTTTGCTTGTTATCATTCTGATTCCAACACTTCACGACTCACTCTCCAATCCTGGACTGACTGGTAAGACCTTTTTCCATCGCCGACTCTTCAATACATGCTAAACCTAACCCTCAGCTTGTCTTCCTTCATCAAAGTCTCTCCAATTTTTCTGTTCTTCTATTCCATCGTGTCTCTTCCAATCAACTCAACTACCACTTGCCACAGCTGTCTTGTTCTAGATGTTTGTTATCTTCATTCTCTTTCTTCTCTTTCTTCATTTCCTTTTTGGTTGTTTCCTAACTGATGACTCTTCTGGCTCAGCCCTCTTTGATCAATATTGATCAAGTTATCTTTCAGTAACTCAACAGTTACAGCAGGAGCGGGTGACAGAAATGTCTTGGGAGTTGGAGGGGCTGCGGGTTCTGGCCACAAATCAATGGCCACGGGAGTTGGTGCGCGTGTGGGTTCCGGTGAAAACCTGGGAGCTGGTGATGGAGATGGCAGCACAGGAGTAGGTGTTGTGGGAACAGTTTGCAGGGGAGGAGGAGAACACGGTTTCAGTGGAGGAGGCACGGTTTGTTGTTTGAAGATCCGTGGGTCTGTTGCCGGTTTTTTTATCCATACCCATGAGGCTCACTCAAGGGCGGCGTTCCAATAAGCCGCAAAATTGGGGAAGTCCTTGCACTTTGGTGGTCCAGCCCAACAGAATGGAAAGCCCAAGTCATGGATTTTGCGTGAAGGAGGGTGAGGAGCAGCGCGTTGCTGTCAGTTGCAAGGTGAGCCTGGCGTGGTCAATTCATTGGTTGGGATGTCCTTATTGCTTGAGACCATGAACAGGTTGCATTGGGTCCTCTTGCAGGGAAAACCTCGAGGACAGTTGGGGGCATACCATTGGATAAGGAGAAGCAACGGTGGCCAGATTGGCATGGAATGCAGGCACACCAACCCAGAAGGATGGGGCAGGTGAGGCGGTTCCAACTTCAGAAAGTGCAGGAAATGTTGAGGAAAAGGATTTGGAAGCTGTTTCCTTGGTGTGGTGTAGTGGTGCGTCAAGGGGATGGGATAGCTGTGGGTAGGTGAGATATTGGTGGATCTCTGGGGACAGAACTCAAGTTGGGGGGGATGTGGTGGTCTTTTATGGATGCGAGTTGGAATGGGCTGCGCGCTCAGAAGTGGCAGCATGCTCAGAAATGGGTGCAGCTTTTCTGCAGCAAGCCGTGCTGCGGGCTCAGCAGCAGTCAAATTGGGATCAGAATCTGGAGACACGGGGAGGATTGGATTGGATTGGAAAGATTGCGCGGATGTACCTCCAATATCTGGAATGGCGTGTTGGGAGGATGCGGATATGCACGGGGGGCTCCAAGTTGGGCCCGGCTCAAGGCCCCCATCATGAGAAAGACAAACCAAATGGACGTAATGGCAGGCAGGAAATACAGATGGGATATGGATCATGGTATGGGGATTGAAGGATAGAGTTTGGGCTAGGGTTCTGTACTTAGGGAGTTTTACTTCATCATTCTTGTTTACTTGCGGTTTTACTTAGGCTAGGGTTGAGGGGAAGGCTACTTAACCCGCACCCTCAACCCGGATGGCAGGGGAGGGGGACATTGGAGATCATCACATCAGGTTGGAAGGACTCTTTAAACTCATCTCTCTATCTCTCAGTTGTAGGGTGAACAGTTTCACTCATGGTTTACAGATGTAAGGGATCAATAACTTCCAAACATTGGAACCATTTTAAGAGAAGTCCTCTTCTGAATTCCAAAGTGTAACAATGTCCAACCTAATAAAACACTGGTAGTGGTGAATGGAGAGGGCATGCAAAAGGGGGAAAGCTCAAGGAGGCAAACCTCAAGGACAGAGATGGCAGTTTGAGTATTATTATTAGTGATGGAATTGAATGAAGAAATGAAATGACACAACAGAAGGATGAGAGAGCATAAAGATGTCCAACCTAATAAAAAACTGTGAGTGGTGAGTTTAGTGGGCACAAAAAAGGGGGAAAGCTCAAGGAGGCACACCTGAGGAAAGAAGAGGAACACATTTTTTAGGATGTTGACAAGTTGGAGTAGAGGGAAGAGGATGTTATGGAGAAACTTACCTGGGGGATAGAGATGGCAGTTGGCTTATGATGATTAGTGACGGAATTGAATGAAGAAAGAAATCCCTGTCCTCCAGGGGTAATGTTAAGATAAATGAACAACAGGATTAGGTTAAAACTCTGTTTATCACTATACTGTGTGACTAGGAAGCAAAACATTTTTTCCTTATACCCAAATTTCAATACCCCATACCCTTTTGGCAAAACAAAAAAAATACCAAGCCTCCAGCATGCGCGCACAACCACCAGAGAGAGAGAGAGAAAATAGGAAACAAAAACTCTGGGGTGCCTCTGTGAACCAGCTAGAGAAGCCCTTACCAAGGAAAGCTTGTCCCACGTACACTCCAACAATACCCATCCATACCTTTCAAGCCCGTCCTTAAAGAAAGAAACAGATAATAGGGCCATCAGAGTTAGCAAACCCGCCATTAGAAACCCGCCATTTTTTTGACCAAACCAGCCATTTTTAATGGTGGTTTTTTGAAATACACATACCCCCTAACTGGTGTATTTCAAAGTGGCGGTTTTCATGAAAATGGTGGATTTCAAAAAACAAACCCGCCATTAAACCCTCCATTTATGCATCATCATCCATCCACCATCCATCACATCTAAAACACCCATCCACATCAGAAAATCCATATGGGTCCCATCTCCATCACATCACACACATTTCATCTCAATTGTTTCACATCTCCATCAATTTGCATCTCTATTGCTTCACATCTCCATCAATTTGCATCTCTATTGCTTCACATCTCCATCTTCACACAAATCCCATCATCATCTCATCACCACACATCAAATATCCATCTTGCTCAACATGTACCATCAAACTTCCTGGCAGCAAGTTGAAAATGAAAAAAAGCTGACTGAACTTTTGTTAGTATTTGACTGCCAGTCAGAATCCAATTCAGACTCCAATTTGGAATCAACTTGGGTGGCTTTGAATTCTCTATTACAAAAGCAATACATGGTTCCAAGAATACAAACTCTCCACAACCCTATGTATGAAAGACAAAAGCTTCATCTCCTCCCCAACTTAAGCTTCCAGTAACTTTTACAAACTCTATTTCCTTCATTCATAAACCTTTTGGAGATGATTGAAGACCACCACATCTTCCAGAACAATTCTTGTGATCCTCAATGCAATCCGGCTATCCAACTGGCTGTTTCTGTTTGTAGATTGGTATCAAATTGAAATGGAGCAGCAATTCATCAATTAGAAAATCTATTCTTAGTTGGATATGGAACCATTGACTCATACACCAAAAGAGTCATGGTTGCCATCCTATCTTTCTGTTGCTCAGTCCTTTCTTGGCCAACAAAAGAAGAACGCAAGGAGATATCTCAAGTAATGGAAACCAAAGGATTTCCTGGTTGCATTGGTTTTTTTCAATGGAACCACCATCCCCTTGAGTCAAAAATTCAAGCTAGATGGTAAACACTATTTTATTGGAAAAAAATGCAATTCATTCATATATTTTCCAATTTCTTTGATAACACCATTGATCACACACTGACCAAATATGTTTTTTCTGTTTTTTTAGATACTCTGTGGCACTACAACTTGTTTGTAATAACAACAAGAAGTTCATATCCCTTCATGCTGGCCTTCCAGGTTCTTTTTTATGATTCATATGTGTTCAGTCAGATGCGGATTGCCCAAAAACCAGAGAACTACTTTTACCACAATAAATACCTTCTGGCCAATTCATCTTAAGATAGTGGGAAATATGTGGTTCCAGCATACCCAATTGTTTTTTCCAAAAATCAAGGAAAAACCAATTTCAACTATCATCTTTCCCAATCACAAGTTTGGATTGAGCATGCCATAGGAGTCCTGAAAGGAATATGGGCCAGCTTGATGGAAATGCAAAACCAGCTTCAAAATCCCAAAGACATGAAGTTCCTCATCAACTGGATTATCACTTGTGTCATCCTTCACAATCTTTTGGCCAACATCAGAGATGAATGGGACAAAATATTTGAATATGATATTCCAGATCCACCTCAAGTCATCCCTGTCTCATCTTGTCCCTCATCTTCTTCTATGAGAGAAAGGATTGTTCCTCTTACCCTTGCTTGCTTTGATGATTAATATATGATCATGAATTAGGTAAAAAATCCCTCCACCAAATTTTTTGGTTTTTGGTTGTTCACCCAAGATTCATTGGCTGACTCACTTGTTCTTTTTTTTTCTCATTTGGTGGGATGGACTTAGAAAAATGGTTTTGGTGGTTCACCCAAGATTCCTAGGCTGAGTTGGTATCTTTTTCTTTTTTTTCTCATTTGGTGGGGTGGACTTGGACAAAACAGACTCAAAACTTTCAAACCCGCCACCTCACCCCGCCAAACCACCGGACAAACCACCCACCTCACCCCACCAAACCACAAGTCAGTCCACTCCTTCCTCCTCCTCACCAACCACCTCCACCTCACCCATCACCTCCACCTCACCCACCACCTCCCCTCCTCCTTTGGTTAGCTCTCCTGGTAAGTATCCCCCCCCCCTCCTCCTCATCCTCCCCATCATCCAATGCTCATTGGTTAATTCATCCACCTCCATCCCCTTTCAGGCCCTCCCACCCCCTTGGTTGATTCCCCAAGTAAGCTCCCCCCTCCCTCCTCCTCAGCCCGCTTTTCCCTCCCTCTCACTCACTCACCAACCACTCCCCTCTCCCCTCTTCCTTGCCCCCTCACCCTTGCTGGCCTCCTTTCCTCCCCCCACCCTTGCCGGCCTCCTTGCCTATCCCCACCCTTGCCAGCCTCCTTGCCTCCCCTCACCCTTGCCAGCCTCCTTGCCTCCCCCCACCCTTGCCAGCCTCCTTGCCTCCCCCCACCCTTGCCAGCCTCCATGCCGGCCTCCTCTCCTCCCCCCTCAATTTCTGGCCTCCTTGCCTCCCCCCACCCTTGCCGTCCTCCTTGCCTCCCCCCTTGCTCATGGGCCCTGCCACCAACAAGCCCTCCTTGGCCCCCATCCCGCCTTTCTCCTTGGCCTCCCCCCACCCTTTCCGTCCTCCTTGCCAGCCTCCTTGCCTCCCCCCTTGATTGCCCACCTCCTTGGCCCCACCCCTCAATTGCCGGCCTCCTTTCCAGCATCCTTGCCTCCCCCCACCCTTGCAATCCTCCTTGCCTCCCCCCTTGCTTGTTGTCCCTGCCACCAACAAGCCCTCCTTGGCCACCATCCCCCCTTGCTTGCCAGCCCTTCCGCCGACTTGGTCCACCCCCCCCCCTTGATCCCTCCCTTGCCTTGCCACCGGGCACCTGCCCCCCCTTTCTGATGCAACCCAACCCAAGGCCCAACCCAATTGGTTCGCCCCCAATAATTTTTTTTTTTTTTTGATGATTTAACTTCTTTTTTTTTTTGATAAGCCCGACCCAATTAGTTCACAACCACATCAGGTATTTTTTTTTTAATTTTTTTTTTTTGGTGATCACCTGACTGACATTTTTTTTACCCTTCTTTGACCCCTTTTCCTTCAATTCCATCCCTTCTCCCACCACACTCACAATTTTATATTCCAAATTGAATCCCTTTTTGATCCTCACTCCAAGCGGAGAATTTTGCTGGGAGGAAACAAGATGGAAGTAGATGAGGTGACAAACATAAAGAGAGGTGGAAAGCAGAGGGCTTTGAAGCAAAAGAGGGATCAAATGAGGGCCTCCAAAATCTCTTTGGAACCTTCAGAGGGGGGCATCAATGAAACGTTTTTATGGTCTGGAAGGAAACTAAAACCTTTGGATTGGTATCCTGCAATTACTAATGAAAAAAAAGAACAATGAAAAACCCTCACTGGCTGAGTTTGAACTTGCCAAGCAGACAATCAAGCAATTCCCTTTCTTCGACCGTGGAAAAGTCATTGATCTCAAAAATTCTGAACAAAACAGTTTTGTTGCAATAATTGAATTTGTCCCATTGTATAAAACCTTTCTTATCAAGATAACAAAGACATCAACTTTGTGACAAAATTCCTTCACAAGTCAAAAAAGTTTGTCAACATGGTTGGTCCCTCCAGATCTTGGGGTGGAAAAATGTGGGCAATTTGATGGAAAAAATTCATGGAACCCTTTGAGTTATTTGGACACTATGTGAAGAAATCATCTATTCAATCTTCCCCTCAAGCAAATGCTTTTCTCAATCTTAAGGAAGAAAAAGTCTCTCAAATTTTAGGAAAAACATTTTACAATTTTGCCAGACTTCCCTTTGAATCAAACCGTGAAATAATGAAGGACAATGGCATCCCCTCCTTCTCATCACTTAAATTCAGTTCTTGGCCTACTCCCTTTGACTTCTCTCCATATTTCACCTTCACATCCAACTCTTTTTACAACTCACCTCACATTGACAAAGGTGAAATCTCTGAGTATTCCTTTTTACTTTCAGTTCCAACCAAGAAATATAATGGACAACTTATTGAAACTACAGATGAATATGGAGTATAAGATGGCCATTTTTTTTTTCCTGACCTGGGGTTTGGAATTGATTTCAAGCAAAAAGGTGTAGTGAAAATGGTTTGGGCAGCAAATAAGTACAAGCACTGTACTTTTCCTGCCTTGGAGACTGCTACTCATACAAGAATGGCAATGTCAATGCCAATAAACAAAACAACTAGAAACACTTGCAGGGACTTGGGGAGTGGGAACATATACTTCAGGAAAAAATTTTAAATAAAAAGAAAAAAAAAATTTTATTGGTGGGGTTAAAAATAGTCTTAAGCATTGTTGTAATCAAAAATGATATTTTTTTCTTTTTCATTTTTTCATCAAAGAAAATATATTTACAAGCCCAGCATTTGAGTAATCTGCTTTAATTCATCTACTGTTCTACTGCTACCAATGCATGCCATGGCTACTGAACACTTATCCTTTTTTTCTGTTTCCAGTTGTTCCCTCTCCATTTTCAGTTGCACTTGCTGTCAATCCTTCTCCTTTTCCTCTTTTTGAAATTCTGGCTCAGCCTGTTTCAACTTCCACTCAGCATCCCATTTTTGCTGGTGAGCCAAACTCTTGGCTTTCTGCTTTTGAAAATCAATAGCCAGTTGACCATCCCACTTCTCCTTTTCAAACTGAAGTTTTTCAGATTCGGTTTTCAATTTAACTGTTTTTCAGAGGGGAACATCAATGAGCTAGATTTTGACAACAAGGAGACTCCAATGGGCTTACTTGAATCTTGCATCTACATGATCTCCTCAAAGACCCAAAAATTTGAAGTTTTTCTCCTCTTTTGAATGCTATTGGGGTTGATGTTGATTTAATTGGAGGCCTTTTGCTTTCCCTTTGCAGAGGGGGTTTGTGTGGAACATCATTGCTCTCATTTGAAGGGGATGTAGGAGGCCCCATTTGCTTGAGTTTTTGGCCATTCAGGAATGGATGAGCCTTTTTTTTTTGAATATAAATCAGTCAGGATTAACTGGAAAGAAGAGAAAAGAAATTTTTTTCCTTACTTGAGCAGATGTTGATGGAAATGGTGATGCAACAATGACATCCTCCCATTGGCCAAGTTCTCCAGTTCTTCCACCCCAGGAAGAGAGCAATCAAAAGAAGGAGGGGAGGGGTCCAAGGTTGGGTTTTAATCCCCAATAAACACAGAAGTAGACGTTATTGGAGCTGATTGTGTTTGAATATTCTCCTTGGAATTGGATGAGGGCCACTCAGAGGTTTCTTTGGGATCACCATTTCTAGGCTGAGCATCCCCAGCCAATTCCTCAGCATCAACTGAAT
Source organism: Puccinia polysora (assembly GCA_025617555.3). Classification (NCBI taxonomy): domain Eukaryota; kingdom Fungi; phylum Basidiomycota; class Pucciniomycetes; order Pucciniales; family Pucciniaceae; genus Puccinia; species Puccinia polysora. Next base: position 36,819,576 of record CM062613.1, on the reverse strand, counting down.
CGGATTGTTGGGCATCAAAAGCAGCTAGGGGGGTGATGTTGGCCTTCTTTCCAAAGATTTCATCCATTTGAATATAAAAAGGACAAATTGAGTCCAACTTATCAACCACCGAGTTGATTCCCTTGGCTTTGTTGGAGTCAGTGATACCAAAGCCGGTGGAGATTGACATGGAGTGGGGCTTTTTGTACTTGGCTCAATAATTCTTGAATTGCTCCCTCATCTGTTTTGATGACTGATCCAGCCTACCTTTTGTTTTGTTCTTGAGTTCATTTTCCATCAGGATATAACCATTGACCATAGAGGATGGAGGTTGGCCAATGCGTGTTTCATTTTCCCATCCAAAGCAAGCATTGTAGTTGGACACAATTTTGAGCCAGTTTACCAGGATGATGTGATCAGCTCTCTTGAGCTTACTTGAGCCTTTGGAAGCTTATGGGGGAGGATTTTTGGATGTTGAGTTCCTGGGGGAAGTTTTATTTGGTCCATTGGATTGTTTAGTTGACCTGTGGGGGGAGGATTGCTGAGGGCCCATTTAAAAATAGTAAGAGGGATGAAGGGATGAAGGTCTATGAGCGCGTTAAAGTGGTGAGAGTGATGATGTGATGAGATTATGAGAGTGATGAACCAAAGAAAATAGGAGAGATGAGGGTGATGAAGTGAAAAGAGGCATAAAGTGTTGAGAGTTAGGATGCGATGAAAGCAATAAAGTGATGAGAGTGATGTAGTGATGAGGAAAGTGATTCAATGAGAGTTAGCTTGATGTGATGAAAGCAATAAAAAGATGAGAGTGATGAACTGATCAGGATAGTGATCCAATGACAGTTAGCTGGATGTGATGAAAGCAATAAACAGATGAGAGTGATGAACTGATCAGGATAGTGATCCAATGAGAGTTAGCTGGATGTGATGAAAGCAATGAACAGATGAGAGTTATTAACTGATCAGGATAGTGACCCAATGAGAGTTAGCTGGATGTGATGAAGGTGATAAAGTGATGAGAGTGATGAAGTGATGAGGATGGTGATGAAGAGATGAAGAGTGATGAATCAAATTTTTTTTGGATGAGTTTGGAGTTAGAGGAAGGTGGGAAGCCAGGGGTGGATGAATTGGACAGGTGGTGGAAGCCTTTAAATACTTTGATTGCAAAAACCCACTTATTTCCAGGTAACTCTGACACGTCTGATATGAAATAAGTGGGTTTATTGATTTTTAATGGAGGGTTTGAAATGGTGTATTTGTTTTGAAACTTTCCATTAAAAAATGGAGTGTTGCCTTAACTCTGGTACGTCCTAATAATGAGAAACATACTCATAAAAAAAGAGAAAGAAAGAAAAAAAAAATTAAAAAAAAAATCCATCACATTTCTCATTGTCCTTCCTTCCACTTGCAAGGCTTTTCCTTTCATTTATGGACCTGGTTTGCATGGTGCCTTTGTTCCCCCTCACAAAACCACCATTGGCACTAGCTCACCCCCCCAACTTGGCTGCTTTCCCCAAGGGGTTGCAACCTTCCACTCCATTGGAAGAAAAGATGCACACAGCTTCTCCCAATCCCACACAGGGAATGTTTGGATATTTGTCCCAAAATGCCTTCCAAAAGTGTCCCCTCCCAAAACCCATGCAAAGCAAACCCCCTCTTTTCCTAAAACACTATTGACACCCAATTCCTTCCCATTCCACGCCTGAAGCCCCATCCCGCATGTCTATTGCGCTGGTCCTGAATCCCTTGCTAGCTGTGAGTGCAAATTTTCTGATGTTGACCCATCTTCTCTGCACTCCCCGCACTCCACTCCCTTCCCCACCACATGAATTCTCCTTGCCATTGTTGAAGTTAGTAATGCCTTCACTTTCCTGTCACTTTTTCCTTTCCAACCATCTGTCACGCTTGTCGTTTTCTATTTCCAAGCTTGTAATTTTCTATTTTCTACGACTCTTTTTCCTTTTCCTGCACGCTTCCAACCCTTGCAGTCTATACCAGCTGTGTCTCAGCACATATCAACCTGAACCAGCTTGGCACCCAGGATTCTTTCCTCTTTTACAATTTCCAACTTGTACCACTTTCATCCTGGAGGCCAAGTCTGGTGAGTAATCTAACTTTCTTATGGCTTCTGACTTCACATGTATGCAGGCAATTGATTTATTCATATTCTTTCTTAGCTAAAAGCTAATACTTATCAAGATACAATTTCTCTCCTTCACCGCTGTCATCCTTGTTCCCTCCTTGTTAGCTTATAGCCTTTTCTTTGAAGGTGTGATTGCAACACATTGTGTTCATCTACTCTCCTTCTTCTTTTGACTGAAACCAACTTTTCTTTGAATTTTTCTATCAAACAATTAACAGTCCCAGGCTTAATTAACCAGCTCAATCATCAACAAATAAAAGGCTTATCATGGCCAAACTGGAAGACTATCCCAGACTGAACATTCTGCTTCTGAATGAGTCAAACTACAACAATTGATTCATCCAACTGAAAAGCTACCTCAGGAGAAGAGGCCTGTTGGAAATCATTGAGGAATACAATCCTAGCCAACCTGTTGTTTCAGCCGTTAAAAAGAAGATCTATGAGGCTTCCGACATCATCATCCAACACCTTGGCAACACCGCCTTCAATGCCATAGTTGACTCTACCAACAAAGCCAATCCTTGTGCAATTATGGAAGCAATCAGGGAACGCTATGCCTCACAGTCATCAAACAATTGTGGTTTACTCTGGCTGAATTCCATATGTTACCAATATAAGGGGCATCTTTCACAATAAATCAACAAATGCAGGAAACTCATGAACAAACCTTCAGTAGTGAAATTAGAAGTTCCTCAAGACATATTGAGCTACACCATTTTAGCCAAGCTCCCTAGTTCCCTATAACACATTGATTACACTATTCTCCTGAACAAAGGCCTACTCAAGGGTCCTACTGGTGTCCTAAAAAAACTCAGAGAATTCATAAAGCTGTAATTTTCTCAAAAGGAAGATACCCCTGAAGATGCTGCAAACACTGGCTCTTCAGTTTCTCTCCTAAAAACTGGCTCTTGCAAGAAGTCAAGGGCCAAGAATCTATGCTCAAAAGGAAGACACAACCCTCTTTCTGAAAAATCTGAAGAACAATGCTGGAATTTGCACCCAGAACTATTCCTGGACCATCCTAAGAATAAAATCCAGTCTCACCATCATCCAGCCAAACCTAGCACCATTACTGCTGAAAAGAAGGACTCTGAAAAACCACAATCCTTCTTCAACACCCAGCTCTACCTTAATGCTTCTCTGCCTTCAAACCTCCTTCCTGTCCTGGACTCTGGTGCAACTCATCACATTGTCAACAAGGCTGAATACCTGCTGGATTAAAAAACTTCAAGCATTTGCATTGGAACTGGTAGCAAAGGATCCTCACTGATGGCCACAGCAACTGGTAATGCTGAACTCATAAATCACCTGGGGCACTCCATCAAGATTAAGAAATTTTTTCTGGTTCCAAGTTTGAATAGGTTCCTTCTTTCCCTGTCTATGCTAACCAATCAGATTGCTGTTATAAAGAGTACAGGGTACTCTGGGTATTAAATATGCCTGGAAAAGTTCACGCTGGTGGGAACAGCCATCAATTTTCTGGTCAACGTATACAGAACCAGATTCAAGACGGTCAACAAATGCAAAGTTAAGACAACCCATGACAATCTTTGGCACTTTCAACTTGGCCAACCAAGCAACAAAACTTTAAAAATCCTCTTTCCTAGTAAATGGCACTCTTCTCTGTGCAACATTTCTCATTTCTGCAAGATGACCGCTACCCCATTCAACAGACACTTTTCTCCCACCACTAGAGCCCTTGAAGCCATCCACTTGGATCTGTTAGGCCCCTTCCTTTTTCAATCTAATGGCGGTTACAGGTATTTCCTCACCATTGTAGACCAATTCTCTGGCTACAAGTCAGTTTCATTCCTCTGCTCCAAAGACCAAACTGCTGCAGCCGTTCAGGACTTCATCAATCACTCCAAAGGACGGCTAGACAAAAAAGCAGTGAGAGTCATTTCCAACAACGGAAGTGAATTTGTGAACAAAAAGCTCAGCTCTTACTTTAAAATGAATGGGATCCAACACAACCTTGCTCCACCTTACACTCCCAAGCAAAACGGACTGGCGGAATGTACCAATTGGTCAATCATTCATAAGTCCAGATGCCTTCTAGTCCAAATTAAACTCCCACCATCCTTCTGGGCAGAGGCAGTGAAGACTGCTACAAAGCTACTCAAAGTGCTGCCAGTTGTATCCAAATATCAACAGATCCCGTACAAGCCCTGGTTTGGAAGAAGATTCAACTACTTAATTCTGAAACTGTTTGGCTGAAAGGTGTTGAGACTCCTTTTGGATTGGGTAAAGTTTAGCAAATAGCTTGCTGGCAGTCACTTGAGGGGGAATTTAGTACTACAACTACTGATATGATAGAGTAATACTAAGGTTATTTTTTAATTTCCTGCCCCTCTGAGTACTATAGTAGTCTCAAAACAATAAAAGGAAAGAGATTGGTGGCTGATTTTCAGATAGAGTTGCTACTATAGTAGTCTCTATCAGACCTAAGATCAAAATGTTTCAAGCTTGATAAGGAAGAAATGGTGGAACCAATGGGTGAGAGGAATACTAAGGGTAGTTTTGAATTTCCTGCCCCTCTAAGTACTATAGTAGTCTCAAAAAAATAAAAGGAAAGGGATTGGTGGCTGATTTTCAGACAGAGTTGCTACTATAGTAGTCTCTATCAGACCTAGGATCAAAATGTTTCAAGCTTGATAAGGAAGAAATGGTGGAACCAATGGGTGACTTGGAGGATAGAAGCTGAGTAAGGGAAGAATCCTTTATCCATTCTTAACTCTTTATGTATTTTATCTTGTTTTATTGTTTACTGATTGATACTCTTTTGATGTTACAGGTGATGACTGAATACGGTTGAAATGGTTGAGACTATACTTGACAACTGATGATGAATGGTTTATTATGATTGATGATTATGATGATGATGATGATGGATGAGGTAGGTTGATGATGATGGTTGATGATGATGTTTGATGATGATGGTTGATGATGATGGTTGATGATGATGGTTGATGATGATGATGAATAATGATGAATGATGATAGATGATTATGATGATGGATGATGGTGATGGTGATGAGTGATGATGATGATGATAATGATGATGATGATGATGATGGGTGATGGTGATGATGATGGATGATGGTGATGATGATGGATGATGGTGATGATGGATGATGATGAATGATTATGATTATGGATGATGAAAATGACGGTTGGTGATGGTTGATGATGATGGTGATGATTGATGATGGTCAAGGTAGTTGATGATGAGGTTTTAATATTTTTTATAAGGGTTTAATATCTTTTATAGGATTTAATACCTTTTATAAGGGTTTAATATTTTATATAAGCGGTCAATACCCTTTATAAGGGTGGCCACCCCAGGCTGGGTGCCTGGGGGGATGTGGGGGAAATGGCTGGAGAGAGGCCCTCTATTTATAGACATCAGGGGGGGATGCCACCTGGTGGCTGACTTGTGGTTTTGGTTGGTTTGTCTGGTTGTGCAGGAAGTACCCTGCATATATTGCTTCTATATGATGTCCTGTAAGATGCTGTACAGCCTCTGAATCCAGTATCTTGCATGTATTGCTGTGTATATGGTTGTGGTGATCTTTTTGGTGCTGTATAAATTTCTTCTGTAGTGCATGAGCCTGCTTTCATATATATTGCTGGGTATACAGATGAGGTGATTTTTTTTTGCTGTATTAATTGCTTCTGTACTGCATGTGCCTGCTTGCATATATTTCTGTGTACAGATGAGGTGATTTGTTTGGTGCTGCATGCAGTGACTTTCATATATTAATTCTTTATAGGCTGATGAGGAGTTTGGGTGGTTCATGGGTTTAATTTATGTGGTATGTACTTGAAGTCTTCCGGAGTATGTCCATATATGTCTTTCACTGAGCTGTGCCACCTTATTGGGCTGTATCTTCTAATCCATGAGAGATAGAGGGGTACTTTGGCAGGGTGAATATAGTATTTTTGGTGTAGAATCCATTTTTGAGATTAATTTAAGGATTGGAGCTTTCCTTATATGGAAAAATGAGTCTGATGGCTATAGGTAAGGTTTTGGTTTACCACGACGGCAAACGCCCTCTTACCTAAGGCAAAGAGAACTTTCAAGCTCAACATAACTGGAGTCAAGGGAACTCTGCTTGGGTATGTCAACAACTTCACCTTTTCCAAGTTGTAAAACCATCAAACCAAGCAAGTATTTATGAGTGCCAATGTCACATTTCTTGAAACCCTGTTTGACTACACTCCTGGCAGTTCAAAAAGTAATCTCTTATCCCCTTCTGATGCTCTCCTACCTGCCAGATCAAACCTGCCACCTACCACTCCCTCAATGTTTTTGCAGCCTGAACCTTCTCCTGATGAAACTAACGCAAAATCAGGCAAAAACTTGGAGCCTGACTACAGTGCCGTCTCACCCGGAAACATACTCTCTCATCTGCGGAGGGACAGAGCAAACTCAACCCCTGAAATACATCTCAATGAAACCACACACAGAGACCCCAAAACGCTGGAAGAAGCAATGCACAGTGTCTAAAGGCTTGAATTGATTGCTGCAATTGACAAAGAAATTTTAAAACTACTCACCTACAACTTTTGGGAAGAATGCCCATCTGATCTCTCTGTAAAAGCACTCAAATTTATCTGGGTTTTTTGAACCAAAAAAGAGAAGGAAAACCAAATAATCAAATTTAAATCCCAACTCTGCGTGAAATCATTCCATCAAGAGTTCAGTGTCAACTACACAGATGTCTTTGCACCAACTGGTGATAAATTGTTTCTGCGGCTCCTCATCTCTTGCACCATTCAAGAAGGGTACAAATTCCATCAGCTTGATGTCAAGTTGGCGTTTTTGAATGCAAATTTGAAGGAGAATTTTGGAATTCTATTATTTCTGCTCATACTTAAGTTTTCTTTCATTAACATAAAAATTAAATTAAATAAAACCTGTTTTTTATTCCTAGTGTACTTAAGAGATGCAGGACAACAAAGATCAAGAATCCATGGAAATCCTTTTATTAAGATCAAATCCTTGAGCTTGACCCTGTATCAATGTTCTCTTCTCATGTTCTTATTTATCTCAGTATCCTCAAGTCAAGACATCCATGAAGTAAAACTTTTCCATTGCTTGTATCTAGACTAGAAGGATTAACAACACTATTAGATGATTATGAAGGATTTCTAGTATTTATCATTAAACTCAAGAGGCATAAAAGACCCAAGAGGCTTGTAGACCCAGTTGCTTAAGACCCAGTCAGTTTTCTGTGACTTTACTGATGTTTTTTATCTTCTCTGTTAGTTATGATTTTGGTTAACACTTTATCCAGTTGTTCTATTCATTTTCTAGTCATTTATGCATAACTTCTCTGATCAGTACAACCACTGTTTGGCCCTTTTAAGAATCAGGAAGTTGTATGTATATAAGACCACACAAGACTAAGAAATAATCATCATCCATTCTTACTTAAATTGAACTTGAGTGCCCTTTGACTCCCAGATCCGCTCCTCTTAGAGTGATAATAGTCCATTCCTTATTCCCTCTCATTGTCTCTAGGTCAAAGAATTACCTCTAAATTCCAACAGAGACCATTCATGTAAGCACTTGGCCAAACATACCTGTTTCTCCTGGTATGTCTCTACATCTCAAGAAGGAACTGTTTGGCTTGAAGCAAGCTCCGCAGATGTGGCACAACACTCTAAAAGAGTGGCTTGTCAATGAAGGCTTCAAACAAATTCAGGCTGGCCAGTGCGTGTTCTGGAAGGGCAAAACCTTTGTGTATGTTCATGTGGACAACATAGAAATTTTCAGTCTGCACCCTGAACAATTTTTGGATGTTATAAAGGTAGGCTTCAAAACAAGGACTTGGGTCCCGCCTCATTGTTTCTCAGCATGAATGTATTTCAATGCCCCAGAAAATTCCACCTCAGCCAGGAAACCTAAATTGCAAGCCTGGTAGCTGGTTACAACATGCCTTAGCACAAACTCTGATTGACACCATTCAAGCCCTTTTGCAAACTCCTTCCAGCCATCAACAAAGAACTTGAATCTTTCCAGGCCTTGGGCCTGAACTACAGGAAGATAATTGGAAAACTAAACTACATCAGCTGAAACACGCTACCCAATATGAATTTTGCAGTCAATTACCTATCCCAATTCCTCAACTCCCCTGGAATGCAGAACTAAAACTCTGCAATCCTGACGCTCAGCTATCTCCAACACGCAAGTAAGGTAGGGCTTCTGTTCTTGAAGCGCTCAGAGGGAGTCAGCTTATTCTCTTATTTAGATGCTGACTGGGCCATGTTTCCCACAACAAGAAGATTTTTCAGCGGTTTTGTAGTACTGTGGAACAACAAAGTGGTAAGCTGGAAGTCCTGGAAACAGCCCACTGTCACCCTCTCAACCACAGAGGCTGAGTACAAGGCTGTTGGGGAAGCGTTCAAGGAGTTTTTGTGGATACAAGAACTTGCCATGGAGATCTTTGGGTGCGCCAAGCAAGAACCTGTCCCCATTCATGAGGACAATGATGGATGTGTAAAGCTGGCTAACAACAATGCCAACCATTCTGGTTTCCAAACAAATCACATGGAACTAAGATTCCACTTCCTACAAGAGGAAGTCAAAAAAGGGACAATCAAAATCAAGCAAGTCAAATTGAAGAATAATCTGGCCAATTTCCTCACCAAGCCTGTCTCAAGGGCAACTCCCCAGCGGAAACTCAAGCAAATAAAGGTACGGCTCTTCAGCCAGGAAAGTTGAAGCCAGGGTGGGTGTTGAAGTTACTAATGCCTTCACTTTCCTGTCACTTTTTCCTTTCCAACCATCTTTCATGCTTGTCCTTTTCTATTTTCTAAAACTCTTTTTCCTTTTCCCGCACGCATCCAACCCTCCTGGTGTACGCACTCTAAGCAAGCCATGTCTCAGCACATATCAACCTGCACCAGCTTGGCACCCAGGATGCTTTCCTCTTGTATGAGTTCCAACTTGTACCACTTGCATCATGGAGGCCAAGTCTGGTGAGTCCTCTAACTTTCTTAGGGCTTCTGACTTCACATTTATACAGGCAATTGATTTCTTCATATTCTTTCTCAGCTACCAGCTAATCCTGATCAAGATACACTCTCTTTCCTTCACTGCTGTCATCCTTTTTTCCTTGTTTTTGGCTTAGAGCCTTTTCTTTGAAGGTGTGATGGCAAAACATTGTTTTCATCTACTCTTCTTCTTCTTTTGACTTGAACCAAGTTTTCTTTGAAGTTTTCTATCAACAGCCATCAAAGAGGTCCAACCTTGGTCACATTCCTTCAATTCCTGAACCATCTTCTGAACATCAGTTCTCTCCTCCTCTGAAAGACTCATCTGCTGCCCATCTACTCCCAAACCATGCGCGATATCCATGGCTTCTTCTTCTCTGGCTGACCCATCTGATGCCCATTAGTTCCCAAGCCATGCCCAATAGGTCTTGGAGCAGCCAGAGGCTGTTGCTCCTCCATTTCTGTTCCCATCCTATCTGCTGCTTCCTTCTTCTCTGCATGACCCATCTGCTGCGCATTGGTTCCCAAACCACGTGCAATAGGTCTTGGAGAAGCCAGAGGCAGTCACTCCTCCAAGTCCCTTCCCATCCTATCAGATGCACCTCCCCTTTCCTCTGCTACCAACACCCGCGCCTTGGCCACCCCCAATTGCTGCTGTGAGCCAGCCCTGGTGACAATTCCAAGGAACCTTTGCGCTTTTACTTTGGCTTCCTGTCCCTGCTTTCACACTTGCTTGATGGCGGCAGGCCAACCCAATTCTGTCAAAATCCACTTGCACGCCAGGGATGCATATCCTGCCCCCACTGGACAAACCAACCCTGTGCAGGTTGAATCCTCTGCCAGTTTCTCACATTATTTCCACCAATAGCCATTATTGCCACCATATGTGCACACTCAGGGAATGGGTGCCCTATAAAGGTGAAAAATCTCCTCTGGGTGAGGTGGAAAACCACAATGGTGCTGCAAAATCTGGCTCATAAATATCTTGAGGTCCCTTGCTGACCCTGCTAGTTTGCTGGCCCAAGGGATGACTGTCGGTGGTGGTGCCGGGGCACGTGTTGCCACATAATCCATCAATTCTGCTTGAGACCAGACCCCGTTGTGCGCGCTTGCCCCCCAAGCCACCCTCTCAAAGTTGCTCCCCCGGAACCACAGTGTGCCTTTTTTCCACCTTGCCAAAATTTCCCCCTTCAGCTTTGGCCAGTTGAGGTTCCTATAGCCTTCCATCCCCTCCACATCCCAAACCTTATCCTTCTCCATGACAAGCAGAAAAAAAAGGCATGCCTTGTACAAATCCAACCTGCCCTCAGATTCTGAAATCACTTCATTTGCAAGATGAATTGCTCCACTTCCGTGGTGTTGAATTGAATGTGAGGGTAATCCCGCAGATTGATGAGAACAGGCCAGGCAGAGGGAGGAAGAGGAGGGGTTGAAAGCAGGGTTGGGGCTATAGACCCTGAGGAGGGAGAATAGAAGGGAGAAAATTGATTTTTGGGATTTATTGATAGCCCATTGCATTTGGTTACCTTTGAGAGACTGATAAAAAAATATTAATTCCTGGAGAGACCCCCAGATGTGGAAACAAGAGAGAGGTAATCCCTGAAGTTCTCCTAAGGTTTGGAAGTAATGGTCCTAGCATCTGTAAGGAGGGAGATGCGCCCTTGAAGACAGAGAGAGAGAGATAGAGAGAGAGATAGAGATGAATTCCTTCCTTCCTTCCCAGACTTTCATGGTGGGGGCATGCCCCCCCTCCCCAACCTGGTTCTGAGAGTCGGGCATTTATTTTCTCCCTCTCAACCCTAACCTAAGTACAAGCTAAATGAAATCCTAGCAACAAATAAGAATGGAACCCTATCCTAACCCTAACCCTTACCCATACTGTCCAATCCTCCGTACTTGCCTCCCATTAAGCACACCTGGTTTGTACTTCTCATGATACGGCCCTCCGCTGCTCTCTACTTTGAGCCCCCTGCACTTGTCTGCATCTGCTCAACTTGCCATCATGATTTTCCCAATATCTCCGGATTGGTCAGCGCTTGCACCTGTCAGCTCCCCCTGTATAACCTCTGCAATTTCCATGCTCTTACCTCCCCAAAGGTGTTTGGTCCCGCTTCATTCCTAGATCCATAACATCTGAGCATTTCATGGACCTGCTGCATCAGATTGAGCCCAACCCGCACCTGTTGTGCTGATCCCTGCAGCGGGCACTGCTGAGACTGGGCGCACCCAAACTGCTGAGCCTGACCTACCCAATGCTGAGGGCGCGGGCCACAATGAAATTCCCAATCCAAGGCTATATAATGACACCACAACCCTCTGCTTGCTTGCAAGACTTTAGGTTCAAGTCTTGTCTTTGATCAATAATTTTCATTCTCCTAAATCTGTAAAAATTGGAGGCAACTAAAACCATTGATTTCCATCAGAAACTGAGGAGAAACAAGAGAAAGTAGCAAGAATAGTAAAAGGAACAACCAAGAGAAGAAGAAAGGCATAATAACCTAAAACCAGGATTGGATGTAGTGAGGCTGCAGAAGACCTTTACTTGAAATTGATAATCACGTCAACAATAAAAAAAACTGGAATTGAACTGACTCAAGAATCAAGGGCAGTTAGATTGAGAACAAGATAGGGAGAGTTGAAGGCTAGGGCTTACCTGACTCGGGACACCCTCAATCCTATGAAACAACCGATGTAGTTGTGTGAGGAAAGAGGAAGGAGGTGTGCACAAGTCAGGACCCAGGTAGTAGCTTGGCTGCAGTCCAAATCAGGAGTATTGGCACTGGTGCGTGCTTAGGAGACGCGCGCAGATGAGGAGCCACATACAGAGACCTAATGACCGCACATAAAGATAAAATAAAATAAAAATTGAAGTAAATAAAAGGATAGAATGAATGAGATGGAGGGACTGGAGAATAATGGAACTGAGAGATAGTGACTGAATCAAAGATTCAACAAAATCAAGTGCTTCAACAGCCCTCAATGATCTTCTTCAGCATATTGCAAGATAATTGCATTGAGCCTCTCATTTAAATGATAACTGTTGAGAATTTCATCAACATCAACCTTTCAAAATTCAAAAAGATCAAATATTAGTAAAGTATGAATCATCATTCAAAAAGCATCTATCAAAAAGAATTAATCCCATTAAACCAACTTACAGAACTAGAACTGCAAGGGTTGTAATCCAACCTCCACTGAGGATGAGCATCCTCAGGCACAAAGGATCCTTGGAATGCTAGTAGGTCACCTATCTTGTGGGAACAGGGAAAACCCATAGTCTTGGAGTATGACTTGGTGCACACTTCCCCATTATGGTTCCGCTTTAATTTCTCAAATTTTTCAACAACAAGTTTAATTTCCTCTAAAGACAACTTTTATCCAAACATTAAAAGTTCATTGGGAAGAACTATTCCAATCTTTATTCAAGATTTGGAAAGGGCAGCCTAAAACAATTCAATTTGATTGGAAACTGTTCCCTCTAGGTTTTTCCAAAGGTCCAACATGTTTCCCAAAGAATTTGCAAGGAATCTTTTGAGATTAGCATTGGCCCCTTAAACCTGAGATGTGGCTTTATTTTCCAAAGTCAGGATTTTTTCAAGTCCAATCCATTACAAAGGTCTATTTGATAAGGAAGATATTATTATCCATATACTTGATTACATCCTCACAGTCTTCCAAAAAGCACTTTATACAAGTCATAATGTAAGCAACCCAAAACTAGCAAGATTAAAAGTAGAGGTAGTGATTTGGCACTTACTCTAAGTTCTGCATCATTGACCTCTGCCTCCTCCTGGGTTTTCAAGGCCCCATACATAGCCCACAGAGACATAAAGCTTTTCCATCCTTCAATGTCATCATTAAAGCACACTTTACAGTTTTCTTGTATGTTTTTAGACAATTTCCACAAACAAAAATGTCTTGTTGACTCTGGGAAACTAGACTCAATGGCACAAATCAGAGATTTTTCATGGCCCATCACAAAGATTTTGGGGAGTCGCTCAGGATCATAAGCCAGCTCTTTTAGTGCATTTGAAGACCAAATGTTGAATTCAAAGGTTTCTTTTGTTATAAAAACAAGAGCTTTTGTGAAATTTTTTTGGTTGGCAGTCATTCCTATGACATGCAACAGGGGTATTTTTTACTTATTTTTCTATAAGTAAAATCCAACATAGCAATATGATGGAATTGTTTGCAAAGCTTTAGTGCATCATGGTGCGCCAAGAATGGGGCCTCCAAGTGTCCTTCTCTACTGAATTTTGATTGATGAACCCAACTGGAATCTTCAAGTTGTTCCTAGAGGACCTGAATAACACTTTTTCCCTTGAGTTTGGCTAGCACTACCTTTTTCTTAGTGTTATAGATAGTTTTGTCATCAACATACTTCCTGCCATCAATCTTGCTCAATTTTCTTTTGAGTTGAATTTTATTGAGCCCATCATTGATGCCTTCTCTTGAATTCTGTAAGACCACCCCAGGGATTCTCCTGAGTTGAGGATGAAATGAGGGGTGTGAAGATGGTTGATTTTTATGTTGATCATGTCTGTAGGAGATTTGCCACAAGTGGTCTGCCTTTGTGTGACTTCCAAAAATTAAAAACTTGCACCTAACCTTCCTTGTGTGAGTTTTCCTTGATCATTTGGTGAGCAATGGCCCAGAGTAGAAAAAATGTCTATCACAGGCTAAATCCACAAATTTATCAAGCTTTGAGTTGAAAAATTTCAAAACATAGCCATGCTTCATTGCCCATGTTTGACAATACATTTTTGCCTCTTCCCTAGTAAGAAATAATCTCACAGGAGGTATGTCAAGGGGATTTGGAACCAATTAAAAGGTTGTATCATAGTTACATAGTTACATAGTTACCAGCTGCTAATCATTTTCCATCAAATCAAATCAGGCAAAGGTCAGAGTAGAATAGAATTTTACTCAAAACTAGATGTCAAATCCTTTTGTGAAACATTTTGTTCCTCAATTGTAATCCTAAATAAGGATGCAATTGTTGCTTCCAATTTTTCATTACCTGAATCCTTTTTTTGCCTAGCTTTCTTAATGGCACTATCAATTTAGTCCTTGAACACAGCCATTTCATAAACAGGAGGGCTTACCACTGTTCCCATAATGCAAAATAAATCCAATGGTACTTTAGTATTCAATCTAACTTACAATTGAACAACTACAAAGTTTGCTCACTTTTGAGTTAAGAAAGATAAATTTAACCAATGGGAAGTAAAAATTTACTTTTCCTTAGTCCAATTGGTGGGTTGAGAGTTGACTTTGTTTGATAGGGACAATGTCAAATATTTTGTTTTCAAAAGGCAATGATTTTTTTTGCAGTTTCACTTTATGATTTCTAGGTGTGGTCCAATATTCCCGCAAAGTATGTGTTCATCCCAAATTTGGTTTGATGAAACCCAAATGTGGTCCAGAGGGTCCCAAAAATTCTGGCCCAATCCCCAGGGGGTTGTATACCCCCGTACACGGGTCTAAATGCTTGTTTACAGGGGTACACAATTCAAAAATGCTTTTTACAGGGGGTATACAACCCCTGGGGGTTGCGCATGTTTTGAATAACCCTTTGGAGTTGTGTATGGGCCCCCATGGGTCAAATGGGCCTTGAAGGGCCCTACCTGACTCCCACACAACTGGGGGTTGGGAGTTATCATCACCTGATTATTTTATGCTGGGAATTTAATTTTTTTAAATTTTTCAACAAAAAGATCACCAACTACAAAAATAATTAGTGAAAATATTCAAAATTTATTTCTTTGAAGAGAATTCAAGATTCCTGATGGAATAAGAATACCTTTGAATGTACCAAAAATTACAAAAATATAAAAATTTTAAATATATTTAGGGTGATGTTAAATTCACAACTCCCAGTTGTGTGGGAGTTGTGCAGGGCCCTAAACAGCCCAATGGACGCGTGGGGGCCCATCTACGCGTCCAAGACGCGCGTGCATGCAAAAAAACACGTCTACACACTCCCAAGGGGTTGTCTCAAACATGTGCAACCCCCAGGGGGCGTATACCCCATACACGGCGTATTTGGGCTGTGTACCCCCGTACACGGCGGTTTAGAGCCGTTTTTGGGGGTTTTGCCAAACTTTTTGGGACCCCCTGGACCACATTTGGGTTCCATCAACCCACATTTGGGATCAATGCTTACTATGTGGGACTGTTGTTCCACATCTATCAATCATAAAGTGACACTAAATTTAAATTAAAGTGAAATCAAGTGAAATCCAAGTGAAATTAAATTGAAACTATAGGAAACTGCAAATAAAAAATCCCACAATCTTTTTCTTTCTCAACTTGAAAAAGAGAAAACTTGGTAGTTTTTCAATTGAAAAGTGGATTTAATACTGAATTAGCATTTCATTTTTTTTGCATTATGGGAACAGTGGCAAGCCCTCCTTTTAACATGGCTGAATTCAAGGACTACATTAGTTCAATGAACAAAGCTGCGGAAAAGAAGGATTTTTTTAATGAATCATTGGAAGCCCCAATTGCATCCTCATGAAGGATGTCAATTGAGGAACAAAATGTTTCACAAATGGACATGACCTCTGGTGATGAGTAAAATTTTATGTTACTGGTCTTTGCTGTATTTAATTTGATTAAAACTGATGGAGTGCATGCCATCAATATAACCATGAAAATGTAAATCTGACTATTTAACTATGACAGATTCACTTTCCGCACCTCCTGTGAGAGCTTTTTCTACTAGTGAAGAGGTTCAAACTTATTTTCAAACATGGGAAATGAAGCATGGTTACGCTTCAACAGTTTTCAACTCAAAGTGTGAGAAATCTTGGGATTTAGCCTGTGATAGACATGATTTGTACTCTGGGAAATTGCTTACCAAACAGTCAAGGCAAACTCACACAAGGAATTTTGGGTGCAAATTTTAATCTGTGCTAGTCACACAAAGGCAGATCCCTTGTGCCAAATCTCCTACAAGAATTATCAACATAACCATGAACCATCTCCACACCCCTCAGTGCATCCTCACCTGAGGAGAATCTCTGCGGTAGCCTTAGAAAATCTAAAAGAAGGCATCAATGATGGGCTCAATAAACTTCAACTCAAAAGAAAATTGAGCAAAATCAATGGTGGTTAATATTGTGATGACCAAACAATCCATAACACTAAGCGTAAGGTAGCACAAGTAGAACTAAAGGGGAAAGTTGTTATGGAGGTCTCTTTGAACAACTTGGTAATTCTGGTTGCGTTGATAAAGCAAAATTCAGTGCAGAGGGTCACTTGGAGGCCCTATTCTTGGCTAAACCCAATTTATTAAAGCTTTGAAAGCAATTCCATCATATAGACATTATAGATTGTAC
The DNA here is from genome assembly GCA_025617555.3 of Puccinia polysora. Lineage (NCBI taxonomy): Eukaryota > Fungi > Basidiomycota > Pucciniomycetes > Pucciniales > Pucciniaceae > Puccinia > Puccinia polysora. Next base: position 36,803,109 of record CM062613.1, on the reverse strand, counting down.
TTACAAGACAAATAAGTACAAAATCCCCCTATTGCATGTCATAGGAATTACTTCCAACCAGAGAAATTTCACAAAAGCTCTTGTTTTTATAACAAGAGAAGTTTTTGAGTTCTACAGTTGGTCTGTAAATGCTCTAAAGAAGTTTTCTTATGATCCTGAGATACTTCCCAAAGTCTTTGTGATGGACCGTGAAAAAGCTTTGATCCATGCTCTAGAACAAATATTCCCTGATTCAAAAAGACAGTTCTGTCAATGGCACTTGTCTAAAAACATACAATCAAACTGTAAATTGCGCTTTAATAATGATTTTGAAGGGTTGCAAAGCTTTATGTCTCTGTGGGCAAAGTATGGGGCCTCCAAAACCAAGGATGAGGAAGAGGTCAATCATTTGGAACTTAGAGTTAGTTCCAAATCACTGCCTCTACTGTTAATCTTCCTAGTTTTGGGTTGCTTACATTGTGACTTGTATAAAGTTTTTTTTAGAAGACCATGAGGATGTACTCAAGTATATGGATCATAATATCTTCCGTATCAAATAGATGTTTGTAATGGCTTGGAGTTGAAAAAACCCACCCTTTGGAAATAAAAAAATTTCTTGGGTTGAAGGGGCCCACGCTACTCTCAAACAATTCCTTGAAAATTCTTTGGGAAACATGTTGGATGCTTGGAAAAACCTAGAGGGCACAGTTTCCAATGAAATAAAATTGTTTCAGGTGGCCCTTCCAACTCTCAAATAAATATTGGAATAGTTCTTCCTACTGAACTGTTACCATTGGGATACAAGGTGACTTTACAAGCTATAAAACTTTTTTGGGATCAATTAGAGAGGTTAAAGCAGAACCATGATTGGGAAGTGTGCATCAATTCATACTTAATGACTATGGGTTTTCCCTGTTCCCACCAAATAGGGGACCTACTTGGGTCAAGAGGCTCTGTTTTGCCTGAAGATGTTCATCCTCAGTGGAGGTTGGAGTACAAACCTTGCAGTTCTAGTTCTGTAATTTGGTTCAAGTTGAATTGTTCAAATCACTTTTTTTATTAATTCTTTTTGATAAATGCTTTTTGAATGATGATTCCTACTTGACTAAGATGATGATTCCTACTTGAAAAACATTTGATCCTTTTGAATTTTTTAATTTTGATGTTGATGAACTGCTCAAAAAATTCTCAGTTACATGAGAAGATCAATGCAATGATCTTGAATCATCCTGATCAAGATTATGGCAGGCTGTTGAAGCACTTGATGAAGGAGACGGCCAATTATCAATCAAAGCCAAGACTTGAACATAAAGTCTTGCAATCAAGCAGAGGCCTTCCAAAATTGACAGATACCCAGCAAGATTCTTCTCAATTTGAACATGTTGAAAAGGAACTTAAGCGGGCAAAGAGAAGTAGAAGGGCACCAAAGAAGAAAAGAAGAATGATTTTAATTCTTTTCTTTTGTGAAAGTTTCATTTTTGTGGTTTAATGAACTGATTTAGAAATGTTTATATTCAAATTCAGGCTCTTCATCTGAATTTCATAGTTCAGTGGAAGAGACTGAAAGTTCATAGGGTTTGGTGCCATTTGAATAAAATTCCTTTTCAAAGGATGAAGCAGCTGCAATGGAGGAGTCGAACAGAAGCTCATCTTTGGTAATTGGGGATTCCTTCAATGAAAATAGAATTTTGGCTACCTTCTTTTTGATTTTAGGAATTAAATTACCTAAATAAAATACCTGAGAACTTACATTAGTTCTTGGGTGAGGTTTGGGACCCATTTGGTGATGGAAATTGTGGTTTTAGATTCATTTCCAAATCACTTGGGTATGACAACAAGGGATGGTTTAATGGTCAAAAGAAATTCTTGAAAAATTGAAGAAAAATAAGGCGTGATATTCTAAGATCCTTGGAGGCAGTGAAGATTATGAAAATATTGAACAACAACTTGATTTTAATGATATCAATGAAAAGATTCCCTCTTCCAAATGGCTTTCAAAGCTTGACATGGGTCAAATAATAGCTGATAATTATGGAAGACAAATATTTTTCATTTCATTTGAATCATTTTTTACTTTTACTCCTATGAAAATGGGTTTAAAAGAACAATCAAATCCTTTGTTAATTTACTTTGTTAACAGTAACCATGGGGACCAGCTTGTACTTACATGAGATGTTATTCCAATCCTGCCAATAGTTTCCAAACCATGTTCCATGATCCTAAAAATCATCCTGTTGGGGTGATCACCTCAAAGATCAACTTGAATTGTATTCTAAATTATAGATTAATTTCATCATTTGGGTTTGTTCTAACACGCTGATATTGTAATCCTATTGATATAAAGGTTTATCACATTTTGAACATCATTATGTTGAGTATTTTGAGTTAACATCATTATGATGAGTGTTTTTAATGAGATTTTAATTTTAAGTCAGTTCAACTAGTGTGGGGCTGATCCCATCACAACCTTAGCTTGTGTTAAGCTTGTGATGGTATCAGCTTAACACAAGTTGGACTTGTTTTTTTGGTGTTTTTACTTCAGGGCTGGTCAAAAGAATTGTATTTAGGGTAATGATAAATTCAAGACACTTTGAGTTGTGTACACAACTCTTTAAACAATTCTTTGAGTTTTTTACACAACTCAATGGGCCGTGTGGCACCCTACACGACTCAAATGAGCCGTGTGGCATGCTACACAACTCACATGGGCCCTGTGGCATGCTAAACAACTCAAATGCGCCGTGTGGCAAGCTACATGGCTCAAATGGGCCGTGTGGCATGCTGCATGTCCCATTTGAGTTGTGTGGCACCCCAAAAAACTAAGATCAAGTTTTGTAGCCTCCACTAAATAATAAATAACAAATAATAAATAATAAATAATAAATAATAAATAATAAATAATAAATAATAAATAATAAATAATAAATAATAAATAATAAATAATAAATAATAAATAATAAATAATAAATAATAAATAATAAATAATAAATAATAAATAATAAATAATAAATAATAAATAATAAATAATAAATAATAAATAATAAATAATAAATAATAAATAATAAATAATAAATAATAAATAATAAATAATAAATAATAAATAATAAATAATAAATAATAAATAATAAATAATAAATAATAAATAATAAATAATAAATAATAAATAATAAATAATAAATAATAAATAATAAATAATAAATAATAAATAATAAATAATAAATAATAAATAATAAATAATAAATAATAAATAATAAATAATAAATAATAAATAATAAATAATATGGTTGTGTACAGGGGTAAAAAAATTAAAAATACACATTTTGGGGGGTATATGCCCCCCCAGGGGTTTGGCATGCTTAGAAAAACTGTTTGAAGTAGTGTATGGGCCCCCACACGTTTAGGGGCCCTAAAAAACTCCCACAGGTTTTGTGGGGCCCTACAAAACTCCCACAGGTTGTGTGGGGCCCTACACAACTCCCACAGGTTGTGTGGGGCCCTACAAAACTCCCACAGGTTGTGTGGGGCCCTACACAACTCCCACAGGTTGTGTGGGGCCCTAAACAACTCCCACAGGTTGTGTGGGGCCCTACACAACTCCCACAGGTCGTGTGGGGCCCTACACAACTCCCACAAGAGTGTAGCCATGAATTTAATATTTGCCTTGTATTTATTTTGGCACTTTTACTTTAGTGCTGGTCAAAAGACTTGTTTTATTGCGTTTCTTGTCAAAAGACTGGTATTGTTTTTGCACTTTTATTTTAGGGTTGGTCAAAAGACTTCTTGAATTTTTTGGCCCTTTTACTTTAGGGCTATCCAAGTTGAACTCAGAATTTTTTACTTGAATCTGAAGACAACCGGTTGGTTGTCTTCATTTTTTTTTTTTTACTCTTTTTTTTATTTTTTTTATCTATTTTTACTTATTTTTATTCTATTTCTTATTTTTTGTTTTTTTAACCAAAAGATCAACCTTTTTTGGTCTTGTGGTTGATTTCTGTTGTTCTTTGTATTTTTATTTAGTTTATTTTAGACCCTTTAGTTTTTCTTTGGCCCACCACACTTCTAGCCGTGTGGAAGGGCTACATAACTACATTAGAGCCATTTAGAGCCCCCACACGACTCAAATGTGGTCAGGCTGGCCGTGTGGCACAGAAAAACAACTACATTTGAGCTGTGTGGGGCTCTACATGGCTTGAATGTAGTTGTGTAGGCACCACGCAGCAGTTGGGTGCTGTGTGGAGTACATCCAGGCCACATTCAAACTGTGTGGGGCTCTGCACGGCTCAGATGTAGCTGTGTAGCCATGCCACACAGCTCAAACAAGTTGAATACACGGCTCAAATGAGTTGTTTACATGGCTCAAATGATTTGCGTACATGGCTCATTTGAGCTGTGAATTTATCATTACCCATATAGTTATTTCATGAGGAGAATGGAAATATTTTTTGAATATTACAACACAAGCTTCATAAATCACAAAAGCAGAAACATTCAATATCAAAAATTGATTACTTTGAATAAGAATTGATATTCCTGGTGGGATTTAAATACCTTATACTACACATAAAATGCCATATAAAAATCATAGATATAACTATTTTCTGAAGAGAATTGGTATGATTTGACAAATTCCAAAAAAGGGGTCATCAATTGATTATAAAATCAAAAATTCATTCATTTGAATAAAAAATGAAGTTTCTCATTTAAATTAAATATCATTTTTCAAAAAAACTAAACAATATGAAAATTAAAAAATACATCTATCAAATGAGATAAATCCAAATATTATTCAAAATCACAACATAAAATTTCCTAAGCTCAAGAATAGTCAAAGAAATATCAGGAATTTATTTCTTTAAATATAAATTGACATTCCTAATTGAGATTAAATTTCATTTTTAAATAAAATAAAAAAGGGAAATGCTAAATTCACTGCTCATTGAGCCATGTACACAGTTCAAAATAGGCTGTGTTGCATGCAACATGGTTCAATCTAAGCCAAGTACAACCCTGCGTGGCTCAAATAGTTGTGCAGCCAACCAAGCCTGTTCCGCTGGCGTGTTGAATCCCACATGACTACATTCTGTTAAAATATGGATGCACTCAGGTAATGTGCATATTAGTGTGTAACTCAGGTAATGTGCATATTAGTGTGTAATCCAAATGGGATGCACAATTGGGCCTGGGCCACATGGGCCAATTTGAATGTTATTGGTTTTGGGTATTTGGGCGCCAAAACACGTTTTCCAGGTCTTTTGGGACACAGGCCTGTCAGGGCCCGCCAGGTTGGATTGGCCACCTTAGCCAGATGGGCTTATTTGGGAATAACTGGGCCCAAGGTTTTTTTGGACATACTTGGCCAGACGGGCTGGCCCTCCAAAGTATGTATTTTATGGCTTTTGGGCCTTGGCAACCCGTTGGGGCCACCATTTGTTTTGCGGCCAGCTTGGACCGCTTGTTTCTTGCCTGGGCCTATTGCTGGGCCCAAAGGCCCATGCAGGGCCGTTTTATGGGGCAGGGGACTCTGCTTGGAGTCCTCCCACCTGCTGTGTCCAATGCCGCAGCCCCGGTCACGCCACCCTGCTGGTTGTGGCCGCGGTGATGGTGGCCCCTGCCTCCCTCCCTGCCCTTCCTTGGTTGTGAGGTGGAGGAAGGATGGCTGGTCCTCCCTCCCATCCAGACCAGCAAGGACCGGCCGCAACAAAGCAACCACCAAGGTGGGGTGGGATTTGACCACCCACCCACGTCAAGCTTAGCAACAACGGGTTGCAGGGGCCATCTCCCCCCCCCCCCCCCCCCTGTTACCAAGGGGGAGGTAACCTGGGGCTTGGTGGGCTTGACCACCGCCCAGCCCACTGTTTCTTTGCTTTTCTCTGGGGGGTATCAACCTCCAGGGCTTCCTGGGGGGGATTTGACTGCTCCCTGCAGGGATTGAGAGAGAGAGGGGGGACAGGCATGTCCGCTGGTTACACCCCCCCCCTCCTGTAAGTTTGATCAGACCCAGAATGTTTCTGGGTCCACCCTGAACAATCTGAGGGGCAGGGGCTGGTTGCAGGAGGCAACCAGCCATGTGAGTTATTAATAAGGACCAATATGGTCAAGAGGGAATTGTAACCAGGTAACAGGGCTGATTGTAACAGACAACCAGCCAGGGTCTGAACAGCAACAAGGGCTGGTTCAGCCCTTAAGGGTGGAAACACCAAACTAAACCAGTACAGTCTGGTCATAACGGTTCAGGGACTAATGCCAAGTGGGCTGAGTAAGCCCAAACCAAGTAGCAAGGCTTGTAGAGCCTGTAGATCCCGTTTGGGGCGGAATTTTTGCTATTTGCTTTTCCTTACATGAGCTCCACATGAGCACCATCTTTTTTATTTAACGAGATCTTCTCCCTGCTGTTTTCCATCCATTCATACACCAATTCATTCACATTCAGCACTGTGCCATTGCCTCTGCCTCATATTTAGGATCAATCATAAGACCTTATTTTCTCAGAATTTCTTTTGCTTTAACTACTGCTCTTTGACTAAGCTTGTGGGCCAATAATTATCACACATTCAAGCCGTGTGGAGTTTTACATGGCGCAATTGTAGTTGTGTTGCATCCCACACGCCACCGGACCACAGTGAGCCAAAAAAACAAAAAAAAAAAAGAAAATGGAATGAAAGGGCACTAACATAACCCATGAATCAAATAAACCTTAAAAAAAACAGGAATCAACCAAAAAATCAAAGAGATCAAAAAATGTTGATTTTTTGGTTAAAAAAACACATACATAAATAACTAAATAAAAAACAAAAAAAAAAAAGGGAATATCCAATGGACTATCCCTAAAGTAAAAATAACCAAAAAGACACAGGTAACTGGACTACCCAAAACTAAAAACACCAAAAAAAATACAAGTAACTTGACAATCCCTAAATTAAAAACACCCAAAAAAGACAAGTAACTTGACAAGCCCTAAAGTAAAAAAAAAAAAAAAAACACCAAAAAAAATACAAGTAACTTGAGAAGCCCTAAATTCAGTTCAACTTGACTAGCCCTAAGTGTAAGGCCCAAAAATTCAAGAAGTCTTTTGACCAGCACTAAAGTAAAAGTACCAAAAAAATACAAGTCTTTTGACCAGCCCTAAAGTAAAAACACCAAAAAGACAAGTACAACTTGTGTTAAGCTGATCCCATCCCAAGCTTAACATAAGTTAAGCTTGTGATGGAATCAGCCCAACACAAGTTGAAATTACTTACCATCAAAATTGCATTCAAAACACTCAATATAATGATGTTAACTCAAAACACTCAACATAATGATGTTTATAATGTGATAACCCTTTGTATGAATAGAACTTGTTAGCTGCATTAGAATTACAATTTATATGAAACCCAATGATTAAATGAAGTAAAATTCTATAATTGGCTCATCCTGAGTCTACAAAACTTTGCAAAAAATACCATCATATTGCTTTTTTGGATTTTACTTATAAAAAAATAGGTACAAGATCCTTCTATTGCATGTTGTAGGGATGACAGCCAACAGGAAAAATTTTACAAAGGCTTTTTTTCTAACAAACAAAACATATTATTTCTACATTTGTGCTTTGAATGCATTGAGGGAGTTTTCTTCTGATCCCAAGAGGCTCCCCAAAGTCTTTGTGATGGACCACAAAAAAGCTCTGATTTGTGCTATAGAGCATAGGTTTCCTGAGTCATCCAAAAAGTTGTGCTCCTGGAAATTGTCTAAAAACATTCAAGCAAACTGTAAAGTAAGCTTCAGTAATGACAATGAAGGATGTCAAAGCTTGATGACTCTTTGGGCAAATTATGGGTCCTCTAAAACCAAGGGGGAGGCAGAAGTAAATGATGCAGAACTCAAAGTACGCCAAGTTATTGCTTCTTCTGTTCATCTCTGCTGGGAATGCTGATTTTGAAACTTGTATACAGGGTTTCTTGAAATAAAACAAGTATTTGCTTGAGTATATGGAAAAGAAAATTTTCCCTACCAAAGAGACATTTGTAAAGGTGTGGACTTGTGTCAACCCAAATTTGGAAATAAAACAGCATCTTGGGTAGAAGGGGCCCATGCTACTTTCAAACAATTAATTGTGGAATCTTTGGGGAACATTTTGAATTTTTGGAAACACCTTGAAGGAAAAAATCAAAGCAAAATCCAATAAGTGCATGTTTCCCTTAAAAATTCACAAATAAAGTTAGGAACTAGTCTTCCAAAAGAATTTTTCCCTTTGGCTTGAAAATTTTCAATTTAGGCAATTAAACTTGTTGGGGAATAATTCAAGAAGTTAAAGCGCAACCATGATGGCAAGGTTTTCTCAAAGTAATATTCAAAAACAATGGACTTGCCTTGTTCCCACATTTTAGGTGAAATACTAGCATCAAGAGGATCTGTTGTGCCTGAGGATGTTCATCCTTGGTTCAAGCTAAACTATGACCCTTCCAGTGAAGTAAGTTCTTTTGTTGGGTTGTTGGAAGGGTACCAATTATAGGATTGACAGATTAATTATTAATTATTGTCTTTTTTTTTTTGAAAGATTGACACAGATCCAGTGCTTGAAGAATCCCAATTTTTCAACAAGTTGAATGCCATGCTTATGTGACAACCTCAAAATGCTAGATTGGATATTACAAATTCTGTGGTAAATTACACAGCAACTTTGATTTCCAAGCCAATGCTTGATCCAAAGGTGTTAAGGCCCAGCCACAATTGACCCAAATTGAAATCAACTTGTTGGGAACTGTCAAAATTTGAACACTTTGAAAGAGAGATTAAGAGGGAAAACATGATTAAAAGGGGACCAAAAATACAAAAGATAGTAAGTCTTTTATTTTGAGAAATGTTCATTTTTATGGTTTAATGAACTGATTGAAAAATGATTTCTGTAGTTCAAGCAAGGCTCTTCATATGAATTTCATAGTTCAGAGGAAGAGACTGAAAGTGAATTAGGGTCTGTTCATTTGAAATAAGAATCCTTTTCTGAGGAAGAAGAAGAAATTTCAAATTCAAACAGACGCTCATCTATGGTGTGTGTTGTTTCCTTTGATGAGATTAGGATGTTGACTAAGTAATTTTTGATTTTGGGGAGCAAAAGTGAATTATCTAAATCAAATACCAGAGAACTTACATAAGTTCTTGGGGGTGGTTTGGGATCTAGTTGGTGATGTAAATTTTGGATTTAGAGTCATTTCTAAATCACTTGGGTATTATGAGCATGGATGTTTTAAAGAACAAAAGCAAATGACTGAAGCATTGAGGACAAAGAAGACATTCTATTCTCAGATCCTTGGTGGCATTAAATATTTTAAAAAGATAGAACAAAGACTTGATTTTAATGAAATCAATGAAAAGATTCCCTCTTCAAAATAGCTTTCAAAGTTGGATACGGGTCAAGTAATAGCTGATACTTATGGAAACCAATATTTTTCATTTAATTGTATTCATGTTGTACTTATACTCCTATGAAAATTGGTGTAAAAGAAAAATCATATCTTATCTTCATTTTCCCTGTTGACAATTGGTTAATCTTTGACTTGAGGGAGAAATTATTGCAATCCCAATCTTGTACTTGAGGGAGAAATGATTCCAATCCAGTCCATTGTTTCCAAACTTGCTTCTTTGACTTCTAAAAAGGCTTCTTTTTGGGTTGAGCATTTAAAATAACAACATAGGTTGCATTGTAATTTAGAAACATCAGTTTAATTTCATCATTTGGGTTTGGGTTCTGATGCTGATCTTGTAATTCTATTAATATAAAGGGTTATCACATTTTGAACTTCATTATTTTGAGTGTTTTGAGTTTACATCATCATTTTGAGTTTTTTCAATGAGATTTTATTGGTAAGTCAGTGCAACTTGTGTTGGGCTGATTGCATAATAAGGATTATTTTTACTTCTTGTGATGGGATCAGCTTAACATGGGTTGAACTTTTTTTTGGGGGGGTGTTTTTACTTTGGGGCTAGTCAACTTGAACTTTTTTTTTATTTTGTTTTTCTTTTTTTGGTGTTTTTGTTAATAAATAAAAATAATTATTTGTTTTTGTTTTATTTTCTTTATTTCTATTTATGGTCCCTTTATTTATTTTTATGTGTTTTTATTTATTTTTATTTATTTTAATCTATTTTATTTTCAATGTCTTTTCTTTTTTTTTCTGTGCTCACCGCAAATGGGTTGTGAAGGGCCATTAATGGCCCAAAATGCGTCATGAGCGGCCATTCATGTCTAAAATTAGTTGTGAGCAGCCGTTCACAACTGAAATGGGTTGTGAGTGGCCATTCAGGGCTAAATCTGGTTGAAAACCGCACCACGCAACCCTTTTTAGGTATTGAGCTTGCAATTTCAACATTGCCCACAAATAAGTAAATAAATAGGTAAATAAACAGATAGATAAATGAATAAATTAATTAATTAATTCATTAATAAATTAATAAATTGATAGATAAATTACAAATACAAAATAAAAAAATAAAAAAATAAAAAAATAAAAAAATAAAAAAATAAAAAAATAAAAAAATAAAAAAATAAAAAGATAAAAAAATAAAAAAATAAAAAAATAAAAAAATAAAAAAATAAAAAAAATAAAAAAATAAAAAAATAAAAAAATAAAAAAATAAAAAAATAAAAAAATAAAAAAATAAAAAAATAAAAAAATAAAAAAATAAAAAAATAAAAAAATAAAAAAATAAAAAAATAAAAAAATAAAAAAATAAAAAAATAAAAAAATAAAAAAATAAAAAAATAAAAAAATAAAAAAATAAAAAAATAAAAAAATAAAAAAATAAAAAAATAAAAAAATAAAAAAATAAAAAAATAAAAAAAAAAAAACAAAAAAACAAAAAAACAAAAAAACAAAAAAACAAAAAAACAAAAAAACAAAAAAACAAAAAAACAAAAAAACAAAAAAACAAAAAAACAAAAAAACAAAAAAACAAAAAAACAAAAAAACAAAAAAACAAAAAAACAAAAAAACAAAAAAACAAAAAAACAAAAAAACAAAAAAACAAAAAAACAAAAAAACAAAAAAACAAAAAAACAAAAAAACAAAAAAACAAAAAAACAAAAAAACAAAAAAACAAAAAAACAAAAAAACAAAAAAACAAAAAAACAAAAAAACAAAAAAACAAAAAAACAAAAAAACAAAAAAACAAAAAAACAAAAAAACAAAAAAACAAAAAAACAAAAAAACAAAAAAACAAAAAAACAAAAAAACAAAAAAACAAAAAACAAAAAAACAAAAAAACAAAAAAACAAAAAAACAAAAAAACAAAAAAACAAAAAAACAAAAAAACAAAAAAACAAAAAAACAAAAAAACAAAAAACAAAAAAAACAAAAAAACAAAAAAATAAAAAAATAAAAAAATAAAAAAACAAAAAAACAAAAAAACAAAAAAACAAAAAACAAAAAAACAAAAAAACAAAAAAGGGTAATTTAAATTCAGGGCTCATTGAGCCATGCACACAATTAAGAATGGGCCTTGTGGCACAGCACACAGTTAAGAATGGGCCATGTGGCACGGCACATGGTCCAGTTGAAGCCATCAACAGCCTCCCACGGCTTGCGGAGTTGTGCCGCCCACCCAACCTGGTCCACCGCTGTGTGGACTTTCATACAACTACATTCAAGCTGTGTGGAGTTGTAAATGGCTCAAATGTAGTCGTGTGGCATTCCACACTGCAGTGAGAAAAACAAATAAGGAAAAGGAATGAAACGGTACTTACACAACCCATAAACTAAATAAACCTTTCAAAAAAACAGTAATCAACCAAAAAATCAAAGAATGTTCATTTTCTGGTTAAAAAATAAATAAATAAATAAATAAAAGTAAAAAAAACGGGTAGTGTCCAATGGAATAGCCTTCAAGTAAAAAGACCCAAAAAAACACAAGTAACTGGACTAGCCCTAAAGTAAAACCCCCCCAAAAAAAAAGATAATTAACTTGACAAGCCCTCAAGTAAAAACACCAAAAAAATACAACTAACTTGACAAGCCCTAAATTCATTTCAACTTGAATAGCCCTAAAGTAAAAGGGCCCAAAAATTAAGGAAGTCTTTTGACAAGCCCTAAAGTGAAAGTGCCCAAAAAAATACAAGTATTTTGACAAGCCCTAAAGTAAAAACATCAAAAAAAACAAGTTCAACTTGTGTTAAGCTGATCCCATCTCAAGCTTAACATAAGTCAAGCTTGTGATTGAATCAGCCCAAAAAAAGTTGAGCTGACTTACCATTTAACTCTCATTCAAAACACTCAATATAATGATGTTAACTCAAAACACTCAACATAATGATGTTCAAAATGTGAAAAACCGTTATATTAATAGAACTTGTTAGCTGCATCCAAATTACAATTCATATGAAACCCAATGATGAAATGAAGTAAAAGTCTATTAGAATCTAGAATACATTTGCAGTTGATCTCTGAGATGATCAATCCAACCAGAGGCTTTTTTAGAAATCAAGGGATGTGGGTTTGCTACAATGGGCGCGATTGGAATCATTTCTCCCTCAAATACTAATAGAACCCAGTGGTTATTGTTTAAAAATGAAATGAACATTGGATCTGATTGATCAGTAACACCATTTTTAATTGGAGTATAAGTATCACATGACTCCAATGAAATGAAACATATAGGTTTGGAATATGTGTCTGCTATTATTTGACCCATGCCCAATTTAGCCAGCCATTTTGGGGAGGGAATCTTTCCATTTATTACTTCAACATCAATTCTTTGTTTAATCTATTCAACCTCCTTTGAACCACCAAGAATTTTAATGTAGCCTGCTTTATGTTTCTCTAATGTTTCAATCATTTCCTTCCTAACTTTATACCAACCATTTTCTTTGTAACCAAGAGATTTTTCAATGATCCTAAATCCCCAATTCCCATCTCCAATTGGATCCCAAACCTCACCCAAGAACTCATGGAATTTCAAGGGTATTTTATTGAGATATTTCATGTTTTGTTCCTATCATTAAAACTGACTTAGTATTCATTTCTTTAATTGGATCAATGAAATTAAAACTCACCAAAGATTAGCTTCTGGTTGAGCTTTGCTGCATGTTCTCTTCCTCTGAAGAGGATTCTGATTCCAAATTAATTGATACCAATTCACTTTCAGTCTCTTCCTCTGGAAATAGAATTCAGAATCAGATTCTGCCTACTTTTACTAACAATTCATCATTAGTTAGTAACTAAGTTCATTCAACCAAAAAAATGAACATATCTAAAAAGAAAAGACTTAAAATCTTTTGTATTTTCTTGTTTGGAGCCCTTCTAGTTCTTTTTTTAACCCTTGAGTTGTTTTTCAACAAGCTCAAACCAAGATTGTTATTTCCGCGTATCTGTCAATTTTGGCCTGCCCCTACTTGATTGTAAGACTTTAGGTTTAAGTCTTGGCTTTGATCAATATTTTGTAATCTTCTGAATGATATACTTCAAAAGGCCACTTTTCTCATGATCTGGAGATTCCAAAATCATTGAATTGAATTTTTCACTCAACTGAGTAATTCTTAGCATTTCATCAACATTGCACTGGAAAAATTCAAAAGGATCAACCATTAGTGAGTTAGTTAATCAAAAAGCATTAATCACATAGTGATTTTAAAAATCCAACTTAAGCCAACTTACAGAATTAGAACTGCAAGGGTCATATTCCAACCTCCACTGAGGATGAACATCTCTAGGTACCACCGATCCTCTGGATGCTAGATGGTCACCTATTTGGTGGGAACAGGGCAAAGCCATAGTCTTTGAATATGACTTGGTGCAGACTTTGCCATCATGATCATGTTTGAACTTCTTGAATTTTTCCTTAACAAGATGGATTGCCTCTAAAGACAATTTTTAACCCAATGGTAACAGTTCAGGGGGAAGAATTGTCCCTAACTTAATTTGAGCGTTATAAAGTGATGCATGAACTTAATTAATTTGATTCAAAACTGTTCCATCCAGGCTTTTCCAAAAATCCAACAGGTTTCCTGAAGATTTTGCAAGGAATTTTTTGAGAGTTGCATGGGCCCCTTCAACCCAAGAAGTTGTTTTTTTCCAAAAGCTGGTTTGATACAAGTCCACACTGTTAAAAACATCTCTTTGATAGGGAAAATGTTATTTTCCATATACTCCAGTACATCCTCACAGTCTTTCAAGAAACACTATACAATTCAAAAGGTCAGAACCCAAAACTAAGAAGAATAAGAAGCAGTGATTTGGACCTACTCTGAGTTCTGCATCATTGACCTCCCCCTCCTCTTTGGTCTTTGAGGCCCCATACTTTGCCCACAGATTCATAAAGCTTTTCCATCCTTCAATTTCATTAAAAAAGCGCACTTTACAGTTGGCTTGTATGTTTTTAGACAAGTCCCAATTGCAACATTGGCTTGATGACTCAGGTAAACTAGTTTCAATTTCACAAATCAGAACTTTTTCACGGTCTGTCACAAAGACTTTTGGAAGTCTCTCAGGATCATAAGCCAACTCCTTTAATGCATTTACAGACCAACTGTTGAACTCAAACTTTTCTTTTGTTTTAAGAACAAGAGCTTTTGTGAAGGTTTTCTGATTGGATGTCATTCCTCCAATATGCAATAGTGGGGTTTTGTACCTATTTGTTTTATAAGTACAATCCAACATAGCAATATGATTGAATTTTTTTGAAAGCTTTACTGCCTCAGGATTTGCTAATTAAAGGGCCTCCAAGCGACCCTCTCCACTGAAATTTGACCATTGAATCCAACTTGTTCCTTCAAGATGTTCATATATTACCTCCATAACACTTTTTCTCTTTAGTTCTGCAAGTGTGACCTTCTGCTTAGTGTTATAGATTGTTGGGTCATCAACATAATCCCGCCCATCAATCTTGCTCAATTTTCTCTTCAGTTGTAACGTATTGAGCCCATCATTCATGCCTTCTACTAGATTTTCTAAGGCCAACCCTAAGATTCTCCTCAGTTGAGGATGCACAGAGGTATGTTCAGATGGTTGATGGTTATGTTTGTTTTCTTTGTAGGAGAGGCGCCACAAGAGGTCTGCCTTTGTTTGACTTGCACAGATTAAAAACTTGCACCCAACCTTCCTTGTGTGAGTTTGTCTAGACCTTCTGGTAAGAAGACTTCCTGAATAGGAACCATGTCTATCACAGGCTAAATCAACATATTGGTGACTCTTTGAGTTGCAAACTGTTAAACCGTAACCATGCTTCATTGCCAATGTTTGACAATATTTTTGTGCCTCTTCCCTAGTAGGAAAAGCACTCAAGGGAGGTGGGTCAAGTGGATCCAGTAAACATTCATTGGTTAAGTCATAGTTTCATAGTTACATGAACCCATCAGTTTCAATCAAATTAAATATAGCAAAGACCAGAAAAATAAAATTTTATTCACCACTAGAGGTCATGTCCACTTGTGAATCATTTTGTTCCTCAATTGTCACCCTTGATGAGGATGCAATTGGGGCTTCCAATTTTTCATTACCCAAATCCTTTTTTTCTTTTTCCAAAGCCTTGTTGAGGGCACTATCAATGTAGACCTTCCATGCAGCCATTTCAGAAGAAGGAGGGCTTGCCGCTGTTCCCATGAAAAAAAATGCAATGGTATACTTCAGTATTCAATCCAACTTTCAATTGATCAAACAAACTTTGCTCACTTTCAAGTTGAGAAAGAATTGTTTGAAGTTTTTACATGATTTACAATTATTCACTTTAAATTCACTTGGGTTTTGCTTTAATGTCTCTTTGTGATTGCTAGGTGCGGAACAACAGTCCCACAAAGTATGTGTTAATCTCAAATTTGGGTTGACAGAACCCAAGCGTGGTCCAGGGGTTCCCAAAAAATTCTGGCACCGCTTCTGGGGGGTTTTGCACCCCCAAACATGGCTCCTACACGACCCCCTGGGGGTTGCGCGTGTTTGAAACGGCCCTTTGTAGTCGTCTTGGGGCCCCACAGCTCTTTGAGAGGTGTAGGTCCCTACATGACTACCACACGGTTGGAGCCGTGAATTTAACATCACCCAATAAAAAAATTAAAAATTAAAAAAATTAAAAAATTAAAAAATTAAAAAATTAAAAAATTAAAAAATTAAAAAATTAAAAAATTAAAAAATTAAAAAATTAAAAAATTAAAAATAGAAAAAATAAAAATATAAAAATATAAAAATATAAAAATATAAAAATATAAAAATATAAAAATATAAAAAAATAAAAAAATAAAAATATAAAAATATAAAAATATAAAAATATATAAAAATAAAAATATAAAAATATAATAATATAAAAATATAAAAATATAAAAAATAAAAAAATAAAAAAATAAAAAAATAAAAAAATAAAAAAATAAAAAAATAAAAAAATAAAAAAATAAAAAAATAAAAAAATAAAAAAATAAAAAAATAAAAAAATAAAAAAATAAAAAAATAAAAAAATAAAAAAATAAAAAAATAAAAAAATAAAAAAATAAAAAAATAAAAAAATAAAAAAATAAAAAAATAAAAAAATAAAAAAATAAAAAAATAAAAAAATAAAAAAATAAAAAAATAAAAAAATAAAAAAATAAAAAAATAAAAAAATAAAAAAATAAAAAAATAAAAAAATAAAAAAATAAAAAAATAAAAAAATAAAAAAATAAAAAAATAAAAAAATAAAAAAATAAAAAAATAAAAAAATTAAAAAATTAAAAAATTAAAAAATTAAAAAATTAAAAAATTAAAAAATTAAAAAATTAAAAAATTAAAAAATAAAAAAATGAAAAAATAAAAAAATAAAAAAATAAAAAAATAAAAAAATAAAAAAATAAAAAAATAAAAAAATAAAAAAATAAAAAAATAAAAAAATAAAAAAATAAAAAAATAAAAAAATAAAAAAATAAAAAAATAAAAAAATAAAAAAATAAAAAAATAAAAAAATAAAAAAATAAAAAAATAAAAAAATAAAAAAATAAAAAAAATAAAAAAATAAAAAAATAAAAAAATAAAAAAATAAAAAAATAAAAAAATAAAAAAATAAAAAAATAAAAAAATAAAAAAATAAAAAAATAAAAAAATAAAAAAATAAAAAAATAAAAAAATAAAAAAATAAAAAAATAAAAAAATAAAAAAATAAAAAAATAAAAAATAACTAAATAACTAAATAACTAAATAACTAAATAAACACAAAATAAATGACTAAAATATATTGAATATAAAAATCTAAAAAAATATATAAATAAAAAAATATAAATTAAACTTTTCAACCATAAAAAACCCATTCACAACTCAAAATGGGTCCCATGGTGAAGTTTTCAACCCATCTGGGTTGTGAATGGCCTTTCACGCCTCAAATTGGTTGCAAAAGGTTGTTCACAACCCAGATGGATTGCAAACTGCGCCATGCAACCCATTTTGAGTTGTGAACAAGTTGCGCAGGGTTGAAAATTTAACATTTCCCTTCTCATAATTTTTCTTATTTTTTTCATACTTCATGAAATTCTTTTCAGACTGGAGCTCAGATTTTAATTCCATTCCAAAAACTGATATCTATTGTATTTTCAAATTTCACATTAACTCAATTTATGTCCATAATTGAATTCTCTCAAGATTTCTGCCTCAGACAGACCAAACAGGGGGTCTAGATGACTTAATTTAGCCTCACAAGGCCTCAATGGGAGATGATAAATTCACAAATCCCAGTTGTGTGGGAGTTGTGTAGGGCGGTACATGGCACATTTGACACTTGGGGGCCCATACACAATTCTGAGAAGCCCCAGTTGCAACCAGCAAGTAAAGAAGACTGGATCAAGGCAACCAGTGGTTGAGGGGACCTGACCACCCTCCCACCAACAACAAGGGGAACTCTCCCCCCTCCTTTACCAAGGGGCAGGATGGACAAGCTGAGGGGGATCTGACCACCCCCCAGCCCATCTGTTATTACAAACGCCCTGGGTGCAGCAACCTCCAGGGCCCCTGGTGGGGGGATTTGACCATCTCCTCCAGGGAATTGACAGAAAGGAGGGGGGGTGGCATGTCCGTGGGTTACACCCCCCCCCCCCCCCCTTATTTGAGGATGAGACCAGACCCAGGTGATTCCTGGGTCCCACAAATTTTCATTGGTTTTTTTATTTTTTTATTTTTCAATTTTTTTATTTATTTTTGGCCCACAATGGTTTGTAGTCCTGTGGCACCCTACACGACTACATCCAAGCCTTGTACAACCCCCCACAACTGAAATATAGTCGTGTGTGGTGCCACACGGCCCATTTGAGTGGTGTACACAACTCAAATGGGACATGAATTAACAGCAACTGGCCTCAATTAATGTTGAAAGGCCTTTGGGGGGCTGAAAACTACTTGAAAGTTATGTTCTCCCACCCAAGGCACTGATTTAAACCTTAGAAAGGTTTATCAAACCTTAAGTTTATAAAATCATACCTTTGTGTATTGGCATTTTTTTAATCTATAAATTCCTTCTGGCGTGGGAAACTACATCAAAAGGCATGATTATAGTAAAAAGTTACTATAATCACACCAAGGATACCTTTTGGTGTAACTTTAACAAAAATAAAAATACTAAAATGACATCTTTTTCCAAGAACAGTGTCATTTTAGTAAATCCGTTGATGTGATTTCAGCCACAGACTTCTTTTGATTGCTACAAAGTTTTTTCAATTCTATGAAAAAGTTCAAATTTTCTTTCAAAGAACTATTTTTTTTATATTTTCTCAAATTTTTTCTTTGAGGGTAAATAAATAAATAAATAAATAAATAAATAAATAAATAAATAAATAAATAAATAAATAAATAAATAAATAAATAAATAAATAAATAAATAAATAGATAGATAGATAGATAGATAGATAGATAGATAGATAGATAAATAAATAAATAAAGGGTTGTTAAATTCACAGCTCATTGAGCCGTGGGCTGTGTGGCAGGCCACACAGTCCAATCCAAGCCGTGTACAACCCCCCATGGCTCAAAGAGTGGCAAGGCCGACCCAGCCTGGTCCAACGGCATTTTGGATTCCACACAACTACATTCAAGCCATGTGGAGTTTTACACAGCTCAAATGTAGTCGTATGGCATCAAACATGCCACCAGACCGTGGTGAGCCAAAAAAAATTGGAAATAAAGGGCTCTAACATAACCCATGAATCAAATAAACCTTCAAAAAACAGAAATCAACCAAAAAATCAAAGAAATCAAAAAAATTTGATTTTTTGGTTAAAAATAAATAAAAAAACAAAACTGGGACTATCCAATTGACTAGCCCTAAATTAAAAAGACCCAAAAAAACACAAGTAACTTTACTATCCCTAAAATCAAAACACCAAAAAAATACAAGTAACTGGACAGGTCCTAAAGTAAAAACACCAAAAAAAAAAACTTGAAAAGCCCTAAAGTAAAACCACCAAAAAAATTACAAGTAACTGGACAGGTTCTAAAGTAAAAACACCAAAAAAAAAAAACTTGACAAGCCCTAAAGTAAAAACACCAAAAAAATTACAAGTAACTTGACAAGCCCTAAAGTAAGTTCAACTTGACTAGCCCTAAAGTAAAAGGGCCCAAAAATTAAAGAAGTCTTTTGACCAGCCCTAAAGTAAGAGTTCCAAAGAAAATACCAGTCTTTTGACCAGGCCAAAAATTAAAGAAGTCATTTGACCAGCCCTAAATTGAAAGTGAAAAAATACAAGTCTTTTGACCAGCCCTAAAGTAAAAAAAGCAAAAAAAAAAACAAGTTAAACTTGTGTTAAGCTGATCCCATCCCAAGCTTAATGTAAGTTAAGCTTGGAATGGAATCAGCCCAACAGAAGTTGAACTGACTTACCATTAAACTCTCATTCAAAACACTCAATATAATGATTTTAACTCAAAACACTAAACATAATGATTTTCAAAATGTGATAACCCTTTATATTAATAGAACTTGTTAGCTGCATTGTAATTACAATCTATATGAAACCCAATGGTGAAATGAATTCAAAGTCTATAATCTCTATGATCTAGAATAAATTTGCAGTTGACCTTTGAGATGATCGACCCAACCAGAGGCTTTTTTAGAAATCAAGGAACGCGGTTTTTGCTACAATGGGCAAGATTGGAATCATTTCTCCCTCAAGTACTGTTGAATAATCTCACTCCTTCTTCTTTCTCTACTGTTCTTCTTTCCTTCTCTTTTCTCTTTTTACTTTCATTGTTCTTTCTTTCTTTTGCCTTCCTTACTCTCTTTACTCTGTTACGTGTCTTAGTTCTCATGTCAGTTTCTCATGTCATTGCTTGCGGTTTCTCATGTCACCGCACGGTCTCAAGTCACACTAGTCTTCTCAGTCACACGCCTGTCATCTCTCCTCATTGCGACTATGACCATCAGCGACTCTTCACATCTTAAATACTCCAACCAGCTTCTTCAATGCCAAACTCATCCTAGACAAACCTCTCGACTCGACTGTCTCATTATTCATCATCTCATCCACTGGCTTCATTTTCAACATCTCTTTTCTTTCTTTTCTTTAATCTTTTTCCACTTCTTATTCTTCTCGACTTCTACCATATTCATCAAAACTCAACTCAGGAATATTCTCGCCATCAACATCCATCTCAAATTGACTGGTAAGAATTACCCAGAACTTTCTCGATTACTCTCAACTACCGTGGATTATCTCTAACTCAATCATCACTCGTGCAAACAGCCACCCATCATCTTTATCAGCTTATTGGACCTCAATCTCACTCAACATGCCTGTTCTTGTCTTCTGCTAAGAGTTCCTTAGCTTGATGTTTGTTTCTTGTTCTCTACTTTATTTTTGATTCTTTTTCTTTCTTCCTTTATATTTGATTCCTGGCTCATTGATGTCTCCTTCTTAGCCCTCTTAAGTCCTTTCTTAATTTTGTTCTTCATCAGAAATCCAATTAGTTAAAACGGTTAAAAGACAAAGTCGACCCGACGAACCTAACCTGCGAACCAAACCTATCTAATGGAGGGATCAAGCAACAATGGATTTCGTCAAGTCATCCTTAAAGCAGCTCTCGAGGCCGTTCCCATCCTAACAGACAATAACTACTCTATCTGGAAAGACAAGATCACAATGCTCCTCAAACTCAAAGGTGTAAAAGATGCTCTAGAAGATGATACTACAAAGAGTCTAAGCTTGACGGAAGACATGGAAATCAGAGTAATATTACTGTCTCGTATTGACGCAATCACTCATAACAATGTTTTTAATTCCTCAAACATTTCATCAGCAAAACTCCTCTGGTTAAGCATCAAAGAACGATTCGCCTCCTCTCAAACGGCTAATTGTGCTTGTATCTTCAACGACTTTCTTTATCAGCAGTTCAGGCCAGATGCTATAAACACGTTCATCACCGATACCAAGATCTCTATCAAGAAAATGCTAGACGTTGGAATCGATCTCCCCAATGACATACTTTTTTATTTGATTCTTTTCAAATTCCCAACATCACTTCATTCTCTCCTACAAAAAATAATGCACTCCGATAAAAACGTCTCCATCAATCTAGTCTTTAATCATCTTACCCAACTCAACAATGAATCCAAATCCAAATTGAAGGAAATCAAATCTCATGACACTGCTCTCATCACTCCTCAAATTCCCAAGAAGCCTGTTCCTTGCGAACATAGATGTAAACAAGGGTTTCACAATCCACTTTCCCCTGATCATTTGGAAGATAAATGTTGGCACAAGCACAAACATCTAGCGCCCAAATGGTGGAGAGAAGCACAAGCAAACTGGAGAGCCCAACTTAACTCCAATTCAAAAGGGAAAGAAGTTTCCCACTATCATGCTCTACTTACCTCTTGGATCAAAGAAATCAACACAATTAATTGCATTATTCTTGATTCAGGCGCCTCTTGCCATATGTTTAACTCCATGGACTTCTTTGTTCATCTCGACCATCTCACGGGCAACAACTTTATCAATACAGGAAAAGAAGGAGCTAAGCTTCCTATTAAAGGAAAAGGAACCGTCAAGCTTTTCTGGAATAATTCAGTGGTAACTTTAAAAAACTGCTTCTTTGTTCCGGATTTATTCATCAATCTTATTATTCTTGGCGAGCTCATCTCATCCAAGGGTTGCTCCCTTTTGTCAAAAGGTTGTCAATTTCAACTCTACTCCAAATCTCATCCTGTTTTCTCCGGCTTCATTTGTGGGAATCTTTTCATTGTTAACCTTCCTTCATTAGTAGGAAATCACCACAAACTCTACTATCTCAATCAAAAGAAAAGTAATTCTAATGATTTAAAGCATCTCCACAACTCTCTGGGCCATGCCAGTCCTCACCGCCTTAAAAATCTTTTTCCTCATCTCTCCTCTCAAGAAATCTCTGATTTTCAGTGCAAAGATTGTGTCTTCTCCAAGATCACTAAATCCTCTTTCAACCGCACCTCCACTTCAACTTCTCAATCATTCGACCAACTTCACGTTGATCTAATTGGACCTATCACTCCTCCCTCTAGAAATAATATGAATTACATTATGTCAGTCGTTGATAATTTTTCCGGATACTTATCAGCAATTCCTCTTCAATTCAAATCCGACGCCAGCTCTCAACTCCAAATTATTCTCAATCATGAACATCAAAAACGCAATTGCTACCCCGCTACCATCTGCACAGATGGTGGCGGCGAATTCTGTTCTGCCAAGCTTGAAAATTTCTTCATGACAAACGCCATCCAACATCTCGTTACAGAACCGTACCATCACAAACATAACGGAAAGATAGAACGAGCCAACAGAACACTTACCAAAGCAATTCAATCTATTCTTTGCAGTTCCAAACTTCCACTCAATCTGTGGGCCAAAATTTCGAAAACTGCCTGCCTAACCCTTAATCAAATCCCCAAGAATCCTCACTCTCCTTCTCCATACCAAGTCTTTACTAATAAAACATTACCTGTCAGTTATTTCCACCCTATTGGATCCAAGGTTGCCTTCGTCAATAATAAAATTGCTCAGGGAGAGAAATTCAAGGATCGCAGTCTTATCGGCATTCTAGTGGGGTACAACCCAAGTTTTCTCTCTTACAGAATTCTCACCCCCGATAACTCTATCATCTCCACCAAACACGTCAAGATCATCAAAAACTCCTCCTCATCTCCTCTGCCCACTACTCTTCCTAATAACAATCCTGACAAATCACTTCTCATAAAACTTGACAATTATTTTCCTCTTCCTCCTTCAAACTCTGTTCCTCTTACTCCCAATTCTCTACCTGATTCTTCCATTCCTATCATTTCTTCTCATACGCCTTCTCCTGATTCTCCCCAACCTGACGAGTTTACCTCCGACTCATCCACTAACTCTTCCGACAAACTTGCTCATCAGCTCAATCCTAAATACAAATTACGTGATTGATCCTCAATTCAACCTCCTGACAGATACGGATATCATCATTACTATGTTCCAAGGACGTACGAACAAGCCAAGAAATTTCAAAACTCTCTCAAATGGGATGCTTCCATGGACTGCAAACTTGACAGAATCGAAAATCTTTCCGTTTGGGACAATTACGAGGGTCCAGAGCCAGTCAATCCGCTCAACACTACTTGGGTTTATCAAATCAAAGATAATTGTCACGGTGATCCACTCATTTACAAAAGTTGTCTGTTTGTCCAGGGTTTTGACCAAATCTACGGTCTCGACTACCAGGATACCTTCTCCCCCACCGGTAAGGCAGCTTCTCTCTGGATGGCTCTCCTCTTTGGTTTATATTACTCTTTACCCATAAAGCAATTCGACGTTAAGAGCGCATTTTTACATGCACCTCTGACAGATAAAGTTATCATTAAGCAGCCCAAAGGATCCAAAATAACTTCGAATTACCTCATCTTAAAGAAATCACTCTATGGTCTCAAAAAGGCGCCCGCCAATTGGTTTCACACTTTAACTTCATGGATTCGCGAACAAGGCTTTCACAAATCCATCTCCGACCCCTGTCTCTACATTCACTCCAAAAGCAAATCTCTTCTTTTCTTCCATGTTGATGATCTTGTTCTGGTCGGAACAGGAAACAATTTTCAGCAAGCTTTCCTCAAACAATTCCCTAATTCCAGTCACCACGAACCCAATACCATTCTTGGTATGAAGTACGAGAGATTCAACAACAAAATCTTGCTTTCTCAACCAAAACACATCAAGCATGGACTGGAAGAACTGAAAATGACCGACTGCAACCCATCCTCTATTCCCTTAACTGTCAACGAAAACCTTTCCCCTTCCTCCAATGAAGATCATGAAGAGTTTAAATCTCTTAATATCAACTACTGATCCGCACTATTCTTAATGAATTACATTGCCTGCCTCACTCGTCCATACTTAAGCCTTGCAGTTTCCAGCTTAGCAAGATTCTTCAAAAAACCAGGAATTTGTCACTGGAGGGAAGTCAAGCGCTGCTGGAAATACCTCAAGGCGACCAAAAATGTTAAACTTACTCTTCAAATTCAATCACCCAAATCCCAAATCAAATGCTTTAGCAATGCCACGTGGAGCGACAACTTAGAAACGCGACAATCTCAATCTGGACACTTATCTCTTCTCTTTGGTTCACTCATCTCTTGGAGCAGCTATTGGCAAAGGAACTTTACTCATTCCACCACGGAGGCGGAACTGAATCCTTTGGTCGATTCTTTCTTAGAAGCAATATGGATGAAAAATCTAGTCGCCAAGCTTTGGAAAAAGCAACTCAAACCAAGCCTCCACTACATCAATAACAAGGGTCTTGACGACAAGCTCAAGAAGTTTGGTTGTAACTCAAAGACGCGTCACATCAATATTAAAACAAAAGCTCTTTGTGAAGAACTAAAACTCGGAAATCTCATTATTAAACTCATTCCATCGTCAGACATGAAAGCCGACGGACTCACTAAGCCTCTACCCTTAATCTCTTTAGTCAAACTCATTAATCTCATCGATCTGTTGTACACGTCATCAGTTCCAGTCTTACCAGCCATGGGGGGTGTTGAATAATCTCACTCCTTCTTCTTTCTCTACTGTTCTTCTTTCCTTCTCTTTTCTATTGTTACTTTCATTGTTCTTTCTTTCTTTTGCCTTCCTTACTCTCTTTACTCTGTTACGTGTCTTAGTTCTCATGTCAGTTTCTCATGTCATTGCTCGCGGGTTCTCATGTCACCGCACGGTCTCAAGTCACACTAGTCTTCTCAGTCACACACCTGTCATCTCTCCTCATTGCGACTATGACCATCAGCGACTCTTCACATCTTAAATACTCCAACCAGCTTCTTCAATGCCAAACTCATCCTAGACAAACCTCTCGACCCGACTGTCTCATTATTCATCATCTCATCCACTGGCTTCATTTTCAACATCTCTTTTCTTTCTTTTCTTTAATCTTTTTCCACTTCTTATTCTTCTCGACTTCTACCATATTCATCAACACTCAACTCACAAATATTCTCGCCATCGACATCCATCTCAAATTGACTGGTAAGAATTACCCAGAACTTTCTCGATTACTCTCAACTACCGTGGATTATCTCTAACTCAATCATCACTCGTGCAAACAGCCACCCATCATCTTTATCAGCTTATTGGACCTCAATCTCACTCAACATGCCTGTTCTCGTCTTCTGCTAAGAGTTCCTTAGCTTGATGTTTGTTTCTTGTTCTCTACTTTATTTTTGATTCTTTTTCTTTCTTCCTTTATATTTGATTCCTGGCTCATTGATGTCTCCTTCTTAGCCCTCTTAAGTCCTTTCTTAATTTTGTTCTTCATCAGAAATCCAATTAGTTAAAAAGTACTAATAGAACCCAGTGGATATTGTTTACAAATGAAATGAAGATTGGATCTGATTGATCAGTAACACCATTTTTCATTGGAGTAGAAGTGTCACATGACTCCAATGAAATGAAACATATAGGTCGGAAATATGTGTCTGCTATGATTTGACGCATATCTAATTTAGCCAGCCATTTTGAGGAGGGAACCTTTTCATCGATTTCTTCAACATCAAGTCTTTTTTAATGTTTTCAACCTTCTTTTCACCACCAAGCATCTTAATGTATCGTGCTTCATGTTTCTCTAATGTTTCAATCATTTCCTTTTTCACTTTAAACCATCCATGTTCATTGTAACCAAGAGATTTAGTAATGACTCTAAATCCCCAATTCCCATCTCCAATTGGATCCCAAACCTCACCCAAGAACTTATGGAATTCCTTGGTTATTTGATTGAGGTATTTCACGTTTGGTTCCTATCATGAAAACTAACTTAGTATTCATTTCTTTAATCAGATAAATGAAATGAATACTCACCAAAGATGAGCTTCTGGTTGATCTTTGCTGCACGTTCTCTGCCTCTGAAGAGGATTCTGATTCCAAATTAAGTGATACTAATTCACTTTCAGTCTCTTCCTCTGAACTATGAAATTCAGATTCAGATTCTTCCAACTTTGACTAACAATTCATCATTAGTTAGTAGCTAAGTTCATTGAATCAAAAAAATGACCATATCCCAAAAGAAAAGAATTGCAATGTTTTTTCTTTTCTTATTTGGAGCCCTTCTAGTCCTTTTTTCCCTCTTGAGTTGTTTTTCAACATGCTCAAAACAAGATGGTTCTTGCCGCGTATCTGTCAATTTTGGCCTACTCCTACTTGATTGTAAGACTTTAGGTTCAATTCTTGGCTTCAATCAATATTTTTTAATCTTCTGAATGATATACTTCAATAGGCTGGTTTTCTCATGATCTGGAGATTCCAAGATCATTGCATTCACTTTTTCAAGTAACTGAGGAATGCTTAGCATTTCATAAACATTTCACTTGAAAAATTCAAATGGATCAACCATTAGTGAGTTAGGTATCATTAATGAAAAAGCATTAATCAAAAAGCATTAATCAAAAAGCATTAATCAAAAAGCATTAATCAAAAAGCATTAATCAAAAAGCATTGATCAAAAAGCATTAATCAAAAAGCATTAATCAAAAATCATTATTCAAAAAGCATTAATCAAAAAGCATTAATCAAAAAGCATTAATCAAAAAGCATTAATCAAAAGGCATTAATCAAAAAGCATTAATCACATAGTGATTTAAACAATCCAACTTAAGGAAACTTACAGAACTAGAAATGCAAGGTTCATAGTCCAACCTCCACTGAGGATGAACATCTTTGGTTACCACAGATCCTCTGAATGCTAGACAGTCACCTATTTGGTGGGAAAAGGGAAAACCCATAGTCTTGGAGTATGAATTGATGCACACTTTGCCATCATGATCACGTTTGAACTTCTCAAATTGTTCCCTAATAAGATTAATTGCCTCTAAAGACAATTTTTAACCCAATGGTAACATTTCAGGTGGAAGAACTGTCCTTAAATTAACTCAAGAGTTATAAATTGATTCATAAACCAATTTAATTTGATTCAAAACTTTTACTTCAAGGCTTTTCCAAACATCCAACAGGTTTCCTGAAGATTTTGCAAGGAATTGTTTGAGAGTGGCATGGTCCCCTTCAACCCAAGATGTTGTTTTGTTTCCAAAATCTTGGTTTCAACAAGTCCACGCTT
This sequence comes from Puccinia polysora, assembly GCA_025617555.3. Classification (NCBI taxonomy): domain Eukaryota; kingdom Fungi; phylum Basidiomycota; class Pucciniomycetes; order Pucciniales; family Pucciniaceae; genus Puccinia; species Puccinia polysora. Next base: position 36,775,624 of record CM062613.1, on the reverse strand, counting down.
TTACAAACGTCTCTTTGACAGGGAAAATGTTATTTTTCATATACTCAAGTACATCCTCATAGTCTTTCAAGAAACACTATACAAGTCAAAAGGTCAGAACCCAAAACTAGGAAGAATAAGAAGCAGTGATTTGGACCTACTCTGAGTTCCGCATCATTGACCTCCCCCTCCACCTTGGTCTTTGAGGCCCCATACTTTGCCTGCAGATTCATAAAGCTTTTCCATCATTCAATTTCATTGACAAAGTGCGCTTTAAATTTTGCTTGTATTTTTTTAGAAAAGTTCCAAGTGTAACATTGTCTTGATGACTCAGGGAAACTTGATTCAATAGCACAAATCAGAGATTTTTCATGTTCTGTCAAAAAGACTTTTCAAAGTCTCTCAGGATCATAAGCCAACTCCTTTAATGTGTTTACAGACCAACTGTAGAACTCAAACATTTCTTTTGTTATAAAAACAAGAGCTTTTGTGAAAGTTTTTCAATTGGCTGTCATTCCTACAACATGCAATAGCAGGTTTTTGAACTTATTTGTCTTATAAGTACAATCCAACATAGCAATATGATTGAATTTTTTTGAAAGCTTTACTGCCTCAGGATTTGCTAATTAAAGGGCCTCCAAGTGACCCTCTCCACTGAAATTTGAGCAGTGAATCCAGCTTGTTTCTTCAAGCTGTTCATAGAGTACCTCCATAACACTTTTCCCCTTTAGTTCTGCAAGCGTTACCTTCAGCTTAGTGTTATAGATTTTTTGGTCATCAACATAATTGCTGCCATCAATCTTGCTCAATTTTCCCTTAAGTTGTAACATATTGAGACCATCATTTATGCCTTGTTATAGATTGTCTAATGCCACCCCAGAGATTCTCCTCAGTTGACAATGCACAGAGGGATGTTCAGATGGTTGATGGTTATGTTGGGTTTCTTTGTAGGAGATTTGCCACAAGGGGTCTGCCTTGGTGCAACTTGCATGGATTAAAAACTTGTACCAAACCTTCCTTGTGTGAAAAATTTCTAGACCCTTTGGTGTAAGACTTTAAATGGTGCTAGGCTGTGGCAGTTCTTTGGAGGGGAAAGGTTCTGTTTAGGCTGCCCTCCTGAGTGTTACAAAAATATTTAAATGTAACCAAGATCAAGGTCCATAACTATTTAAGTGAGGAATCAAGTAGTAAAGGTTAAAGTTTGATGATATTTTGCAGCAATGGAACAGAACTATCTGACGCAAGATTATGTGAGAGATTTTTGAACAAAAGAAGTTAAGGTTTGTTTAAAGTTCAAAAGAACAAAGCTGTTGTGTGTAAACAATGCCCACAAGCTAATAAATCTGGTCTTCAGCAGAAGATTGGGGATGATCAAATCAAACCCCAACCAACCCCCAGGCTCTTGATGAACCCTCCCAACTCTCCGCAATCAAGCGCTTGAAGGGTACCATAAAAATGAGGGTGCCTGTACAAGACAAAACACAATGTTTTGAGAAGCCCTAAAAGCAAACAGTAACTGATTTGAACAGGGATAAACTCAACACCTCTCAAGGAACTCAAGAGTAGGCTGGCAGAATGCAACTTTTAAAAAAAATAAAAGGAGGTATAACACTCCAGATTTTAAGCTAAATTAAACCTCTTCAATCAAATGTGATTGGCTCCAGAAAGATGATTGAGGAAGGATCAAGACCAGTATGGTCAGAAAAAGGGATCAAAAGGTGGTGTAACACACTCAAGAATTCAAACATACAGAATTCTCTTCAACCAGCAAGGCTATTGGTTGGTGATAAGGATCAGGAAACAGAGGTGCAAAGTCTAAGAATCAATGGATCAAAGGGAAATCATAGATATACCCAGGATAAGGATGAGGATCAATTGATGATAATAACCAGGGGGGCATAGGCACACACTCCCATGGATGATTTTGAAAAAAGGCAGGGGAGAGCCCCTCATTTTATGGGCCATGGTTCCCTGTAGACTATTTACAAGAGATGACGCGGATAGAGTGGGAAAAAACAACAATTTCAAAAAAACTTTTTTTTTCTTTTTTTAAGGATCATGATGGAGGAACCAAAGATGCAATCAGATGGATGAGAAGCAGGAGATTATGATGTAAGAGGATGGTGAGAGCAGTTTGTGCAAGATGGGAGAGATGACAGACAGCACTTGGATGAGCAAGTCTGACTGCGCCTGGATGAATGGTGAGAATGGATCAAGGGGGTTGAGATTGATGGGAGACAATTGCACCCAACAGAGTGGCAGTGCAAGATCAGGTGGATGATTGAGTTGACCAATCAGTCAACAGATGGATGAAGATGGGATAGTCAAGCAATTGGTTGACAGATGGTTAGCATTGAAAGGACTGGGTGCGAGCCCAAGATGAGCAATGTGCAAGGATGATTGCATGACCAAAGCCAAAGGAGTTGAGGAAGAATAGGTTGGTTGGATGGATTGAGGGAAGTGAAGGAGGATTGAGGGGAGATTGGCCGTGGGAACAACAAATTGGTTCAGGTGATGTGGGAGCTGGATGATGATGATCATTGGATGAAGAAAGCAAAGTTGCTGGCAACTGGTCCTTGGCCCAAAAGGGAAGGAGTACCGTCAGAGAGGGGGATTGGAACACACAGCCTGGGGGCTGGAGCACCCCATGGCCTGTCCTAGACCACTAGGAGAGGGCAGAGTTGGAAGGCTGGGAAGTGAAGACGGGCATTGTTCCGGAATTTTTTTTTTGATGAATGATGATTGTAAAAAATCATAAAAAAAAAAATTGTGTTGCCCTGAGGTGTCCATATTTGGTCACCACATCCCTCCCCAACTTATAGACTGTCCCTAGTTGGCATCTGAGTTTGATGACATATATGAAAAGGAAAGAAAGATGATTGGAACCAAAGAATGGCCATTTGATCTTGAGGGTGATGGGAAAAGAATATCTTGATCCATCCAAAGAAAATTCCTAGAAGTGACAGAGATAAACAAAGGAGGCGTCCCAGGTGCTCACATATGTGGCATACAGTAGAGCTTTACAACAAAGATGCAGCAGATGACCCCGGTGGTGCACAATTGGGAGGACTTACTTTTGATCTAAGTTTCCTCCACAAGAATAAAACTTCTTGACTTGATCAGCAGAGAACCTCCTGGCCATCTGAGTACCATCCAGTTCTTCCAAAACATATGATCCACCTCTGACTTGGCAGACCACCCAATAAGAACCATTCCAGAAATTAGAGAAAACCTTTCCGCACTGATTTTCCACAGATTGATTATAATCTAAAACAAGATCACCAGGATTCAAAGGGTACCTGATCTGTTTTGAATGTTTATCTTCCCAATACTGAACCAATTTTTCTCTGGATTGCATCATCTTCTGATAAGCTTCACTGCAAACATCCTCACTCCGCTCCAGTTGCTTAGATTGGGCAACTAATAGATCAGTGGTAGAAGAAACCTGTTCCCAAGAAATACCTAAGAAAGATTCCATTTCCAGATCAAGAGGAAGGACAGCCCATTTTACCAAAAAACATTTTGTAGGGTGAGTAGCCAGTGTTTTGTTTAGTTGAAATTCAATCAGAGAAAAGGACCAGAGGAAGAAATTTGCAACACTTCTTCCTACTTTCACCGGCCAGTTTGACAATAGCAGCCTTCAAAGGAGTATGGCCTCTTTCCACCATGCCTTGGCCTTCAGGATAATAAGGAGTGGTCACCCTATGTTTAACAGGAAGCAATTGGATCATTTTTGCCAGTTTTCTGCCAAACTCAGAGCCACCATCAGTTGAATAAGATTGGGCCAAGCCATAGCGCATTGTCCAACTCTCATAGAGAAAAGCTGCTAATGATTCAGAACTGAGGTTCTAAAGGAATTTTGCATCAACCCATCCAGAAAAATCATCTCTAGCCACAATGAGGTACTTAGCTCCACCAGCCTTAATGTGAACCACATCCATAGCAATCCTTCCAAAGACAGTGGACTCCCCAGTTAGATAGCAAATTTCAGCCAGGCGCCTCAGATCACGTTTCTGACAGACCTCACAACTCTTGCACCATTGAGAGACATGTTTCTTCAAAGATGGCCACCAGAATTGTTTGGATATTTGTCAATAATTTTCCATTTCTCCACAATGACCAAGTCCTTAATGGAGAATTTCCAAGATCAAATCTTGTTTAGCATGGATAGTGACAACAATAAGAGCACAAGGATTGCCTCTTTTCATAATCCTAGTACCTTGTACAAAGAAGTTGGAGTACTTTCTTTTAAGGGATCAAAAATCTTTAGCTGAGAGATCAGGAGGTCTTTGGAGTGTGGAAAGGTACTGCTCTATTTTAAGTCAGAACCCTTCTTGTAAGCCAGAATAATTTTGAGAGGAAAAGCTGAAGACAGGTTGAATAAAAGGTTCCTCCTTGTCAAAATCCACTCCAACATCCAATTCTTCATCTCCAAGAGGACTTTGAGATAAACCGTCAGGCATTGTGAATGAATTTCCAGGCCTATGAACAATATCAAAATAGAAAAACTGAATAAAAGCCACCCAACAAGTCATTGGAGCATTTGGAAGGCTGGGGGCATTGATCATTTTGATGATGGATTGTGCGTCAACTTGTAACTCAAAGTGTTGGACCCAGAGAATATTTTGGAGCTTCTTCAACATTTGGGCCACACTGCAAATTTCCAGTTTTTGCTGAGAGTACCTAAATTCCACATCTGAAAAGAGAAGAGATTCATACAGAGCAGGAAAATCCAAACCATTTTTGTCTTCCTGGGTAAGGGAAGCCCCAACAGATTGATAACTCAAATTGACAGCCAGTGTGATCTTGCTAGCTCCAGGTCCATAAGTGATCTTCTTCAATAAAATGTCTTTCCCAAAAATTTTTTTGAGCTTTTTAAATGATTGTTCACAAGCTTGGGTCCAAAGACATTCAGCCTCTTTCCTGGTTAAGCAATGCAAGGTAAAACAGATTTTGGATAGAGAAGGGATGAAGATCTGAACATAAATGACAACAAATAAGAAACCTCTGACTTCAGTGGGATTAATTGGAGTGGGCCAAGAGAGGATTTTGTTGACTTTGGATGGGGCCATTCTTCTTCCTTCTTTGCAGACCACATGACCAACAATTTCCATAGCAGGGACACAGGCAGCCAATTTGGATCCAGAGACAGTGAGACCAGACTCCTTGATTCAAAACAAGATCCTTTCCAAAGTTTTTGCATATTCCCAGATAAATTGACGGATTCCTGAGTGCCAAGGTAAGAGCTCATTGTTATAGTCAGAAACTGGACCTTTAATTCTGCCATCATCAATATAAAGATACCAGCATGATCAGGGATTTCATCCTGAAGGATCCAAACCATCTGAGCCTGATAGACTGCAACCAAATTGGTGGCACCTTGGGGAATACATGGAATTGACCAAGAGGAGTATCAAAAGTGGTGAGAGGACAAGAAATTGGATGTAAGGATTGTTTGTCATAGCCAGCCATAATATCACCTAGACTATACCAAGCTCTCCCAGAGAAATATTCAACAAATTCTTCATTAGCAGGGGGAATACTGGACTCTTTAATATTAACCTTATTTAGAGGCTGTAGATCATGAACTATTTTAAGTTTACCATTACGTTTAAGGACACAGAAGACAGGACTGGAATAGCTGGAAGTTGACTGCTTGTATAAACTGGTACGGACTTGTTTGCGGAACAACTTGGTAAAAGTTGGTCTGCAGCAGGGATAGGGATCTTTTTCTTTTTCCAGGGATCATGTTCTACTACTGGAACGATATAGGGTAGGCCATGGGATTCTTTCAAGAGACCTCTCTATTCTTCACAGAAAGAAATATATTTTTCTCTAAGAGCTAAAACATTTTTGATCAAATTTAAATCATCAGGAAGAAGCCATCCATCTGGACCAAAGTTGACCACCTTCAGACATCCTTCAGTAACACGACCACAAGGAAAAAGGGGACCAGTGAGAGATTGAGATAAACCACAGTAAGGATCACAAGATAGAGGAGGACGCATAAGAGGATGATTGAGGTTGAGAGGCATTGGTTGGTTCACTGGTTGAACTTTTTTTGCAACTGGCTTATAATTAGTGGCAAAAGAGAGAAATCCTTGCTTCCTCCAAGCCTTGACCAGCAAGACCTGACTAGGAAAGCTGAGACCAATTCCCAACATCTTCCAAGTTCAATGTTCCGCAACGTCCTCAAAAGGTGCCTTTTCCCTAAAAGAGGATCCAAAAGATTACACATTGCTCACATGTGTGGGAAAGGGTAGGGTTTTAATAATGACAGTAGTAGGAGCCCCTGAAGGTGCACAATTGGGAGGACTTACTTCTACCCCAAATTGCCTCCACCTAAGGCCATACTCCTTCATACCAAAACCACCAAGAAGAGAATTGAGATTGGCATCTAGTTCAGACTCATTCCAAAGATTTGAAACTGGAATAGGAAAAGAATGATCAGGCTAAAGATAACCAGGAAAAGAAGAGACAAAAGATCCAGAACAAATATTTTTTGGATTTTTGGATTTTTCATGTTTTTGATTTTTAATCTTATTTGGATGAGAAGGAAATGATGAGGGAAAAAAATTGCCTCTGAGACAGAAGTTGATCCTTGAGTTGAAGTCTGAGGCTGGGAAGGACTACAACTATTAGTAGGACCAACTAATCCAATAAAAAATGAGACTGAGAGGAAGAAGAGGTGACCTTCTGTTTCCCTTTCAGAACCAATTTAGGATGATGACCAGGAAAAATTTTTTCCCAACAACCAGAATCCAAGGAGCAAAGGGGGACTTCAATCTTCCTGCCATCATATCCAGGTAGAATAATTCTCTCCCCAACTTGATCAGAAAACATTAGGTTTGCACCAAAATCCATTAAGAAAGGCCTTCCCAAGATCATAGGTCCATCCAAACAAGTAATCCAGAAATGACAGGTCCCAAAAATATTTTGTCCAATTTGAACCAGGACATCCTCAGCAATACCAACTAATTTGCATGACTGATTCCCTATACCACATACAGCAGAGTTAAAGCTGACCCTTGGGCTGAGTTTGAGTTTGCAGGCCATGGCATCCAAAATCAAATTGAGCTGGGAACCAGAATCCACCAGAAGATAAACCATTTTAGCAGAGTCGCCAAGATAGCAGGAGAGGAAGCAAAGAAGACAGGAATACAAGTTGGGATCTGAAGAGGGATCTGTTCCACCAGAGTCCTCCATCAAAGTACCTGAAGAAACTTTTAATTTGTCCGGACCAATCTCCCCACATCAACAAGAAACCCATTTCTTCATCCCTTCAGCCACAGATGGAGAGATTGACAGTAGTTCAGCCACAGAAAGATCAGGAATTTTTAGATCAAATTTTTTCCTTAATACTCCTTCCACAGCATTGGGGTGATCCTTGGAAATGCCCCTCTCAAATCAAACTTTGGGCTGGGTGGAGGGAGAATTATCAGGTTGAGGAGGTACTGGAATAGGATCAGAAGGTTGAGGAGTTTGAAAATATTGAACAGGAGGATAATCAGCGTGCTCCTGGAACCTTTCCATAAGTGGTTCCTTTTCCACTTCCATGTCTTCCACATCAGAGGAAGGGGGATCAGGGGAGGATCAACATTTGACATATTTTCAAAGGATTGAAGATGGAACCAGAGGAGACTTGTGAGGTTTGGGTTCCTCATGGTGTTTCCTAGCTGGATCAGACTGATAAGTGCCAGAGAATCTGGAGGATATCAAGGTTGTAGAGCGCCACAGGATGATTTAAAATCCAAGGAGGCCAAAGATGCCTTCTTGGGAGTTGGTGGTTGATAAGAGGCCACCACATGATGGATTGGACAAGACAAATCAAAAGGGATCAAATCACCATTAGGAAGAAATAAATTGTTTCTCTTATGCTCCACCAATTTTTACTCCTTGTCCTTTGGGAGTTCAGGACATCTTCCAGTACCATGGCCTTCCCTATGACAGTAATAGCAGACTAGAGGGGTTCTAGGAACAGAGTTAGAAGGTTTAGGAGTAGCTAAAGAAGAAATTTTCTGATCTATTTTGCTTTCAAAGGCCTGACGTGATTTAGTGATCTCATCTATGGTAGCAGTTTCCTTATTGGCCTGGGGATTTGGTTTAGGTCTACAATTTTCTTCCATCTTGTTCATTATTTCATTTGACTCTTTAAAGGAAGGAGCATGTACTGGTTCAGTGACTCTAGTTTATTCAAAAGTGAGAGCTGTTTGACCTTTTATCACTTTATCCACTGCACTCCTTAGGAACAGAAAAACAGGGAGATTGAACCAATTATCTCTAGTAGTAATCATAGATCCAGATTTAACTGATTTATCTCTAATCCTTTCCTGCACTCCTGGAGAAAAAGACTGGAAAAATCAAACTCAAATTTTTTCCACTGTGTTGATGTGATTTTTTCTGATGAGGTAAGACTGAATAGGATCCCAAGATTTTCTAAAAGACTAATAATCAGAGGCTGAAGAGAAACCCCCATTGGAGATCAATTGAGAAACCAGAGCGTCCAAGTCCTGTAAGGTAAACCTAGCCACATCTACTTTTCCCCAATAAGCCAACATAGCCTCCTTCAAGAGCCTCCATTCATGATTTTTGAATCCATCAAAAAATTCAATCACTTCCATAAATTCATCAGAGGAGATAAAAAATTGTAATTGATAAGCCATATCATGTTGACTTGCACCATCCACTTCAGCAGCCATCTCATAGGAGTCCAAGAATAGTTCAACATTTGTTCCATTGAAGCCTAAGTTCTTGTTTTTAGGCTTGATCTTGACCATCTTGACCCAGACAGAGGAGGAGGAGGTACCAGTAGATTCAATTTTGAAGAGCAGAGTTCCTAAGTGATCCAGAGAGTAGAATTCCAAAATAGCCCACAGGTGTGGCAAGAGTAGGATTTCACAAAAAAAAACAACACGGATCTTTCCCAGATGGTGTACAATTGGGAGGACTTACTTCTGGAAAAAGTTGCCTCCACGGATCAGATCTGGATGATAACAGAAAAAAGAAAAAAAATAAAAAGGATTGGATTGGATTTTGGAGTTGATTGTTCAATTTTGGGACTGTAAATCCCATGTTTGCTGGTTTGTGTCAGAATTTTGATCTACTAGTAGTGTTGCCTGAATCTTGAGTGCAACCAGTCCTGTAGTCCTCCATGTTGTGCGGTCTCTGATGACCTCATATTGAATGTCTCCTATTCATTTCTGTTACCTTGTTCAACCACTTGTCAGCCTCCGTTGTACTTAGCTTATTTAAGTCCGCTGAACCACAAGTGAATTAACCTGATCTGTTCTTTGCTAAACTGAACCGGAGTGCCCCCTTGACTCCCAAGATCCGCTCCTCTTGGCGTCACAAGCCCATTCCTCCTCATCTCTTCAAACCTTTCGACTGGAGCCTTCAACTTCAACTTTTACACAGTTAAAAGCCAAAGTGCTCCCCTGATCCACTTTGATCCCCTTTATATGAGCACTCTCACCATTACTGCCATCAAATTGACCATCGCGCTCACTCTAGAATCATCTATTTACTCAATCAGCTCATCATGACCAATGCTGCATTTTTCTTGTCCTTAAAATGTCTTGACTGCACGACTACTCTTCTTCACTACTTCCGGTGCCTCATCCAGTTGCCTGTTCTACTTCCTTGCTCAATCCTGCTCCAGCTCAGTTAATTGCTTTGCCGTGCCTTGTCCTTGATTGCAGTCTCTTCATCATTTACTTGGTCGTTTGATCAATTCTTTATGTATCAATCTTGCACCTGGTCTTGTCTTGTTGTTGCCCAATCTTGCCTTGCTCCATCTCCTTGTCTTCAAATCATCTCAAGTTGCTATCTTTCCACCTCACCTCTTCTTTTTATTGCGCACTCTTCTCCATCTTTTTGTTCAGTTGATCCCTGAAGAACTACCTCATGCTTGCCCGGCTCTTGGTCTCTCCTACCCTTGGTCTCCTCAACTCTCTTATTTACTATCAACCGGATTGCTGCCTTAACTGCCTCAAGTCTTTTGATCAATCATCAGCTTCCAACCTCGCGTCTTCATCACCAACCCCAAGTTGCTTGGTCCATTGCCCTATCAAATCAACCATTCGACCTTGCGCTTGTTTGATCAACCTCGCACTCAACACCATCTTTGCTTGATCATATTTGTTGACCCCATGCTTGCTTGGTTAATTCCTAAAGAAACAACCTTGCGCACGCTGATTCTGTCGCCTCCATCCCCTTGGTTCTTCAATATTTCGAGCCGTAAGGTTGCTTGAAGTTGCTCCACACTATTACCTGCTATCGCTCGCGTTTGGCTACTTGGTTGTTGTCTTTGGATCACCCCGCGCTTTCTTGGTCTATTACTCTCAGCTACTTTTCCGTCATCCTTACAGACCCTGCGCTTCTTGGTTTGATTGCTACCATCTAAAGTCAGTCGGTCATGCGCTACCTCAAGTTCCAAGTTTTGTCTATCATGCTCCTTTGTGGGTAATTAATTTATATGGCTCCTTTGTGGGCAAAATTTTCAAGTTGTTGCTCAGAATAGTCTGGGATTCAAAAATTATGATTGGAATTTTTGTGTAACTTGTTGATGTAATAGGCTCTATTGTAGGTTCAATTGTAGTTCAAAAATCACAAGATTTCCTTCCTCTCTAATGGAATATGCCCTTATTGTAGTGTTCAAAAATCTCTTCATACCAGGTGGTAATGTTGTATTTAATAGACATGCAAGAGTCAAAAAGTCTTCAACTCATAATTGTGTTTTAACTCCCTCAAGCTTCAGTCAAGGGGGTGTGTCAGAATTTTGATCTACTAGTAGTGTTGCCTGAATCTTGAGTGCAACCAGTCCTGTAGTCCTCCATGTTGTGCAGTCTCTGATGAACTCATATTGAATGTCTCCTATTCATTTCTGTTACCTTGTTCAACCACTTGTCAGCCTCCGTTGTACTTAGCTTATTTAAGTCCGCTGAACCACAAGTGAATTAACCTGATCTGTTCTTTGCTAAACTGAACCGGAGTGCCCCCTTGACTCCCAAGATCCGCTCCTCTTGGCGTCACAAGCCCATTCCTCCTCATCTCTTCAAACCTTTCGACCAGAGCCTTCAACTTCAACTTTTACAGTTTGATCCCGGCCTGGGGGACCAAATGTAAGACTCCAAACGGTGCTAGGCCATGGCAGCTCTTTGGAGGGGAAAGGTGCTGTTTAAGCTGCCCTCCTGAGTGTTACAAAAATATTTAAATGTGAGCAAGATCAAGGTCCAGAACTATTTAAGTGAGGAATCAAGTATTAAAGGATAAAGTTTGATAATAGTTGGTAGCAATGGAACAGCACTATCTGAGGCAAGATTATGTGAGAGATATTTGAACAAAAGAAGTTAAAGTTTGTTTAAAGTTCAAAATAACAAAGCTGTTGTATGTAAACAATGCACACAAGCTAATAACTCTTGTTTTCAGCAGAAGATTGGGGATGATCAACTCAAACCCCAACCAACCTCCAGGTTCTCAATGAACCCGCCCAACCCTCCTCAATCAAGCGCTTGAAGGGTACCAGATAACTGAGTTTGGCCATACAAGAAAAAGCACAATGTTTTTAGAAGCTCTAAAAGCAAACAGTAACTGATTTGAACAGGGATAAACTCAACACTTCTCAAGGAACTCAAGAGTAGGCTGGCAGAATGCAACTTTGAAAAAAAATAAAAGGAGGTATAACACTCCAGATTTTAAGCTAAATTAAACCTCTTAAATCAAACGTGATTGGCTCCAGAAAGATGATCAAGGAAGGATCAAGACCAGTATGGTCAGAGAAAGGGATCAAATAGTGGTGTAAAACACTCAAGAATTCCAAAATACAGAATTCTCTTCAACCAGCAAGGCTATTGGTTGGTGATAAGGATCATGCCACAGAGGGAAAAAGACTAAGGATCAATGGATCCAGGGGCAATAATAGATATACCCAGGATAAGGATGAGGATCAATTACTGATAATAACTGGGGGGCATAGGCACACACTCCCATGGATGATTTTGAAAAAGGCAGGGGAGAGCCCCTCCTTTTATGGGCCATGGGTCCCTGTAGACTATTTACAAGAGATGACACGGATAGAGTGGGAAAAAACAAAAAAACAACAATTGGAAAAAAAGTTTTTTTTTCTTTTTTTAATGATCATGATGGAGGAACCAAAGATGCAATCAGATGGATGAGAAGCAGGAGATGATGATGGAAGAGGATGGTGAGAGCAGTCGGTGCAAGATGGGAGAGATGACAGACAGCACTCCAATGAGCAAGTCTGACTTTGCGCGGATGAATGGTGAGAACGGATTGAGGGGGTTGAGATTGATGGGAGACAATTGCACCAAATGGAGCGGCGGTGCAAGATCAGGTGGATGATTGAGTTGACCAATCATTCAACAGATGGATGAAGGTGGGAGAGTTGAACAATTGGTTGACAGATGTTTAGCAATGAAAGGACCGGGTGTGAATGCAAGATGAGCAATGTGCAAGGATGATTTCATGACCAAAGCCAAAGGAGGTGAGGAAGAATAGGTTGGTTGGACAGATTGAGGGAAGTGAAGGAGGATTGAGGGGAGATTGGCTGTGGGAACAACCAATTGGGTCAGGTGATGTGGGAGCTGGATGATGATGAGCATTGGATGAAGCAAGCAAAGTCACTCGCAACCAGTCCTTGGCCCAAAAGGGAAGGAGTACCATCAGAGAGGGGGGATTTGAACACACAGCCTGGGGGCTTGATCACCCCATGGCCCATCCTAGACCACTAGGACAGGGGAGAGTTGGAAGGCTAGGAAGTGAAGAAGGGCATTGTTCTGGAATTTTTTTTTTTTGATGAATGATGATTATAAAAAATCATAAAAAAAATGAATTTTCCTTGTTGCCCTGAGGTGTCCAGATTTGGTCACCCCAAATTGGTGAGAAGTTGTCCTGAATAGGAAACATGGCAATCACAGGCCAAATCCACATATTTATCTTTCTTCAAGTTAAAAACCTTCAGAGCGTAACCATGCTTCATAGCCCATGTTTGACAATAGTTTTGGGCCTCTTCCCTAGTAGGAAAAGTTCTCACAGGAGGTGGGTCAAGTAGATCTAATAAAAATTCATTGGTCAAGTCATAGTTTCAGTTACATGCACCCATTAGTTTCAATCAAATTAAATCCAGCAAAGGCCTCAGTAACATATAATGTTACTCACAACCAGAGGTCAAATCCCACTGTGAAACATTTTGTTCCTCAATTTTCACCCTTGATGAGGATGCAATTGGGGCTTCCAATGTTTCATTAGCCAAATCATTTTTTTTCTTTTTCCAAATCTTTGTTGATGGCACTATCAATTGAGACCTTCCATGCAGCCATGTCAGAAGAAGGAGGGCTTGCCACTGTTGCCGTGCAAAAAAATGCAATTTTATACTTCAGTATTCAATCCAACTTTCAATTGAACAAACAAAGTTTTCTCAATTTTGATTTGAGAAAGAATAGTTTGCAGATTTTTATATTATTTCAATTTTCACTTTACCTTCACTTTGGTTTCACTTTAAAGTCACTTTGGAATCACTAGGTGTGAAACAACAGTCCCAAAAAGCATGTGTTGATCCCAAATTTGGGTTGACAGAACCCAAGTGTGGTCCAGGGGGTGCTCAAAATTCTGGCACAACTTCCAGGGGGTTGCGCACCCCCAAAAACGGTGGTTTTGAGCCGTGTACGGGGGTAAAAAGCTCAAAATTGCCGTGTTTGGGGGGCAAATGACTCCTATAAAACCCCCCAGGGGTTGCAGGTGTTTGGAATGGCCCTTTGTAGTCTTCTTTGGTACCCCACGGCTCATTTGAGCTGTGTAGGGCCCTGCACAACTCCCACACAACTGGAGTTGTGAATTCAACATTACCCATAAATAAATAAATACATACATACATACATACATAAATAAATAAATAAAAATGATATATAATTACCTCTCTTTCTTCTCTATCTCTATTTTTCCTCTTTATATCTCTCTATCTCCCCTTTATTATCATTTCTCAAACTCTATGAATCTTAATCCCTCCCCTTCAAATTCCTATGGCTACTATAACCTCAAACAGGAATCCAAAATGAAGTTCCACAGAGTCCAATAAATTAAACAAGAAGGGAAAAAAAGCAACCACCACCCACAGATCTTTGCTCAAATCTAGCTCTGATTGCGCTCAACAACAGCCTTCTAACCAAAAATCAAAACGCCAAGAAACAAAATAATCATTATCCTCCACACCACTCAAGGTCCCATCATAGGCACTTCCAGTCTCCAAAATTATTCCTCTCATCTTTGGGAAAACAAGAAATGGATCTATGTTCTTCCATTGAAGTCAGTCACAACACATGCTCACACATAGACACAAATTGAACTAGTCATCACTCCCAAAGTGAGTGATGAAACCATAAACCCATTTTAATCCACAAAGATTCAAGATCAATTCAAGTCCTTGACTCAAGGATCTGACACATGGAGGCTTGACACAAATCCAGGTTGGAAATTAAATAGCAGTAGGAAAAAATACTAGACCAGAAAGAATCCAAGAGGTATCAGTCTGAAGATTCAGAAAAGGGAGTAAATAATCCAAGATTGGTAAATACCCAAAGAGGACTCAAGATTTAGTCAGGTAGACTGACATTCAGGGTGCTACACCAGTAGAATAAATTTCATAAGTAAGGAATTGAAAGTGTAGGATGAGTCAGGTTTATATAATGCTATTTAAAACTTGTGATCCCTTTTTTTCAAAATTTTAATGATAATTTAAAAGATAACTTATTAATTAGGTTTTATTATATAATCCAAGTACTTTCTGTGTCACAAGTGTGACAGACTCAATCAAAGGATAAAATTCTTAACATATCAAATGTGAGTTTTCATAAATCCTTAGTCTCTTTTCTATTAAAAAAAAATTCTTTTTGACCACCACCTCAATCTTTTTTCTTTTTCAAGAAAAGTGCTTAATTTCAAACCCAGGTCCATTTATTCCAAACCAAGATTTCCAAAACTAAATCAATTTTCTGAGTTTCTCTTGAGTAAATATATCTATGACTGATTGACTGATGCTTTCACCTGTCTGGTTGCAGATTGAAAGCACCAAAATGGCAATATAAAAACACATTAATTTTTATTTCTACTGGATTCTCAATTCCACCAGCATAAGCCCAATTCATCAAGCTCCTATAGCCTATCTGAGGCATATTAAATGCTGTAAGCCCATGCTTTCAAATCCTTATCCATCACTTACTCTCATCCACTGCTACCACAATTGCAATTCTATAACCATCTGGAAAAACTAATTTCATCTAGAATATGCGTTTCACAGTCCTGCTCCAAGTAAAATCATCTAAGCCTTCAATAAGAAAGACTGCACACCTCCCAACTTGAAAGTTTAAGTGCACATTGCAGCTTGTTGGGATGAGGGAAACAATAATAGACACAGAAAATATTCAGGCCCGCAAAGAGGAAAAAATACCAATATTCTAGACCAGACCACACTCATCCATCCACAAGCTGGTCTGAAAAAACAGGGCTGAACAGCCAGATTACAATTCCAGAATGCCAGAAAGAATTTGCAGAATCAGGAAAGAGCTGAACCCCAGCCAAGTATCAGTAGAACCAGAAATCTCAAATTTACCAACAAGAAGGGTGGATGGGAAGGGATCAGGCATACTTAATTAATGCAGCTTATTGCCAATTTTATTTTTTTTTCTTATTCATCCATCCAGTAATAATCCCATACCTTGTAAACTTGAAAAATCTCCAATCACACTGGTTCCCAGCACCTGTAAACCAAGAACCTCATGGTCACCTTTTACCTTTCTTCAAATAATTCTCTCTATACTAGATTTTTGCAAACCCAATTGAATAAATACAAACCAAAAATCTTATCCTTTAGTCATGAGCTCCTTAAAATCTGTGTTGTAAAATTTCTGGTTTGGTGAACCCCAGAAGTTTCAGGAATAATTTACAAAAACAAATTCATCCTTGGTCAGTAAAATACATTTATGGCCATGCTACTGTTGCAAAAAACTTAAAACCTTCTTGAGTAGCATAAATTGAAATTTGATTTTAACCAAACAGCATTGGTCCTCCACTTCCCACTATTATTGAAGGAGCCATTATAGATACATGGAACTCTTTTTCTCTTTGCAATTTCTTTCCTAATTTCATAAAACAAAGCTTATTCTTTTATATTCAATTGTGCTACCTTCATAGAAGTTTTTTGCGCTAGGAAAGAAATAAATCTTCATGTCAGCTACAATAAGCAACTCACAAACCAAATTCTATCAAAAATTTGTTCTCTTTGTGATATCCATCATCAATCCAACTAACTTGGTTGAATGAAAGTGGTAATAATTCAAATCAGTACAGTATTTTGTATGAGATTGTTTGAATAAATAATAATAACTCCAAAATAATTCTAAAGAATTACCTGAGCTATGGGTGGAAATGAATGCATAACATATATCTGCATCTGAAGGTGAGTGGTTATTTAATCAATTGATCTCAAAAGTTTGAGCTAGAGATTTCAAAATTGGCTATCTTGATTTTTTCAATGAATCACTTGCTTAGTAATGTGAGATTGAGGCTAATTTATTCAAGGGATTGAAGGATTATGATGATAATTCTTTTATGAGATCAACTGAAACTTGATGATTTTTTGTCTTGAGCAAGGTTTGATTATGATGATTGGCCATTGTAAGCTTTGAGTTTTGGTTTGAGGACAAGGCAATAGCAACTAAATTGAATCCTTCTGATCCTTTTCATAATCATAAAATCAGTACTGAGACAATCAAGTTGGATGAAATTGAGTATAATCAATTTCCAGATTACCTTGTTTGTTGTTCCTATCAACAAATCTGAGGGTGGAGATGATTGACAGAGACCAAAGATGGATGGTATAAAAACTATTTTAATAAAAGCATTTTAAATTGTGTTTGAATTTGAAAGATCAACCAAGACCAAACTGTAAGAAAGCTTGATTTCATCTAAAATTAACATGTTGATTGTTTTGGAAAAAACAATCAGAAAGAAATTTGGCAATTTGAGAAAAAGAAAAATTGAAATTCTTCTTGTTTTCTGTTTTCAAGGGGAGTGAAAAGAGATCAGATTTCTAATTGGATTATAAACCATTTGGTTCAATAGAGGGCGGGTTGAAAATATTTTTGGAGGAGGATAAGGGATTGATTGAGTGGGTTTGGGGATTGAGATGAAGATGGAATAATTTGGAGGGGTGAGTGGGCTGTTTGCATTTTTATGGGTGAAGATTCATAAATGGTGGATTTTAATCTTGAAATCCACCATTTTAATTAAACTTTCCATTTTTAAATAAAATAATCAGGGGGTATGTTTATTTAAGAAACTCCCCATTTTATGGGTTTCTAATTTCTGGTTTTCTAACTCTGATACACCCCATTATTTTTCACCAGGTTTCACTTTTTGCAATTCTGAAAAGATTTCATTGAGTCATCTATATTCATTTTTTGATTTTGAAGGAACTTGTGGAGTTTTGGATTCTTGATTAGAAACAAATATACCAGCCAACTTCTTGTTTAAAAAAAATACAAATCAATCAGAAAAATATTTATTTGGACTTGAAAAAAAAACATATCTCAAAGGAGGTTTTTAATTGAAATTGAGGGTGGAAATTCTGAATTTAGAAGATTTAACCCTTTTTTATATATTATTCAACTTTTCAAATACATGGTATACCCATACAAGAGTAGTAATCACAGTTAAAACAGGAATTTGAGTAATTATATAGCAGATGAAATGAAGGAATAATTTTTGGGGAATCTTGGCTAATTTTTCCACAAAGATAATTCATACAGTAGGGAAAACTAATGAGTTGCTTGTATTCTTTCTGAGAATCTTTGACATCTCTTTGATGGATTTTCATATTTATTTAAGTATATATTTTAAGAAATAAATTCAAAAAGGAACCAGTAGATGAATGGATGAATCTTTTAGTATAAGAATAAAGTCCTTCTATTGTTGAAGTACTAGTTTTTACAAAGTGAAAATGTTTTTTGAATAAATAAGAGAATTTTTTTTATTTTGGATCCAATTTTCAAGGAGATAATAAGAAGTGGGGGAACTCTAGAATAGAAAAATACTGGTAAAATTTTCCTGATGAGCTGATTCTTATTTGTAATTGGCAAAATGATGCCATTTTTTCCAGAAAATTATCCAGTCTTCTTCAGATTTAAAGTTTTTCAGGAAATGGGTTTGAATTTTTATAAATTTAACTGATAAATTCTTTTTTTTTCTTTAAATATTAGCCTTAGTTCTTTTATTTTCCAATATATCTTGAAATTGAGTTGGGGCCCATGGATAGTTTTATCTCTCTCAAGATAAAAAATAAATAAATTGAGAATTTTCTTGAGAAATTATTTACCCCAAAAATATGAAGCAGGGGAATTCCAAACTGCTTTATTTTTTATTTGGAGTCCACCATCAGAAAAATAGGAAAAGGTTTGACAAGTTAAATTGAATCAGGGTTTGAAATAAGTAAAGAACTGATGTGTACAGTGGGTAGACAAAATAATGGAACTGTTAGTGCTAAATTGGCTGCTGTAATTCCAAGTACTTGTTTCAAGCTGAATTCAACTCTCAAAAATAGCATCTAATAATTTCAATGGTTATATTTAGATAGCTTTGCATCTGTTTTTTACTTACAACACTATCAAACTTTTTTTAAACATGAAATTCAAGGTTCATAAAAAATGAAAACAGTAAAAATACATGGAAAAACAGGGTACAGTACTCAAAAAAATTGAAAAAGCTTGTACCATTTTTTGAATATCTCTCAAAGAAGGATGAAAAGGAACATATTAGATGAAAAGAAGGTTATATTGGTCAATTATACATGTTGCAAATGCCAAGTTTGACCATGGCTGATTTCTTGACATGCAGGTCCAATTCTGATTGACTAACTGAGATGAACATGTTGCAATTCTTGTAAACCACTTGGATAAGGTCCTTAACTGGTAAATGCTTGTATTGATCATGTATTTCTAGATCTTGGGTATTTTTGTTGTCCTTGCAAGGTTTGATGGAAGATTTTTTATTTTTTGGTTTGAGAGGGAGATCTGCCAATTGCTCTACAATCCATTTGAACAAGCGCGATTTTCCAATATTTTGGTTGGTTGAATCCCTGGATGTAAAGGATGAAACAATAGTCAGAAAAACACAGATTTCAAAAAAATAAAATAAAATTGAATATCAAAATGAGTTTATCAAATTTTAAAAGAGTTACTCACCCTCACTTTTTTAGTGATCAATCATGAATAATTGGTTCAAAATGGAAAAACCAAGACAATGATGTTGTTGACCATGATACACTGTTGAGGGAGCCCAAAGGTGGAATGTTCAAGATGAACCAAGATGATTCCCAGGCTTCATGTACATTTTTTGAAGTATCCAGGTGTGGTTTCTTTGACAAACAGTCCCCAAAACAATTTCTAGCCACTGGAAATCCATATTATCAATTCTTTAAATCAAAGAAAAATTTTGAATTTCACCCTCCAATTTGACAATGGATGATTCCCCATCAATATAATCATTTTTAATTTTTCATCTTCTATTGTAAACAGTGCTGGTGTTTTTATGGACAGGGGATTGAAACAATTTTATGAGAGACTTGAAAGTTTTTAAAGGGGTAAATAAATTTTTTTTTTAAGAAATTTTATACTTCCTCTTTCCTTCTTAAACCCTTTGTTTGACTTGGTCAATTGAAGGATTCTTTTAAGTTCGATTTTTGTGGTCTGGGGATTGAATTTCAACCCTCAAGACACCCAATTCTTTGGGAAAATTCCCACTTAATCTGGAATTTCAACTGTTCTTTCTTATGGTTGAAAAATCTTTCTAATCATTATTTGGTTTTTATTCCATAGATTTATCAAATTTTTATGTGTAGGTTTGCTTACTTGTATTGGATAGTTTGTTAGATATGTCATATCCAGGGGACTTTGCACAATATTGGATAGCCTCAACCAGCTTGACCTTTGAATTATGTGATAGGTTTGAAGGAGGTGAAAGAGGGGTAGAATCACAATTTGGATTATATTATTAAATTAAGGCTTGAGCTGAAGAAACATTCCTGAAAAGTGGGTGGATTTTTGGTTTAGAGATTTCAAAAATATTTTTTTTATTGAAGTCAGGTGAAAATTGGAGTTGAAGTTTGGGATGGGATAAATTTATATAAAATGAGACTTCAGAAAGAGATTTAGCAGAAATTTAGTGAGAAAATTTATTCATGGAGTTTATATAGGATGGAAACATTTTTACTTTGAAGGTTTTATTGATTTTTATTGATTGGTTGAAAATTTAAATTGAAAGGTTGAAAATTTTCAAAAAACCATTGTTGAGGAGTGAAATTTCTTGATTATTGATGGAATATTTGGATTCAGGAGGTTTCAATTGGTAGTTTTTGATTTTTTATTTGCTTTTGTTGAGGTTTGGTGAGTGATGATGAGTTGTGTGTTTTGTGGTAAGTGATGATGAGTGGTTTGGTAAGTGGTTTTTATTTATTGTGGAAATTTGTGGGATGGTGAGTGAAGTTGGCAGTTCATTTTTTGGTTTAGGATAGGATTGGAGCGCTCCAAAACTTGAGAAGGCACCTTTAAATTGTTCAGAAAAATTAGATTGAATATTGTAATATGCAAGAAGGGTCACAAAAGCATACTCCAGCCTAAAATAGGTTTTTTCCCCTCCTTTCCCCTCCATTTTTGGTTTGATTTTTTGGACACAAATAGTGCCTCAAAAATTATCAAAAAAAATCTTTCATAAACCTTTTTATTTGTATATTAAAACATAGTGTCTAAAATATTTTAAAATTGTACAAATTGGTTCAGAAAAACAAAACAAAAAATGGATTCAAAAATTGAGACTCACCCCGCCCCCCTCCCTGTTTCAAAAAGAAATAATCTTACCCTTTTGATTTTTTTTTAAATGCCTGAAAAATCAAATTGAATTCAATCTTGAAGCCTGATGTTAAAAAAACATATTGAAAAGGATGTGTTATTTTTTCATTTGTTCTTGTCTTGGCTCCAATTTTTAAAGTCCAAAATAAAGCCAAAAAAATCACCAAGAAGTAATATTTTAGAGTTCTCAAATTTATTGGAAAAAATTCTGTTCAGTTCAGAAATTTCAACAAAAAAAAAAAAAGCAAGAAGGCAAGGGAATCAGTCCAAAAATTCATTGTGAAATATTTATTTTTATTTATTTATTTTTTTTAAAAAAAAATTGGATGGATTTTTTAAGGCCTTAAAATAACTAAAAAAAAAATCTTGAGTATTTTGTTCTTGGGGGTTCTAGAAACCCAGATTGCTAGCTGAGGTTTCATATTTCTGAAAATTCTAATTCTCAAAAGAGGCCCATGAATTTAAGGAAAATCCTGTGTATGCCAGAAATTAAAGAAGCCTAAAAATCCCATGACTTTAAGGGTTTGGGGCATGAAAAAAAACAATCTCCTTCATAAATAGAATCTTTTCCATCTTACTAAGTTGTTTTTTTGGGGGGGGGGGTTGTTGAGTGTCAGTATACAATCAAACCAGGCTAGAAAATCTCATATCCTTGTGTCACTTTTAAATAGCAGCAATTTTTTACAGTGGATATTTCCATTTCACATGGACCACTGTGGATATGCATAGTTCCAGATGAAAAAATTACAACAAGTATCAGGGCCATGTGTTTTGGCCTCATCATTCATCTGCAAGATCACATAGAAAAAAAGGAGGAGCACAACAAGTAAAAAAAAAATAGAATTCACAAACCAAGTTTGCTAAGCCTGTAGTGGAAACAGATGCTGAAAATTTAAAAAAAGGGGGCTGAAAACTTTATTGAAGGATCAGAGAAGATAATCCAGGTCCATGAGTTTCACTTAATTTCTTGTGAAAATCTACCAGAGATCTGAAACATCCCAAAAATCTGACAAAAATTCTTGGGGTGAAGGCCAGGCTTTCAAGAGCTGGGATTGAGTTCCTTGGGTTTTTTTTTTTTTTGAAAAACTTTTCTATTTATTCAAGTTTGAACTCAGAACTTATGGTTGTGTTTTATATCTTAGGAAATGATGAAAAAATTGAGTAAATATCTGTTTGTTGTACATAAACTTTTGGAAAACAGGCTCTATCACTTTCCTGATTTGGATTGGATATCCCTTCAGGCTGCAGAACCCTGATGAAATTTAGCTCAGCATGGCTGAGGCCTGTATCTCAATGCTTGGTATCTTTTTTTTTTCAAGGCATTTTTCAGAAAAGATATTACCTCCCATGGATTTCTTCCAGCCCTTCTTGAAGTTTCCTTGGAGCTCAAAGGGGTAATCTATCACCTCCATTCACCACCTCATTTGCCTCCATGTCCACCACCTCATTCCCCAGTATCCCCACAATTCCAGGGCACCAGATGATGTTAATTCTTAGACCTTGACTGAGACACAACCAAATCTTCATCAGCTCTTTATATGATTATTGGATATGACTTTCTGCTAAAAGATTGCTTGTCCTGAGTCAGACCCACTTGTTATCTGTGAATATGTTAAATTGATCAAAGTGGCCTGGTTTGGTTTCTGTGATTATCTTAAAGGCTGTCAGGAATCCTGACATTTCAAAGTTATGGTTGAAATGAAGAATATCTTTTTCTGAGTGAAAGAGAATGGAGGTTTCAGTATTGATGAGCACATTAGCAAGACCACCCCCTTTAGTGGTATCATAGGAGCCATCCATGAATATTGGGGTATCTCTCTATTGGTCTATAGCTTGGTCAACAACCTTGTGAGTTGCCTTGATAGCCACTTCCTGAGGCAGATCCATGTTGAGGTACTTAATGTGGCCCAGTGGTTGGGTGATTTTATCCAATACCTGTGTCATGATGATTTCTACTTTCATTAACAGGAGAAGGTTCAGTAGGAAGTCTCTGTAAACCTTTGGTTTTTATGGTCATGTGATCAGGTCTGTGTTGCCTGATTAGCCTGTGAATCAAGTTTTCTCTGGTGTACGTACAGGTTGACCCCACCCAGCCTGTGTTAGGTTCCTATAGAGGAGGTGAGGAAAATAAAAGCAAGTTGTTCTAATCACTTCCAAAATTGGCCTGTGGGTAAGTTATAAGTAAGTTTCTTCTCTTGCCATCTTGGACTGGTGTTCCTAAAAATCCCTTTGGAGTACCTGGCACCCACCAGCTCCATTGAGCAGGTTATTTGCCAGGTTCTTCCATCCTAACCAAGTTTTTCTTGGGGTCCCTGATCAGATAAACCCAATTGGGAGTTTTTCCAGGTGTCCTAGGGCACAAAGGGTGCTCTAACCCTTGAAATTGCTGATGTGTTGATGGTACAAAAGTTGCCTGATCAATGGTCACCTCCAGCCACACAGTGTTGACAGAACAGTTAGTAGGAGTGTCTCCAAAAAGGATAAAAGCTGGGGGGTAGAGTACATTGATGGAACTGGAATTGCAGAGCACTAGGTTTTGAGACTTCCTCATATCAATAGTACCAAGTCTAGTGCCCCAGCTGGTGACTCATCTGCAAGCCGCTCCATCAGCTCCAGGGGAGCACTTGTTGTTCTCCCTGCGGCCAAGTGTACTACATGATCATCCGTATTCAATAAATGTAGTGGTATATACCCGGCAAGTCCATTCTGAACAAAATAAAAAACTGAGCAAACGTCAGACATCCATGGAGTACCTGGGAATCGAACCCAGTACCTCTTGCAAACGCTGATGCTAAGCAAGCGCTCTACCGATGAGCTAGAACCCCTTTCAGCCAGACGGACTGCAGAACTGTTTTAGAGAATATAACGTGCTAAAGTACATGTTCCGCAACATTTTGCTCACTCGTTGTATGTATTTGTATGTATGTATGTAGAGGCCACTATCCCAATAAGCCAAGAGCTTTCCTCCTCACCAAAGTTTTGGATGATGTTGGGAGGGGCAAGAGCTGAGGTCAGTTGGCGTCGGACACATCTCATGAAGAGATACATAGCAGATGATAAGAGGAGCGGGAAAGGGATTGAGAAGACAGGAAACAGAAAAGGGAAACGAAGGAGAGGGACAAGGAACAGACCAGGGAGCGATAGAGGGCTGAGAATCGATTGGAAACCGACACTCAATCTCCGAAAGGGTTTGAACTTGAACCGAGAGGAGAAATCTAGAGCAGAGACCGATAATTTGGATACGATTAATATCACTTTGACCTTGGTTAGCTTGAGGTGGCCAATCTGGTGGGTGGGCCTTCAAGTAAGTTTGCTTGCCAGCGGATATCCATCCCACCCCACGGGGAAGGGGGGTCTCTCGTCCGACTCTGCGCCCCGGAATGTGGGTGGGTAGTCACAGCCAACAGCGTGACATCCGGCGCGAGGATCGGTGACAGTCGATCGATCGCCCACCGTTAGTTGTCGAGTGGCTTGAGGAAGAGGCTGAGGGAGGGAGGCGAGGGGAGGGCGGTAGGGCGGTAGGGCGGTAGGGCGGTAGGGCGGCAGGGCGGTAGGGCGGTAGGCTGTAGCGGTCATGAGGCATCGGTGAGATGAGCACTATATAGCATCCATCGAGTCGACCATACTTGTATTTAAGTCATCATCAGTACGAACTCAGTTCCTGCTCGGCTTCCTTCTCCAACATGCTCGGCAAATTCCCACCCCCTCCGGCGGCCTTCGGGAGCTACAGGGGCCATCGATCACGTCTACTCACGAGTGGGGCTCTCATCCCGGTGCTGCGACGACGTCCGGCCGGTTCTTGTCACCACCGGCTGCCCAGCTCCCGGTCCATCTCATCACCCGCAGGCTCGGAACAGAAGATCTTGGAGGAACTCGATCTGCTCGGCTCAACCGACCAACCACTCCCAGGTCTGTACGATGGACAGTGGAAACAGGGTCAGGGGGAACTCTTGACCCCGATCGATCCAGCCACCCGACGGCCCATCGGCCCCCAAGTCTCGTGCGCCGATCGGTCTCAAACCGCCCAGGCGATCGGCCGAGCCCGGGAATCGTTCAAAGCTTGGAAGAACGTACCAGCTCCCAGGAGGGGTGAGATCTTGAAGGAGATCAACCAAGAGATCATCAGATTGAAGGCTCCCTTGGGTGGATTGATCACTCTAGAGATGGGTAAGATCGCCAGTGAAGGCTTGGGCGAGGTGGAGGAAGTGATCCAAATCTGTGATTATAGTGTCGGCTTGAGCCGGATCTTCGCTGGCAAACTGATCTCCAGTGAACGCTCCCGTCATCTCATCCAAGAAGTCCCAAATCCACTCGGACTCATCGGCGTCATCACTGCCTTCAACTTCCCCTGTCAGTCGAACTCATCCATCCCACGGTCGATCGCTTCGTTACCTACATCGGGACTATCCAATCTAGATCTGATCTTTTACACACTTCAGGTGCCGTCTACGGCTGGAATTTCGCTCTCTCCTTCATCACCGGTAATACCACTATCTGGAAACCATCCCCAACGACCCCATTGACGGCGATCGCGATGAACAAGATCATAAGCCGTGTCCTCGAATCTCACAATTTACCCGGATCGATCTCTAGTTTGGTGTGTGGTGGCTCAACAGTCGGTGATCAGTTAGTCACCGATAAAAACGTGGACCTCTTGAGCTTTACCGGTAGCGAGCACGTCGGCCAAAAAGTCGGTCAGGCTGTCCAAGCTAGGTTTGGCAAGGTACTCCTCGAGTTAGGCGGAAATAACGTGAGAGTCTCTCAAGTTACTGAGAATCAATTCATCCATCCATCCATCAAAGCCTTCATGGCTCTAACGAATCGAGATATAATCATCCGTCCCGTTCCCATCATCAGGCCTTGGTAGTCATGCCCAGCGCCTCGATCGACTTGGCGCTCAGAGCTACTGTTTTCGGGGCCATCGGTACCGCCGGACAACGTTGTACGACCACTCGGCGCCTGTTCCTTCATAACTCGATCTCAGTCAAGTTTTTGAAATCGCTCGTGGAGTCTTACCAACAAGTTACCAAGAGGATCGGTCACGGTCTTGATCCTTCGACTCTAGTCTGCGCTCTTCATACCCCACAAGCTGTTGAAACCTATTTGGAGTCTATCGAAGAGTGTCGATCGAAAGGTGGTAAGATCTTGCACGGTGGAAGGAGGATTGACGACACCCAATTCGTCGAACCCGCTATCGTCTATTGGGAAGATAGATTGAGGAGTACCAGCAAGATCCCAGATATCGTCAAGAAGGAAGTCTTTGGTCCGATATTGCATGTCGGGAGCTTTGGAAAGTTGGAAGAGGCAATCGAAATGACTAATGCAGTCGACCAAGCTCTCAGCAGCTCATTATTTTCGAGGTGAGGTGCTGGCTTTCAAGGCAGACTTGGAGGACTTTTTCTTCTCCCTCCCCGCACAAAAAAAAGGCCATACTTATGATCTGCCCTAAGCTTCCAGGGATATTGGCGATGTGTTTCATTGGACTGGTCCTAATGGATCAAGATGTGGGATTGTGAATGTCAATGCAGGGACAAGCGGTCAGCAGATTCGAATCATGATATCAAGCTCTAGCCCTCATTTCGATCCGAATCATTTTAATTACGTTTTCCATTGCCCTGTCTTAGGAGCCGAAATTGGAGCTGGATTCGGGGGCAACTTTCATACTGGGTGGGGACGTGAATCGGGCGGTGACGCTTGGAAACAAGTTGAGTCTCATGATTTTTTTTTTAATCATTACCTCTCTTTTCTCAGATGTTCGAACTATAGAAAAAAAAATCAAAGAAGGAGAAGAAAATAGTTTAAAGATGGGACTGATCGGCTTTCTGAATATCATCATTATTAGTATTGTCGATGGTCGAGCTGCACGATTAACTTTTCGGATGACATGCCATTAGCTCAAGGAATCAATTTCGGATAAGAGACCTCTTTTAGTTGAAACAAGTCGGTCCAGAGCTCAAAGTGTTCAGCGTCATACCTATCACAAGGTTGTAGAATTCTACAAAACAAATTGTCGTTAAACCAAAGGCAGGTGTTACAGTCGATACTCAAACTCATTTCTCCGATGACTATCTAGCTTGCTCGTATGCGGCTTCAATCAGCAAATCGATCATTCCCGATCTTGTACTAAACCTTGCAATTCATTGTACCGATATCGTCAACCTCTCTGATTCTCTCTCCTCGTCGTTTCTTTTAAAATCAACACTCACCAGCAACGCTGGAGAAAGAAAAGAAAAAAAAGTAAAACGATAGTCTAAAAGCTATCTTTGAAATGGGTTGATTTGGTTATACTCACATTTCCCTATCATCCATCCATGTATTCATGGCAATGCTTGTCCTGTAGTGTAGTACCTTAGAGGCTTGGCGAACGTAACATGCATCCCACACATCGGTTTTTGTTTCTTTGAAAGACAAGAACGCACAGCTTTTGTGGTGTTTGTTATCTGGAGGAGGAGGGGGGAGTAGGAAGGCCTGAACATCAATCGAGGATCACGTGTGGTGATTGATCACGATCTTGAGAATCTATGTGGGATGATGATCATGATCCATCATCCACATTCCCTCTCGCCGCCCCCACCTACTACTAAGCGAAAAAAAGGGGGGGGGGGGTGGTGGATAATATTGACGGTGGCCAGGTTGAGGGAAATGAAGCCAGCGTCCTCTCTCCCTGGGGCGCCACTTGCGAGTGGCAACAGTGGCGCGCCATCACCAATCCAAGAGAGAGAAATAGTAATAAAAATTGCAGTCACTTTAATTGATGTAGTGATGATTGATCGTGTAGAAACCCGATCCTGGTGGCAGCTGGTTGATGAAGAGAACTTGAGAAGCGTTATGGTATGTACATGATGAGATGAGAAAGCAAGGATAGAAAAAAAGAAAGAAAGAAAGAAAGAAAAAAAAGAAAAGAAAGAGAAAAAGAAAAAAAGAAAAAAAGAAAAAAAGAAAAAAAGAAAAAAAGAAAAAAAGAAAAAAAGAAAAAAAGAAAAAAAGAAAAAAAGAAAAAAAGAAAAAAAGAAAAAAAGAAAAAAAGAAAAAAAGAAAAAAAGAAAAAAAGAAAAAAAGAAAAAAAGAAAAAAAGAAAAAAAGAAAAAAAGAAAAAAAGAAAAAAAGAAAAAAAGAAAAAAAGAAAAAAAGAAAAAAAGAAAAAAAGAAAAAAAGAAAAAAAGAAAAAAAGAAAAAAAGAAAAAAAGAAAAAAAGAAAAAAAGAAAAAAAGAAAAAAAGAAAAAAAGAAAAAAAAGAAAAAAAGAAAAAAAGAAAAAAAGAAAAAAAGAAAAAAAGAAAAAAAGAAAAAAAGAAAAAAAGAAAAAAAGAAAAAAAGAAAAAAAAGAAAAAAAGAAAACCTTGGACTTGAAGACAAAAGCATGAGAAGAAGAAGAAGGAGAGAAAAAAAAGGGGGGAGGGGGGGAAGGGAAATCAGATCAAGCTATAGCTTTCCAGGAGTCCAAACTTGGATTGGGTCCAAGGAACGGTGCACATGATCAAGATCATGATCCTCAGCAGATTTGAGCTAGTCTTTGATCAATCTCCTGGGAGCCCATTGACTTCAAGCACAGTCTCACCAAAGGGATCCTCAGTCTTGAGGCAATGGGTAGGCTTTGGGATGTGACCTTACCTCCTCCATCCCGATTCTTCAAAGTGGGTCTCCAGAGTCAGTTGTCTGAGGGCAACATGACTGGGATACCCTCATCTTCAGAAGCGTGGATGCTTCGACTCACTGGGTGCTGGTGGTCTGAGAAGGCTCAGGATTCAAAGAGCTTGCTTGCTCGCTCGATCAATCTTGGCTTGCAGGGTAAGTCTATCCTCACCTTGGCTTAAATTCTGCAACATCAAGCTCTTCTCATTCATTTGATTCCCCATCTTTTCTTTTCTTTTTCTTTTTCTTTTTTTCTTTTTTTCTTTTTTTTTTTTTGATAGCATTCATCATTGAGAAAAAGAAGAAACAAGCCTCAACACCAGATGAGGCATGAGGGAAACTCTGTAAAGACTTGTATCTCTATTTTCTTTTTTTTCAGAGTAATGGATTCAGGGATGATGATAGAAAAAAGACAGGCAAGAATCTGATGGAGAAGAGTGGGTTGAATGAAATCTTTAAGGGTGAGATCATCAAAGGGGAAGTGAGGATGGTAACCATGACAGATTGAATGTGTTGGAGTGATAGTGGGGCCTCAGTTCAATTATCACAATCCCAGTTTTTTCTCCTTTTTTTTCTTTTTTTCTTTTTTCTTTTTTTTTTTTTGGCATGGTGAAGGATTTTTTTTAACCATGTCTTGATTGAAATCAATGTAGGCTGGGATGGCTGAAGAGATCAAAGTAGTCAGTAAGTATGAATGGTAAATTCAAAAAAAAAATTGATTTTCTAAGTTAAATAGAATCTGATGAGTTCTTGGTGGGAATAAGAAGATCTATGGCTGATGATGAAGCAATAGAAAGTATAGAGTGAGTTGGATCAAAAAACAATCCAAAGTTTTTGATGACCATGAAGAGGATTGATGGATCAAAGCCTCAAGGTGCCTTGAGATCTCAACCAATTTTGAGGCCTTTATTTTTACTTTTTTTTTTTTTTTTTGAAAAAAAAAAAAGGGAAGTTGTACCAGACCTGTGAGGGATAAAATGGAATCTCAATCAGAGAGCTCAACTTAAATGGTATGTTGTATTTAAAAATGATTTTAGAATATTTTTTTTTCTTTCTGAAAAGTACTTTGTGATTTACTAGTGTTACTCTTCTTGATGTCATGCGTTAACACTTTGAAATCCTCAAAGTAAATCTTTGAAAATCTCATATTGGGATCAAACGTTTGACAGATCACTTTGAAGGGGAGAGTGGAAGTTTGAGGGCTGTGATCCATGGAAGAAGTGAGCTCAAAAGAGATTTGGAAATGATGACTCTTCAAAGAACATCAAAGATCCTTCCTTCTCTTGAGTTTACCTATCTATCATGTTTCAAAACTTTTCTTAAGAGCCAAAAGAAACAAAAAAAACCTTCAAACTTAAATTCAAGTATTGATCTAAGATACGTTTTCTCAAAAAAAAATAAATAAAAAAAAAATAAAATTGGTGATTCATAGTGAAAAAACACACACACATTTCTGGTATGAGGTGATGCGTGTTGATTTTTCAAAGATTCAAATTTGGAGTGTGAGTTTCTTGAGATTAACAATCCGGTGTTCAAGGGTGAATAATGGATGGATCTTGATTTTTAATACTTTTCAATAGATTCAAGTTTTTAACAACTTCTGGCAATGGTGATAATTTAGTAAGAATCCCATGATTATCTTGAATGCTTCTTTCAAGACTATGCTTGGATTTTAGTGAATTTAATTCATCCAAAAGATTACCCTGATGGTGTGAAAGATCTGTGTGAAAACTTCTCAGTCTTTCAATCTTTGAACCACTCCCCCCCCTCCACTGCTATGGGGAAAAAATAAAAAATAATCTCAATAGGAAATATTAGGATTTTTTTTCCTGTTGAGCTGGAGTGTATGAAATGAGAAAGAGAAAAAATTAGAATTGCAAAGAAGCTTGTTACAGTGAATCTGGTGCCAAGATAGAACCTTGGAGGTCACTAATTATTTGAGATTAGATTTAATGGTAAGAATGTAAAAGGGAGAGGAAACAACCTAAAAAAAATAAAATAAAAAAACATAGGGAGCTTCCCTCCTTGATTCTGATCACCACTCCCTCCATTTGGTGCACCATGGGGGGGGGTCTTGAAATATCTTTGGTGTATGTACATACCATGGCAACTCCATTTGGTGTTCCAAAAGGTTTGCACTGCCAAGCCCTAGACATACTTGATGAGTCATGGCTTGAAGGAGATCAGGGAGAGTTTTCCCAAAAATCCCAACCCCCCAAAAGGTGACTTGGAGGTATATGTAGTTATGTATAAATATATGTTATATGAGTTCTTTTCAAAGTTAAGCAAACCTCCCTCTTCCCTCCCCCTTTTCATTTCATTTCATTTATTTTATTTTCTCTGATTCTCATTTCATTTATTTTAATTTCATTTCATTTCATTTTTTTTTTTTTTTAAAAAAAAAAAAAAAGGTCACTTTCACCCCAAACCACCATCATCAAAAACCCTCACAAAACTCAACAAGAAAGACAAAAAAACAATTGGTTAGTTCAAAGATTGGTAAAAAAATTTTCAAAATCTTGAGAGGATGATGTTGAAACCTTGTATAGATGTATAACATCCTCAGCCTTACATCCATCACTCATAGTTTTATGTTGGATCCTAGGATTCAGCTCCTTACTACCTGCCATTTTTTTTGACAGCCACTATCCTCCTTCTCACTAACTCTGTATTGTCCAAACTCAACTAGTGACACTAGTACTTGAGTAAATCAGATTCAAACCAAGCTGACCACTCACACAACTCCTGTGGTTTTTATTTGTAAACCTTGGCTGAGCTTGAGACCTTGCAACTAGGGAGATGGTGTAGGAGGCCACCACCACACACTTGATTCCTGAGGAAGATGGATTGAGCTTCTTCCTAGTTCATCTAAACTGTCACTCCATCCGAAATTCAATCCCAAGTTCTAAGCTCAAACAAAGAGTTGGATAGCCATCCAAGATTCATTGAACCAGTTCAGAGTCTCAACTTACCCCCTCTAGAGAGTTTGGTTTAAAGTTACTTGATTGAAGTCAAGAATTTGATCAAAAAAAGAAAAGAAAATAAAAGAAAAGAAAAGAAAAGAAAAGAAAAGAAAAGAAAAGAAAAGAAAAGAAAAGAAAAGAAAAGAAAAGAAAAGAAAAGAAAAGAAAAGAAAAGAAAAGAAAAGAAAAGAAAAGAAAAGAAAAGAAAAGAAAAGAAAAGAAAAGAAAAGAAAAGAAAAGAAAAGAAAAGAAAAGAAAAAAATGATGGGTTTTTTTAGAGGTTTGAAACTTGTGGCATGTGTGCGATGAGGCACAGTGATGAGTTTGGATGACGCTTACCCAACACCAGCTAAGGGTTTGCGTTATATTTCAAAAACCTACCTACCCTCTTTTCATTCATTCTTTCTTACCCTCTTTTCATTCTTTCTTTCTTACCCTCTTTTTATTCTTTCTTTCTTACCCTCTTTTTATTCTTTCTATCTTTAATGGTGAGTTTGGTCCAAGAACTAATGAAAAAAAAAAATAAAAAAGAATAAAAGAAATAAAAGAAATAAAAGAAATTCTTAGTCGATTTTCTAACTTTGATCTACGCCTTAAATTCTTTTTATAGGTTATGTTGTACGTACGTATGTATGGGATGATGAAGTCAGACAGACCAGCGGATGGATAACGATCGATCGTTCGAACTCAAAAACGTATGTATCTCGCCATCATCCGATCTCTATCATTCCTTTCAATCTTTCATAAATCCTCTTTTTCTTTTTCTTTTTTTTTTTTTTTGGGGGGGGGGGTGACTTTTTCCTTGTTATCGAGATTGTCAAAAGCTTTCATAAGACGGAACCACTAAAACCTTCATTAGAGAAAAAGAAACAAATCTGATTTTTTTTTTTTTTTCAAAAAAAGAAAAACCCTCCTTGGGTCGATTGATCGATCTTGAAGGTGGCTCTTGAAGTATCATCATCATCATCATCAGTCTTCAAGAATCCATCCATCCAAGTCAGGTCGGTCAATATCTTACCACCAAGCTTTTTAGCATGCTTGATGGATCGGATTCGATCTCAATCCTCCACGTCCCCCTTTCCTCTTCTACTCCATCCCCGCCTCACCTCCCTAGCCCTCAAACCCATTCGATCCTAAATCGATTTCCATCTGAGAGGATCGTAATCTGTACGAGTGGGATTGGACTCAGAAAGGATGAGCTGACTTAACAGTGGTCCTTCTATGTCACCCTATCTGCATGTAGATACATATTCTAGGATGTTAAGTGGTTAGGGTTGGTAGGTTCCGAGGGATGTTTCTGCTGTGGAGTCTAGTTGCTCTACCTCTCCCTACCATCTAACCGACGCCTTATGACAATCCGAGGTCGATCCTCATCTCAATTGTAAGTGTTCCTCAAAGGTCCGTTCATCGTCCTTCTCCCTCCTACACCATTTTAGAGGGGTGGTTTCCTATCAACCCGCACGATCATCGTGGCCTGTCGGAAGGTGTTAGAAGGTATGAATCGCGACATTATACTATCGATCATCCCTTCCTAACTATCCGATCCATCTCGACCCAGAGATCAAATCATCCTGAACTTTTAAACCCACAAGTGCGGATGCTCTCTGAACAATCGCCGGTGAGGTGCTACCCATCTCCTTCTCGAGTTAACTTGGTATTTTTTGCACGATGACCTTCACGAGTTCCTTCGGATAGATAGTCCAGAGAGAAAGAAAATAAAAGCAGTTGAGCGACTAAATTTTTGTAGGTTGAAGACATTGGCTGGCTCTCTCAAATCAAATATTCATGAGTTCGATGGCGCGCGGACCGTTCTATGGAGGATATTCACAACCCTTTTTTATTTAAACAATTGGGCTATGCACTTTTTGGAGATAGCAATAAACGGATTGGCAAGTTCTTGTCGATCCCCAACTTGGCCATCCGTATGGGACATGTCTTTATGGTCTACGGCTTGACTGCCATGATTTGGATTCACCTCAGGACGGGATGGGTGATGAGGAAGGTTATGATCGAAGATACTGATTGGTTTACCTAAATCACTGAATTCCGAGATCTTGAGATCGAGCGGGATTCTCCCTAGAACGTCGATGTGATGTCGATCCAGGATCCGACCAAAACTCTTGAAGGGGCCAAAGATCTCGTGGTCCGTCCCACAGTTTGTGCATCTAAACGTCGACATGTTTAAGACCGACCCAATTATCTGCAATGATTTTTTTTTTTTTGAAAAAATAAAATAAAATAAAAATAAGTGTGATGCTTTCATGGATTGACTCGGGTAGGTAGGCGTTTGAGAGCTGGAAGCGGAGGTGATAAGGTAACGAAGAGCTCAACCGGAATGTTCAACTTTTTGAACATGTTCACTCCTTTCGTGACATCAATCAGGGCGATGTCCTGTGGTGTGGTGACTATCACTGCACCTACTCCGGGGAGGCCCCTCAAAAAATAAATTACCACGTCAGTTTGATGAGCGGGATATCGGATGAGAATCTCGCAGTTGAAAGAATTGACCATCGATCTCTACCAGTTGACCCAAGCTGAGTGCTACATCACCAGTACCGGGGGGCATGTCGATGACCAATAGATCGATCCCAGATTCATCTTGGGTTCCTCGACTTCGCCAATCGACATCGAACAAGAGTTGTTGAACTGCCTTCATGACCATCATCCCTCTCCAAGCGATCATCCCTTCAGAGTTCTCATTCGAGATCAAAAATCCGATCGACATACAGGAGATCCCGTGGTTGCGTAGAGGAATGAGAGCATGACCTAATCCATCGGTCCGACCAGCAAACCAAAACGATCTCGGTTCAACCTTCCTCCTAGCAGCATCTCACTACTCGGATTCTTTTCAACCGGTGATCAATCGACCAATCAATCTTACCTACCCTCAGTCAACTCTGGAGTGATCCCATCATCTAATCCCATCAACTTGGGTATACTCGGTCCGAAAACATCTAAATCTAACAAGCCGACTTTCAGTTTCGATTGACGGCTGATCGAAATCGCCAGGTTGACTGAGATGTTTTGAAGGGTAGGAGTAAATCGTCGTGGGATGAGCCAAGTCGTAGGTAGGTTGAGATGAGCTGACCACTGACGGCTCAGATTTAGGGTTGCATACCGGCGATAGTACTCTTTCCAACGCCACCCTTACCACTGGCGACGACCAAGACTTTTTGCACGTTGGGTATCTTGCGCTTCTCGGGTATCGAACGGGAGATGTTGAGCCTGGGTGGTGAGTTGGATTGAGGTAAACCGATCCGATGACGATCCTGGTCCAATGCAAGTCGTTTCCGATTCTGATGTTCGGTTCGAGACTGGTTCGCAGGGTTTGAAGATGTATAGATCATCAGTTTGAGTGAGGGGACCTTTGACGATGACGGTTTTCGAAGGAGGAAAGACTTGATCGAACCGAAATCCTTGAGCCTAACTCGTTCACCCCCATGATCCTATCTTCCTAGATCGAAAGGGTGATCTTGATGGAAAAGAAGAGGGGATGATACTCACGAGTGGATTATCGTGAGAGTAGGAAGAAGGAGATCGGGATGAGAATGATAGCCTACTAGTTGGTAATCTGACTGGTG
Organism: Puccinia polysora; assembly: GCA_025617555.3. Classification (NCBI taxonomy): domain Eukaryota; kingdom Fungi; phylum Basidiomycota; class Pucciniomycetes; order Pucciniales; family Pucciniaceae; genus Puccinia; species Puccinia polysora. The sequence goes on along the minus strand of CM062613.1, from coordinate 36,740,558 downwards.
GGAGTGTAAATGATCGAAGGCGAGAATGGATAAGAAGGTGGTGATGGAGTGCATGAGTTCGAGTTGGATGAAGTGATGGATAGAAGGATGATGACTTGGTCATCGTCGTTGCCATCGTCATGGCCATCGAGGGCGTTGTCTGTTATCTGGGGTTCCTGGTCAGTAGACTGACTGACTTCTTGAGACGAATGAGGAAATAGGGACTTACTTCTAATTCAAAGCTAAGAGTCGACTGACTGACTGACTTGACTGGGATGAGAAGATGACTTATATATCCAAACCAGCCTCCCCTCCCACCCTAAGATCCAGCAGTAGTGGAGGGTGCATGGATGGATTGTGAGAGGAGATGAAGAATGAAGAAGAGACTGCTGAGGCTCATCCAAGCTGATGGAGGATATTGGAAACCATCCTCTGTGATTCAACTGACCTTCAATTTTCAAATGACCAAATCTACTATCAGGCTAAGAAAAATTAAATTGATTAAATCATGATCAGAGAGAGACTTGAAGATGGCAAGTGTAAATGAGATTTGAGTGGGTCTTAGAACTTGGTTCCCAAAAATGATGTACCAGAGTTAAGTTGAGAGATCATCAACCTACACCAAGAGAGAGATCATACAGAGAAAATTTCACATGGTCAATTGGAATCCTTAGTAGCAAAGGGAGCTCATGGCTCAGTGGAGTGAACTGGATTGGAGATGAAAGATTGACACTTGAAGGGCTCACACATACTGAGCATCCCACTGTAGGTAAAACATATGTGATGCGCTTTTGAATGGTCAACATTGGGGTTGGGTTAAAAACAGCAGCTGGAGAGTGGATTGGGATCTTGAGACAGTGTTGGATTAGGGTAACAGCAGTTGGATGTGAAAAGGTATTCCAGCTAACCAAGTCCATTGGTCCTATGCATCATCATCTCATCCAGCCCTGATCTTCAAAAGTTTCATGGGAGTGGGTAGAATGTCTAGATAAGCAGAGTAGTGATATTTGGAAGTAAGCGTATGTCATAGAGAGGGGGGGGGGGGGGGGGAGGTGGACAGGTGAGTTGTAAAATGAAAGAGGATCATGATAGGCACACAAGATTTTTTGATGGGGAGGAATCAGGTATAGAGTAAGGATTAATTTAAATTGGGTCAAACTTAATTCAAGCCTGATGTCAAGAAACCACTTCAAGCAGTGTGAAAATCAAGCTCATCAAAATTTATCTGAATCTCATCAATTTGATAGATTGATCAAATTTTGTGAATCAGAGGATGATTTTAAGGATTGATGATGAGAATCAAGTGGATTTTTTATTTATTTCTTTATTTATTTACTCTCAAAATCAAGAAGATGTCAACTATGGATGGATGGATTTACCTACAAACTTGAGAGATGGAAACCTCTTTATTCATAGATATTCATATCAGTTGAATCCTAAGTTTGGATTTTATTGGAAAGTTTGAGACATGCCTCATGTTATGACACCACTTCAAATGAGTTGAAACCCACTTAGCCCAGGATATTTTTATGCCTTTGAATGGTGTGAATTTCTCCCAAAGATGATTAACCCAAGCCTTTGAGCACATTTTTCCAACCAAATAAGGCATGAAAAGCTCATCTAATTTTTTTTCATTGTTTTTAAAAAAAGGAAATGAGCTTTTGATGACTCCCCTTTGATGTGTTTTAGGGGGGGGGGGCTCCCAGGGGCCCATCAACCATTTTCAAAGTCATAAAAACCACAGCAGGCTGCCATTTGGATGATTGTAACAGATACAATGGCCATTTTGGTGTCTATTTGTAGACCTTTACTTGGAAGTGTTGATATGATATGCATGCTCACTGCTTCCCTTGACCCTCAAGTTACTTTTTACTTTCTTATGTCTCACTCCATTGTCTTGTCATTTCCTGTAGTCTCTCTTCTTATTAATTTTGTTGTGTTAGACTGGAAAGCTCTAGGGGCTGTCACACTGTGCACAGGCCGCTCCTTGGGATTTCACTAGCCTGTCACAATTCAAACCAACTACATTGAACTTCCCAGGGTCACAAGTCTCAAACTTGGTTCATTCCCTCCTTGCCTCACTCAACACTCTTCTCAGAAACCTTCATCTTGGAAACTTGTCCTGATCACCAGCACTTGTGGAATTCTTACTATTGACTCAACTTGGGAGGATTGGTCTAAGAGACAACATCTCAACCTGATCACCATCAATCTCAATATTGCTGTAGGTTCCCATCAATCTTTCAACTCAACATCAAGAGTTGCTAAACTTCTCATTGCTTCTTAGTCATCAAGTTGCCCTGGGAGGATTGGACTGCACTTGCCAGTTACCTTTAAAACTCTACCTAGTCTGCACAAGGCCATTACCTTGCTTTTAGAGGTGTCTATTCTGTTTGTTTCCTTTCTGTTTCTTTCTTCAATCATCCTTTGTCATATTCCAGGTTGTTCCCTATTTGCTCATCCAAACCTTGCAATCTGAACAGCCTGGTCCAGGTTTCCAGTCAACTTTTCCCTTCACAGGAAGTAACCAAATCAACTGGATGAGTAGTGTGGAGCATACAGCACAAGTGATTGGGTGCTGAGACCATGAGTGATCCACAGTTGAAGCTGAAAAAATTTAATGCTGAACCCAATCTTAAATATCTGAAGCTCCAGTAAGAGGAAGACACAGGATGGTCAAAAGCTCAACACATCCATAGATTGTTCCCAAAGCACATTGAAGGACCACTGAAATTGATTGATCAGGATTTCTTGGGGGCTTTGAAACTACTCGATGCAAGGGAAGTTTTGTAAAATCATGATTAAATTTGGTTTTAGAATATGCAGGAATTGGAGATGAGAAAAAAAAAACAAGTTTGAGAAAATATTAGGCTCCATTCAGCAACTGGGGTGTAACTTGCCCCACTGCACCAAAAACAACTTACATCCTGTATGTCCCAGATGTGACATACAGGACCATTTGACAAATTGCATGTGTACATGTGCATTGCCCCGCACACTGTATCTTGCAGCCCACATTTCTGCTGGGGACAGACATACAGGGTTGACCCTGTATATTTTGTGGGACAAGTGTTGTTTTTGGCCTCTTCTAGGGCCATATACACATGCACATACATGTCTGCAATTGCCAAATGGAGCCTTATGTATTTGCACAGTGGGTTGCCAAAGGATGTGGGACTGGCACCCCCTTTTTTTGTACACCCATTTTTTTTTCTCCCAAGATAGATGGCAAAAATGGTCAAAATTCAGGTATTTAAGTAGTTGATCATCTGGTTTTTAATGTATAGCTAGTTTGAGAATCTTAAAAAATCATATAGAATAGAAATACAACATAAAAAAAAAGGCATAGTTTTCCTGATATTTGATGATTAAAAAAAAAAAGGAAAAGGAAAAGGAAAAGTACCATCAAGATTTTTTAAGATACACAGGACATAAAGGAGAGATGATGATTAAAAATTAAAAAACTCATAATGGGAATTGTAAGTGTTTCTACCAATGGGTAGAACAAAAATTAGCCTTGATGACTTCTATGATTAATTTAGTCATTGATTTGACCAGATTGGTGGGAGCTTGATGGGGAGGATTGCCCAAGGAACTTTGGAGTGCTTGTTCCATCTCTGGGATTGTCTTTGGTTGATAAAGTTGTTGGACCTTGTTGGATGTTGCTTTTTAAGAATTTCCATAAGTTTGTGATGTGATTTAGGTTGGGTTATTGCACTTTCCAGATAATTTTTTTTGATCCCTTTGGAGTGTTGCCATTGTTTGCTAATTTTGGCCTTATGGACTGGGGCCCATATTCCATTGAAAGAACTTTGATTGATTGAATGGACTGATCCAGGGGCCCAGAGCACCTTTGTAAAAATTTTCAATGTAATCTTTTGTGGTTTTTCATTCTGGCAGCATAATGATGAGCAAGGAGGCCCCTGCACCAATGAAAGCACTTCAGACCATCATAGAAGACATCCTGCTCTTGAATGTGGGGCCCAAACATTTTAATTTGGATTTTTCTTGAGAAGTTCTCCAGAACATGAGTTTTTGTGAGTTTTTTCCAATTTTGAAGCTTGATTCATCAATCCATATTAACTTCTTCCAATTCATCTGTTCACAAGAAAATTTAATTCATCTTTCATTTTTCCCTTTGGTTAGAAAGGGCTTCTTGGCAGCCACTCTTGAATAAAATCCCAATTCATGTTTTTTTTTTTTCAAAGTGTTAAAGTTTATGCATTTTTGAGATGAAATTGAAGATCTTAGGTGAATTCAGCTTACAAAAGTTCTTGATGATTTGTCCTGGCTCCCAGAGATTGAAATCAGTTATTTTTCAAGCTTGTTGAGGTTTTTTTGCAAATTTCAAGGTTTCTCAATCCCAGAAGTGCTTGAGGATGTTATATATTGTTGTCCTTGGAATCCTTAACTTAAATCCAACTTTTTTCCACAAGGTGCCTGAATCATACATCCCAAAAATCCTGGCCTTGATTTTATCCAGTAATTTATGATTATTATCAACATTTTTATTGGTTAAATATAAGGAAAAAATTGAAGAAAGAAACCAAAAAGTAGTAAAAATTGATGAAAAAAGGTATGAGAAAAAAAACCTTACCAAACTCATCCATCAAGGTGATTGGAAGGGGCAATGGTGGAAGAGATGAAGGGTTTGGAGGGGAAGAGCCTAATTTGGTCAAGAGAAGGATGTTGTACCCAGTTTTTGAATGAATCTGCACAAGGATTCTGGGTCAGTTTGGAATTGGTGGGTGTGGGCACTTCAATAATTGGTACCACAACTTCTGTCCACCCACTGTAATCATATGGTGGCTTTCATTTAAAGTATTTGAATTATAGACTTTCATGGATATTTACAGATATCACTGATTGAATTCATGTTGCATTTTTGGGTGGATCTGGGACATGTTTTTCTGTGTTGAAGGATGGAGATGACCTATGTCAAATTAATTTGAAATTGATTTAAAATAAAATCCAAACTTGATTTTTTTAATATTACAATTTAATTTGAAATTTTATGATAAAAAAATTGAGATGATAGATAGTTTAACATTGGTTTTTTTGAAATTTTGAGAAAGTTTCTTTGATTCTTTCTTTTTTTGTTCATACCTTTAAATCCTTCCCTTTCCTTAAATAGAAAGATGGGAGTTTTTTGAAAAAATAAAACATGGATATGTGAGAATTGATGAGGAATAATAAGAAAGATGTTGTCTTGATAGCAGTGGATTTTTTTTTGAATTAATATTGCTATTTTATGAACTTATTGTCAATACTGAGGTCTTTCAGTCAAAAATGTATTGAAAGATTCTTTTTGTGGTTCAAGCTTCTCTGTGTATAATGGGATCTTGAAAATTCTTTGGGAATTTTTTTTGATTAGTTCTTCTTATGGTTAAAATTTTTTTTGTTTTGAATTGAAAGATAAAAAATAAGAGAAGAAAATCCAATGTGAACCAAGAAATGATTACAAATATGAGATCCTCAAAATAACCTTGGTTTCAATACTTGGTTTAATGGTATATACTGATATATATTTTCCAAAAAAAAAAAATGACAAATAAAAAATAGAAAGAATGGAAAAAATAGATTGAAAATGGAAATAAAATATTAAAAAAGTATATGATGACCACTTTAGATGATTCCTTAACTTCTATACATGCATGTAAATCAAATCATATTAGGGCTTATCAAAGTTAGCAAACCCGCCATTTTTAATGGTGGGTTTCTGAAATACACATACCCCCTAACTGGTGTATTTTGAAATGGCGGGTTTCATGAAAATGGAAGATTTAAAACATCAAAACCGCCATTTATGAATCATCATTGATCCACCATCCATCAAATCTAAAACACCCATCCACATCAGCAAATCCATACCGGTTGCATCTCCATTGCATCACACACATCTCATCTCCACTGCTTCACATCTCTATTGATTTTCACATATGCATCTTCACACAAATCAAATCTCATCATCATCTCATCACCACACATCAAATCACCATCTTTTTCAACATGTCCCATCAAACTTCTTGGCAGCAAGTTGAAAATGCAAAAAAGCTGACTGAACTTTTATTAGTATTTGACTGCCATTCAGGCTCCAATTCAGACTCTGATTTGGAATCAACTTGGTTAGCTTTGAATTCTCTGTTGAAAAAGCAATACATGGTTCCAAGAATACACACCCTCCACAAACCTATGTATGAAAGGCAAAAGCTTCATCTCATCCCCAACTTAAGCTTCCAGCAACTATTCCAAAGTTTTTTGCCTTCATTCATGAAACTTTTGGAGATGATTGAAGACCACCACATCTTCCAGAACAATTCTTGGAATCCTCAATGCAATCCAGCCATCCAACTTGCTGTTGATCTTTGTAGATTGGGATCAAATGGAAATGGAGCAGCAATCCATCAATTGGAAAATCTATTCTCAGTCAGTTATGGGCGCATTGACTTATACACAAAAAGAGTCATGATTGCTATCCTATCTTTCTGTCGCTTGGTCCTTTCTTGGCCAACCAAAGAAGAATGCAAGGAGATATCTCAAGTAATGGAGACCAAAGGCTTTCCTGCTTGCATTGGGTTTGTTGATGGAACCACCATCCCCTTGAGTCAAAAACCCAAGCTAGATGGCAACCACTATTTTGATTGCAAAAAAAGGCAACTGATTCATTTCTTTTCCAATGACTTTGATAACACCTTTGATCACACCACTGACCAAATATGTTTCATATTTTTTTTTTAGATACGCCATGGCCCTACAACTTGTTGGTGATAACAACAAGAAGTTCATATCCCTCCATGCTGGCCTTCCAGGTTCTTGTCATGATTAATACGTGTTCAATTGGATGTGAATTGCCCAAAAACCAGGGAACTACTTTGACCAAGATCGATACCTTCTGGCAAATTCAGCTTATGCTAGTGGCAAATATGCGGTTTCAGCATACCGGAATTTTTCATCAAACAATCAAGGAAAAACCAATTTCAACTATCATCTTTCCCAATCACAAGTTTGGATTGAGCATGCCATAGGATTCCTGAAAGGAAGATGGGCCAGCTTAAGGGAAATGCAAAACCAGATTCAAAACCCCAAAGACATGAAGTTCCTCATAAACTGGATTATCACTTGTGTAATCCTTCACAATCTTTTGGCTGACATCAAAGATGAATGGGACAAAATATTTTAAGGTGAAATTCCAGATCCGCCTCAAGTCATCCCTGTCTCATCTTGTCCTTCATCTTCTTCTATGAGAGAACAGATTCTTCCTCTTAGCCTTGCTTGCTTTGATGAGTAATGTTTGATTTTTAAATAGGTGAAAAATAACTTCACAGTAAGTTTTTTTTTTTTGGTTGTTCACCCAAGTTTCCAGGCTGAGCTGTTTTTCTTTTTTTTCTTTTTTTTCTTTTTTTTCTTTTTTTTCTTTTTTTTCTTTTTTTTCTTTTTTTTCTTTTTTTTCTTTTTTTTCTTTTTTTTCTTTTTTTTCTTTTTTTTCTTTTTTTTCTTTTTTTTCTTTTTTTTCTTTTTTTTCTTTTTTTTCTTTTTTTTCTTTTTTTTCTTTTTTTTCTTTTTTTTCTTTTTTTTTCTTTTTTTTCTTTTTTTTCTTTTTTTTTCTTTTTTTTCTTTTTTTTCTTTTTTTTCTTTTTTTTCTTTTTTTTCTTTTTTTTCTTTTTTTTCTTTTTTTTTCTTTTTTTTCTTTTTTTTTCTTTTTTTTTTCTTTTTTTTCTTTTTTTTTTCTTTTTTTCTTTTTTTCTTTTTTTCTTTTTTTCTTTTTTTCTTTTTTTCTTTTTTTCTTTTTTTATTTTTTTCTTTTTTTCTTTTTTTTCTTTTTTTCTTTTTTTTCTTTTTTTTCTTTTTTTTCTTTTTTTTCTTTTTTTTCTTTTTTTTCTTTTTTTTCTTTTTTTTCTTTTTTTTCTTTTTTTTCTTTTTTTTCTTTTTTTTTGTTTTTTGTTTTTGTTTTTTGTTTTTGTTTTTTTCTTTTTTTTTCTTTTTTTTTTCTTTCTTTTTTCTTTCTTTTTTCTTTTTTTCTTTTTTTCTTTTTTTCTTTTTTTCTTTTTTTCTTTTTTTTTTCTTTTTTTTTTCTTTTTTTCTTTTTTTCTTCTTAGTGGACTTAGACAAAATCAAAAAACACCTCCACCTCATACCTCACCACTTGCCAGCCCATCCACCTCTCCCCTCCACCTCACCACTCCAACACTTCCACCTCACCCCATTCACACACTGGTCACCTTCCTTCCTCCTCCTCATCAAACCAACTCCTTCACCTCAGCCACCTAACCAACCTCACCAAGAAACCTGCCTCACCAAGCTCCCCAAAAGATCCACCGTCCAACTCACCAACAGACTCAGTGAGTCCCCTTCCCTCATTCTTTCCACTCACTAAACCACCCTTGCTTACCTCTCCTTTGAACTCCCCCCAGGTCTTCTCTCTCAGCTCCACCTCATCTCAATTGCATCCTCCACCTCATCTGGTAAGCCCCTCCCTTCTCTTTCTCCCCCCTTCCTCCTCCTCCTCCTCCTGCTGCCTTGCTCAACCAACCCCCACCAATTGATTAGTAATTGATTGACCAATCAAATCCTGATTGATTGACCAATTGAATCCTGATCAATCAAAACCAAATCAATCAATTGATTTGCTTTGAATCACTTGATCATTTTGCAATCGGTCAAGCAATTTTTTTGTGATTGATCAAGAAATCTTTTTTCAATCAATCAAGCAATTTTTTTGCAATCAATCAAGCAATTGTTTTGCAATCAATCAAGCAATTGTTTTGCAATTGATCAAGCAATCAATTGAAAATGTCTCCTCCACCATTTTTTGGAGATTTCTTTGAAGCTGACCTCCGGGGGTTTTTTTTTTATCTTTTGTTCTTTTTAGGTGTCTCTGGGCTGCACCGGAAGCCAACCGGGTGTTTTTTGATTATTTCAGGTGTTCTTTGCCATGGAAGGTAGGTTTTTTTTTTAATTTTAATTTTTTTGATAACTTTGCTTGTTGGTGTGTTGCATGGGTCACTCATGCCATTTTTTTGCGGGGGATTCAGCTTCCGTTGTCCCTGGGTTCAAGTCCAGGTTTGGTTTATTTTTTATTATTCAATCATGTTTCTTCAATGATGTCTATTGGAATGACTTTTTTTTTTTTTGGAAAACATTTGACTGCTTTTGGGGAACATCCAAATCTTCTCCCACCCCCCTCAAAATGTTACACAAACTATTGAATCCCGCCTTTTTACTCACCCCAATCTAGAGATAGGATTGGGAGGGAACAAGATGGAAGGAGATGGCTTGAAAAACATATAGAGAGGTGGGAAGAGTAGGGCTGATGACCAAAAGAGGCTTCAATATTGGGATTCAGAAATTTCTTTGGAAGTTACTGAGGAAGGTATTAATGAAAAGGTGGTCTGGTCAGGTTGGAAACCGCGTCCTTTGGATCTGTGCCCTTCAATTGTTTCCAAAAAGAAAAAGAACAGTTGCAAACCCATCCTGGAAGAGTTTGAGCAAGCAAAACAAACAATCAAACCAATCCATTTCTTCCACCGTGGCAAAGTAATTGTCCTTGATTGATCTGATCACCAAGCCCTGGTTGCAATAATAAAATTTGTGCCCTTGGATAAACTCTCAGAACAAGATAAGAAGGACATCAACTTTGTCACCACTTTCCTTCAAGGTTCAAAAAAATTTGTCAAACCCATTGGTCCTTCAAGATCTTTGGATGGAAAAATGTGGGCAGTTTGATGGAAAAAATTGATGAAACCTTCCAATTTATTGGACATTATGTGATGAAATCATCTATTAGATCTTCTCCTCAAGAGTATGCTTTCCTCAACCTTAAGGCCAAAAAAGTGTCACAAATTCTAGGAAAAATGTTTTGCAATTTGGCCAAACTTTCCTTTGAATCAAACTGTGATACCATGAAGGTCAAAAAAAAGCCCTCTTTCTCTGTGTTGGAATTTGGTTCCAAGCCTAAACCTTTTGATTGCTCCCCACACATCACTTTCACCTTGGATTCTTTTTACAACTCTCCTCATATTGACAAAGGCAACATCTCTGGCTACATCTTTTTACTCGTGGTTCCAGCCAAGAAATAAAATGGTTGAATTATTGAAAATACGGACAAATATCAAGTATCAGATGGCCAATTTGTTTTTCCTGACCTTGGCTTTGGAATTGATTTCAAGCAAAAAGTTATAGTCAAAATGGTTTGGGCGGCTAATAAGTACAAGCACTGTACCTTTCCTGCTGTGGACACAGCAACCCATACCAGAATGGCCATGTCACTTCAAATTAATAAAACAACTAGAAACAATTTCAGGGACTTGAATAATGGCCAAATTGACTCTAGAAAAAAATATAAATAAAAACAAAAAAGATCTGTATGTTGGTGGGGTTAAGAATACTCTCAAACGTTGTAATCAAAAATAATTTTTTTGTTTTTCTTTCACCCATGCAAATAGATTTACAAGCCCACCATTCAAGTTATCTACTGTATTTCATCAACTGTTCTACTGCTACCAATGCAAGCCAAGGCTACTGATACCTTATCCTTTCTTTTGGTTGCAAGTTGTTCCCTCTCCTTTTCCAGTTGTGCTTGCTGTTGATCCTTCTCCTTTTCCTCTTTTTGAAACTCTAGCTCAGCCTGTTTCAACTTCCACTCAGCATCCCATTTTTGTTGATGAGCCAAACTCTTGGCTTTCTGCTTTTGAACATCCATGTCCAGTTGAAAATCCCACTTTTGTTTTTCAAACTAAAGATTTTTGGATTCAATTTGTGATTTGACTGTTTTTTGCAGGGGAAAAGAAATGAGCATGATTTTGAAATCAAGGATATTCAACCAATGGACTTACATGAATCTTGCTTCTCCATGATTTCTTCAAAGCTTGAAAAACTGGAAGTGTTTCTCCTCTTTTGATTACTTTTGGGGTTGATATTGATGAAATTGGAGGCCTTTTGCTTACCCTTGGCAGAGGAGGTTTGAGTCTGAAAGTCATCACTAGTGTTCAAAGGCAATGTGGGAGGCCCCATTGGCTTGATTTTTTGGCCATTCTGGAATGGATGAGCCTGTTTTTTTACAATCTAAATCAGTCAGGATTAAACAGACAGAAGAGAAAAGAGCTTGGTTCCTTACTTGAACCAATGTTGAGGGTAATAGAGACTGAGGAGTATCTTGTTCCGCATCAGCAAGGTTGACAAGATCTTCTAACCCAGGAAGAGAGCAATCCAAAGAAGGAGGGGAGGGTTCCAAGGTTGGGTTTCAATCCTCAATCAATGCAGAAGTAGACGTGATTGGAGCTGATTGCATTTGAATATCCTCCTTGGCATTGGATGGGGCCATTCATAGGTTTCTTTGGGATCACCATTGCTAGGCTGAGAATTCCCAGCCAAGTCCTCAGCATCAACTGAATTGGATTTTTGGGAATCAAAAGCAGCTAGGGGGGTGATGTTGGCCTTCTTTCCAAAGATTTCATCCATTTGAATATAAAAAGGAAAAATGGAGTCCAACTTATCAACCACCAAGTTGATTCCCTTGGCTTTGTCAGAGTTGGTGATACCAAAGCCAGTGGAGATTGACATGGAGTGGGCCTTTTTGTACTTGGCTCAACAATTCTTGAATTGCTCCCTCATCTGTTTGGATGACAGATCCAGCATACCTTTTGTTTGGTTCTTGAGTTTGTTGGCCATCAGGAGATAACCATTGACCTTAGAGGATGGAGGTTGGCCAAAACATTTTTCATTGTCCAATCCAAATCAGGCATCATAGTTGGAGGGAATTTTGAGCCAGTTGACCAGGATGATGTGATCAGGTCTCTTGAGCTGACTTGAGCCCTTGGAAGCTGATGGGGGAGGATTTTTTGCTGTGGAGTTCCTTGGCAATGTTTGCTTTGGTGTGTTGTACTTTTGTGTGGACTTGCGGGGGGAGGTTTGCTGAGGGGCCATTTGGAAACAGTAAGAGCAATAAGGTGATGAGAGGGATAAAGTGACAAGCCAGATAAAGTGATGAGAGCAATAAAGTGACAAGAGCAATAAAACAATGATTGGATTCTTTGGATGAGGTTGGAGGTACAAGTTCTTGTTGGAGGTAGAGTGATGAGAGCAATGAAGCAATGAGAGCAATGAAGTGATGAGAGCAATGAAGCAATGAGAGCAATAAAGTGGTGAGGGATCAAGTGATGAGGGTGATACATTGATGAGAGTGATGATGAGAGTGATAAATTGATGAGAGTGGTGAATCTTTTTATGATGAGGCTGGAGGTCAAAAAATTTGCAATGAGGTTGGAGGTAGAAGGAGGTGGGAAGCCAGGGGTGGATGATGTGGACAGGTGGTGGAAGCCTTTAAATACTTTATTTGAAAAAACCCACTTATTTCATGTTAAATTTGACACATCTGATGTGAAATAAGTGTTTTTTTTTTGATTTTTAATGGAAGGTTTGAAATGGCAGATTTGGTTTGAAAACCGCCATTAAAAAATGGCAGGTTTGGTCAACTTTTATACAACCTCTTAGGGGGTATCAAAGTTAACCAAACCCGCCATTTTTTAATGGCGGGTTTCAACCAAAATCTGCCATTTCAAACCCGCCATTAAAAATCAAAAAAACCCACTTATTTCAGATCAGACGTGTCAAAGTTAACCTGAAATAAGTGGGTTTTTTCAAATAAAGTATTTAAATGCTTCCACCACCTGTCCGCATCATACACCCCTGTCTTCACACCTCCTTCTACCTCCAACCTCATCGGAAAATGTTTTACCCCCACCCTCATCATAAAATTGATTGACCACTCTCATCACTTTATTGCTCTCATCACTTGATCACTCTCATCCACTTCATCCCTCTCAAAACTTCATCACTCTCATCACTTAACCGCTCTCATCACTTGATCACTCTCATCCACTTTATCGCTCTCAAAACTTCACCACTCTCATCACTTTATTGCTCTCATCACTTGCGTAGCCCAAACTCTTTCAAATGGCCCCTCAGCGAACCTCCCCCCACAAGTCCAACACACCCAAGAGAACATTGCCAAGGAACTCCAAAACAAACAATCCTCCCCCATCAGCTTCCAAGGGCTCAAGTCAGCTCAAGAGAGCTGATCACATCATCCTGGTAAACTGGCTGAAAATTCCCTCCAACTACAATGCCTGCTTTGGATCCGACAATGAAACACGTGTTGGCCAACCTCAATCCTCTAAGGTCAATGGTTATCTCCTGATGGCCAATGAACTCAAGAACAAAAAAAAAGGTAGGCTGGATCTGTCATCCAAACAGATGAGGGAGCGGTTCAAAAACTATCAAGCCAAGTACAAAAAGGCCCACTCCATGTCTATCTCCACTGGCTTTGGTATCACCAACTTGGACAAAGCCAAAGGAATCAACTTGGTGGTTGATAAGTTGGACTCCATTTGTCCTTTTTATATTCAAATAGATGAAATCTTTGGAAAGAAGGCCAACATCACCCCCCTAGCTGCTTTCGATGCCCAACAATCCGATTCCGTTGATGCCAAGGACTTGGCTGGGGATGCTCAGCCTACCAACGGGGACCTTGATGAAACCTTGGTCTTGGAGTGGCCCCCATCTGATGACGAGGAGGATATTCAAACACAATCGGCTCCAATCACTTCTACTTTGGTATTGATTGATCAGTCAATCCCAACCTTGGACCCCTCACTTCCTTCTTTTGATTGCTCTCTTCCTGGGGCAGAACAACTGGAGAACTTGCCCAATGAGGAGGATGTTATTCCTGGATCACCGTTGCCATCAACATCTGCTCAAGTAAGGAACTAAATTGTTTTTGATTCTGCCTGGTTGCTCTGGACTGATTTACATTGTAAAAAAACAGGCTCATCCATTTTTGATTGGCCGAAAACTCAAGCCAATGGGGCCTCCCACATTGCCTTCAAATACTAGTGAGGACTTTCAGACTCAAACCTCCTCTGCCAAGGGTAAGCAAAAGGCCTCCAATTCTATCAATGTCAACCCCAAAAGTCATCAAAAGAGGAGAAACACTTCCAGTTTTTTGGGCTTTGAAGAAATCATGGAGAAGCGAGATTCATGTAAGTTGATTGATTCAATATCCTTGCTTTCAAAATCATGCTCATTTCCATTCCCCTCCAAAAAACAGTGAAATCACAAATTGAATCAGATAAACTTCAGTTTGAAAAGCAAAAGTGGGATCGCCAACTGGCCATGGATGGTCAAAAGCAGCAAGCCGAGACTTTGGATAATGAAAAAAAATTGGATGCTGAGTGGAGGTTGAAACAAGCTGAGCTAGAGTTTCAAAAAGAGGAAAAGGAGAAGGATTGGCAGCAAGTGCAACTGGAAAAGGAGAGGGAACAACGGGCAAACAAAAAAAAGGATAAGGTATCAGTAGCTTTGGCTTTCATTGGCAGTGGTAGATTGGTAGAAGAAATAAAGAAGATTACTCAAATGCTGGGCTTGTAAAGATATTTGCATGGATGAAAGAAAAGCAAATTATTTTTTACTACAACAACGTTTGAGAGCATTCTTAACCCCACCAATATACAAATCTTTTTTGTTTTTATTGATATTTTTTTCTCTAGAGTAAATTTGGCCGTTTTTCATGTCCCTACAAGTGCTCTGAGTTTTTTTATTAATTTGGAGTGACATGGCCATTCTGGTATGCGTTGCTGTGTCCACAGCTGGAAAGGTACAGTGCTTGTACTTGTTAGCTGCCCAAACCATTTTGACTATACCTTTTTGCTTGAAATCAAGCTTGCAACTAAAGCACTTTGGCCCAGTTTTTTGAGCCTGATGTGGGCAAGGAGACAATTGTTTGCTCAAGGCAGTGCCACTGTGGGTTAAATCAAACCAAACCCTGTCACACAATGGTCTTGAACATCATACTTTCTTGCAAAGGGATCACAGTTATACTCAAACCCAAGGTTGCAAATGAAACAATTTGGCCCAACTGACTGAGTGCCAATCCTCTCACATTGACAACCATTGAAAATTTTGGTTTTTTTTTGGTTTTTTTTTTTGTTTTTTTTTGGTTTTTTTTTTTTGGTTTTTTTATGCTTTTTTTTGGTTTTTTTTTGGTTTTTTTTTGGTTTTTTTTTTGGTTTTTTTTGGTTTTTTTGGTTTTTTTTGGTTTTTTTTTGGTTTTTTTTGGTTTTTTTTGGGTTTTTTTTGGGTTTTTTTTTGATTTTTTTTTTTTGCTTTTTTCGAAGAGGTCGATGCACCAAGCACGGCCTGGCTCGTTGGGGGGACTTCATCACCCCCCAACCGAGCAAGCGAGCAAGGCGGGAGGGAGGGCCCGGCTTGGTGGGGGGATTTCATCACCCCCCGACCAAGCGAGCGGCAAAGGGGGGGGGCAGCTTGTTGGGGGGACTTCATCACCCCCCAACCAAGCGAGCAAGCAAGGCAGGAGGGAGGGCCCGGCTTGGTGGGGGGATTTCATCACCCCCGGACCAAGCGAGCAGGGAAGGGGGGGGGGGCAGCTCGGTGGGGGGATTTCATCAGCCCCCAACCAAGCGAGTGGTAAAGGGGGGGGCCGACTCGGTGGGCGGACCGAGCAAGCGGCAAAGGGGGGGGGGCCGGTGGGGCTCGCAGTGGGGGGGCCCGGCTTGGTGGGCGGACCGAGCGAGCGGCCAAAAGGGGGGGGGGCGGTGGGGCTTGCAGTGGGGGGGGCCGGCTCGGTGGGCGGACCAAGCAAGCGGCGAAGGGGGGGGGGGGCTGGTGGGGCTTGCAGTGGGGGGGGCCGGCTTGGTGGGCGGACCAAGCAAGCGGCAAAGGGGGGGGGCCGGTGGGGCTTGCAGTGGGGGGGGACTTCATCACCCCCCCGCCCAGCAACCAAGCAAGGCGGGAGCAAGCCACCGGCTCGTGGTGGGGGGGACTGCATCACCCCCTGCCCGGCAAGCGAGCGAGGGGGAAGGAGCTGGTGGGGCTTGCGGTGGGGGGCACTTCATCACCCCCCCGCCCAGCGAGCAAGCGAGGGGGACATTGAGGGGGGAGGCAGGGGGGGGGATTTCAAATCCACTCCCCACCTAGCAAGCAAAAGAGGGGGAGATCAAGGGGGGAGGGAGGGAGGGGGGGATTTCAAATTCCATCCCCACCTAGCAATTGAGCAAGGGGGGAGATCGAGGGGGGGGGAAGGGGGGAGGGATTTCAAATCTGCTCCCCACCTAGCAAGCGAGCAAGGGGGGAGGGACAGGCTTGGTGGGGGGGTCTTCCAATCCCCTCCCCACGTAGGAAGCTATTTAGTAACCTGGACCACACCAACACCGACCACCACCAACCACCACCCACCACCACCCACCACCACCCACCACCACCCACCACCACCCACCACCACCCACCACCACCCCCCACCACCACCCACCACCACCCACCACCACCCACCACCACCCACCACCACCCACCTCATCCACCCTAAAAGGTGCTTTGGTTTTTCAACCAAAGCATGCCAGAGATTGAATGCCTTGCATGAATGTGTCCATTAAGGAAACCATGCAAAGTGCTTTCTAATCAATGATGGTATTTGATTGATTGGGCTGTGGCCGCGCCATGCCTGAAACATCAATCCTTTTGTTTATTTGCCCCTTGGTTTTCATAATGTCACCATCTCATTCCAATAAAATACCCCCAACATTGGAAATCGATCGCTCGATCAATGAGAGGAGGAATTGGAGGAGGGGAGGGGCTCACCTTGATGGATAGAGAAATGGATCCAGGGGGGGACTAAAGGTTGAATGATCAAAGGATCAGCAACTGGTGAGGGGAAGGAAGAGGAAGAGGGTGGAGGGGGCTTACCAGGATTAGGAGGAGGGGATTCAGTGAGTGAGGTGAGATGAGGTGGTGGTGGTGAGTAAGGTGGTGGTGATGAGTGAGGTGGTTTGCTGAGGATGAGGCAGGGTTTGACTGGTGAGTGAGTGGGGTGAGGTTGAAGGGGTTGAGTGGTGAGGGGGAGGGGGGTGGCATTTGGTGAGTGGCAGGTTTTGAGGTGGAGGTGTTTTTGGATTCAAGTCCACTAAAAAAAAATAAAAAAAAAACTCAGCCTATGAATCTTGGGTGAACAACCAAAACCAAAAAAATACGGTGAAGGGAATTTTTACCAATTTCAAAATCAAAAATTACTCATCAAAGCGAGAAAGGGTGAGAGGAAGAATCCGCTCTCTCATAGAAGAAGATGAGGGACCAGATGAGACAGGGATGACTTGAGGCGGATCAGGAATATCATCTTGGAATATTTTGTCCCATTCATCTTTGATGTCGGCCAAAAGGTTGTGAAGGATTACACAAGTGATAATCCAGTTGATGAGGAACCTCATATCTTTGGAACATTGGAGCTGGTTTTGCATCTCCCGTAAGCTGGCCCATCTTCCTTTCAGAATTCCTATGGCATGCTCAATCCAAACTTGTGATTGGGCAAGATGATAGTTAAAATCGGTTTTTCCTTGATCATTGGATGAAACATTCTGGTATGCTGGAACTACATATTTCCCACTAGCATAAGCCGAATTGGCCAGAAGGTATTGATCTTGGTCAAAGTAGATCTCTGGTTGTTGGGCAATCCGCATCCGATTGAAAACATATGAATCATGACAAGAACCTGGAAGGCCAGCATGGAGGGAGATGAACTTCTTGTTGTTATTGCAAACAAGTTGTAGTGCCACAGAGTATCTAAACAAAGAGATGGAACATATTTGTTCAGTGTGTGATCCAAAGTTTTATCATAGCAATTGGAAAAGAAATGAATCAATAGCCTTTTTTTACAATCAAAATAGTGGTTGCCATCTAGGTTGGGTTTTTGACTCAAGGGGATGGTGGTTCCATCAACAAAACCAATGCAACCAGGAAAGCCTTCTGTCTCCATTACTTGAGATATCTCCTTGCGTTCTTCTTTGGTTGGCCATGAAAGGACCGAGCAACGGGAAGATAGGATAGCAATCATGACTCTTTTCGTGTATAAGTCAATTCTTCCGTAACTGACTGAGAATAGATTTTCCAATCGATGGATCGCTGCTCCATTTCCATTTGACCCCAACCTACAAAGAGCAACGGCAAGTTGGATGGCTGGATTGCGTTGAGGATTGCCAGAATTGTTCTGGAAGATGTGGTGGTCTTCAATCATTGCCAAAAGTTTTATGAAAGAAGGCAAAAAATCTTGGAACAGTTGCTGGAAGCTTAAGTCAGGGATGAGATGAAGCTTTTGCCTTTCATACATAGGGTTATGGATAGTGTGTATTCTTGGAACCATGTATTGCTTTGCCAACAGAGAATTCAAAGCTAACCAAGTTGATTCCAAATCAGAGTCTGAATCAGAGTCTGAATGGGAGTCAAACAGTAGCAAAAGTTCAGTCAGCTTTTTTGCGTTTTCAACTTGCTGGCGGGATGTTTGATTGGACATGTTGAGAAAGGTGGTGAGTGATGTGGGGTGATGAGATGATGATGGGATTTGTGTGAAGATGGGTATGTGAAGGTATGTGAAAAATGATAGAGATGTGTGTGATGCGATGGAGATGGGACCGGTATGGATTTGCTGATGTGGATGGGTGTTTTTGATGTGATGGATGGTGGATGGAAGATGATGCATAAATGGCGGGTTTAATGGCGTGTTTGATGATTGAAATCCGCCATTTTCATGAAACACGCCATTTTGAAATACACCAGTTAGGGGGTATGTGTATTTCAGAAACCCGCCATTAAAAATGGCGGGTTTTGTCAAAAAAAATGGCGGGTTTCTAATGGCGGGTTTGCTAACTTTGATATGCCCTATTGATGGTCATTCATATACTTCCTCAAATGGGGTTGGGGGATACATATCTTAGATCCAGATGCAGGTGAAAGTTTTACAATGATTTTCAAACAAGGAAAATTCATATGACATGAATTTACTGGTTGTGTTTGCCACAAGCATTTACATTGATTTTACATATGAAACCTTGGCAAGTATTTATTGAAATTTGGTT
The DNA here is from genome assembly GCA_025617555.3 of Puccinia polysora. NCBI lineage: Eukaryota > Fungi > Basidiomycota > Pucciniomycetes > Pucciniales > Pucciniaceae > Puccinia > Puccinia polysora. The sequence continues at coordinate 36,721,668 of CM062613.1, read as the reverse complement.
TCACCATGTGTGCACAGGGGGGAGGGGGGGGGAGGTCAAAATTTGTTCCAGTGTTTCAAAATCAGCTCAATTTCCAATAATCCCATATTTGGATTGCAGTCTGGGAAAAATTGCTCCAAATTTGAACTTGATATTTGTTTGATATGAAGCTTCATGTCCATTTTTGGCTTGGTCTATCCAATCTGGTGACTTCCATTTTACTCTCATTTCAAATTTTTATTTGGAAATAATTCTTGTTGATTCTTCTTTTTTATCCAACTGAATTATTTATTTATCTTCCAACTCCAAAATTATGATGAATTCATGTCAAACAAATTCAAAAATTCAAAAAAAAAAGGATTTGGTCAAGGAATAGATAGTGGGTATGTGGAAGTGCTGGGTGATAATATCAGTGAGAAAATGGTGCTCAATTTATACACAATCCATAGTCTTATAAATAGATATAACCAAAAATCAAATGTTGAAAACCATAATCAATTGGTTTGGCCATCCAAAATTATGTCACAATGGCTGACAGCTTGGTTGTGTCTTGAGAAGCAAAAGACAATCCAATTTGAATGAGATTGCCAAATTGATCTTGAACAAAGTCTCAACCAGGACAATCTGTTTATATTCCAATCAACTGGGCTATAACTGCCAATTTATTGAAAGAAAGCCATTCTTGAATGAATCCCAAAAGACTTGGAAACTTGATTTTGCTGGTGAGCATCTTGATTGGATGAGAAATGATTATATGAAGGTCATCTGGATAGATGATCCTCCTTTGATGTTGCTAAGAACATCCAGAAAGGCAATGTGTGGTTAATCCCTCATGAGGATTATGAATCAACCTGCCTTCCTCCCACATTCAAGAGTAGTAAAACAACAATGATGATATGGGGTGCTTTCATGGCTGAAAGCACATCTCCAATTTTCTTCATGCCACCAAAGAGAATTCTGAAAAATAATTTCATTGAAATCATTTATGATGGCGCCTTAGGGCCATGACCTTCAACAATCAGCCAGAAAGAGGCAATCCCAATGGAAGATGGTGCTGCAGTTCACAAGGCCAAAATTTGTGAAAGGTGGGAAAGCAAGAAAGGCCTCAAAAAACTAGAGTGACCATCTCAATCACCAGACCTCAGCCCAATTGAGAATTTTGGGCATACCCTGGAGATTTAGATACAGAAATTATAGTAACCAAAGTCCCCAGATGAGATGGAGAAGGCCCTCAAGAGTGCCTGGGATGATTTTCAAAAGCAGAGAATCATGCATCTCATCAAAATGCATGCCTCAACAAATAGAGGCAGCTGTTAAAGCTCATGATGGTTCTACTTGATGGTAGAGCTTTCTTTTCTCAGTTTTTATTTAATTTTCCTTTTGATCATGATCCCCTATCAATCCTTACCAAGTATCAAAAAATTGCCATCATCCATTTTTTTTTTTGATCCATGTAACCCAGAAAACCTTTGATCCAATTCTGGGTTCTTCTTCTTCTTCTTCTTCTTCTTCTTGTTTTTTGAAGCAAAAGGTCACCTAATTTCAAGTCTCAAATCATAAGAGCCATTGCTAAGGAAATAATCAATACAAAATAAAATGAACACCTCATTCTATACGCCCCCCCTTTTTTGTGTGAAAAGCAAAGAATCAAAAGTATTACAAAAAAAAAAAAAAGGGGGCAACGTTTGTTCCCCCCCCCTGCATGTATGCATGTATGTACATACATACATACATACATACACGTGAAATATAGTAAATTGGCGATTTGATTCGGACTTGGGATGGATTAGGACCCTCTAAAAGACTGCAAGTTGAGGGGTACTGTCCCAGTTCTTTTTTTCTATTTTGGTCGGTCACTCCAACCGCCTGGGATGTCACAGAATCGAGTTCTGGTCAGCTGAGACCCAATTGAGAAGACGAAAGGTGGGATCGAGAAATCTCGACTTTAGTCATTCCAGGCAAGCTTATGGTGATGGTAAGAGCCTTGTGAGATGATGTCATCCTATCTCTCGATCCAGTTGGCTCTGCTCGACTTGCGCCCGATCGAGCAGAAGTCTGGAGCCATGAGAACTTCGTGATCTCGATTCTCGACTTCCTCCTAGTTTCTGATCACACTTACGCCCCTGGGTCCCCCTCATCGACGACCGGGTGACCCGATCGCACGACAGGTCACAGGGCTCAAGGCCAAGGAGGTGATCAACGAGAGGGAAGGATGGCGATCCGATGACGTCATGGGCATGAATTGATCGAGAGATCGAGCTGAAATGCGTTGGATGTGATCAGTGTGGTGGATGGATGTATGCGGGTGTGAGGAGGAGGGTGGAGTCGAAGTCGATTTTTTGACAGGGGTGCTGTCTCCCTGCTCAATCGACTACATTCCAACCGTGTTTTAAGAGGTCGATCGAGGTTGAAAGGTTGGATCTCAGGAGCAAGAACCAAGTTATGATCAGCGGGAAGACCAACCAAGGAAGAACGAGGAGATTAGTCGCAAATCCATCATCAGCAATCGAAACTTGTTATCGTTTTTTCCTTTTGACACAAGTATAAAAGTAAACGATTAATTTCAAATCGTCCTATTGGCGTTCAATCTCCTCCGTCGAGTCAAGAAGAGCTTGATCGACTAAGGTTATTAGCCATTATTACTTCTACCACACCGAGACATCGATCCGAGTACTTGTTGGGTGCGATAGTTGTTCCAACTTGATTACTCTTTCGAACTCAGAGGCCACGTAGATAGACCGATAGATAAAGTACTTAAAAGGGGGAATCCTACTCATGATCCAATATATTGAGTAGATTATTGAACTAGTCGTAACCATCCCAAGCCTACCAAATCATCCAAGAGCACTATCATCATCATCAACATTACTCCACTCTCAATCCTTCGTTCATCCCTCATCCTCTACACCTTCCGTCGCTCGTTCACCCATCGGCAGATCAGACTCGGAGCTATTAAGCTAAGCTCGAGTAGATCTCATTCCAACTGCCCTGAGAACTTGGCAGCCCGTACGATGGTTCAAGTTCAGAGTGATGCCAAGTATCGTCTCAACGGTCAAGTCAGGTAAGTCACCCGTCCCATCCTAGCCGATAGATGACCATCCTGCACCAGCCCATCGACCTCGTCATCATCTCATCGGCACATCTATCCGTGCGCGAGTGGAACCACACCCACGAATCCATCGACCAGGTGGTGCTTAGCCCATCGTCTCAAACCATCTCATCACCATGAGATCGTCGTCATTTACCCATCTCAAGCTTCTAGAGTAGCAAGTCATTCGAAAATGAGCACATCAGAAACGTCTGTCCAGAGAACCCGTCAGGAGCGCTTACTCATCTGTCAACTTTTTTCTTCAACAGACCCACTCATTATCAACTGTGTGTCAAGACCGATCTAAATGCGACCCCATCACCCGTGTTCGAAGGAACGGCGGAGATTGATTTAGAAATCGTAGAAGAAACGGATCGAATCACCTTCCATGCGGCATCGACCCTCGAGATACTCAAGATAGTCTACCAATCCAGACAACTCTCGTCATCCTCCTTCAATCATCCACAACTGATCCAAAACATCGAGCGCGATGAAAAGTTTGAGAGATGTACGGTCAAGATCGATGGTCAACACTTACCAGTTGGATCTCAAGCGAGGTTGGGAATCGTTTACAAAGGTATCCTAGAAGGGAGTATGATGGGTTACTATAAATCTAGTTACGAGTTCGAAGGCAAAAAAGGTTTCTATGGTCTCACTCAATTCGAACCTACTGCCGCCAGGCGTGCGTTCCCTTGCTGGGATGAGCCTGCGATCAGTAAGTCACCTCCCCATCATCTTCAGACTCGGGAGTTAGTCGTGATTAATACCCGGAATCGAGATCGTTGATCGAAGGTTAACTCCTGCTCGCAGAAGCGACGGTTCAGATTACTCAGATCACCAGACAGGGAACCACGGCTCTGTCTAACACTGCTGCTATATCTTCCGACGTGTCCGATGGGAAATTTCCCGAGACTGCGCTCCTAACTTCGGATATACTCGAAGGGATCGGAGCAGCATCTTCATCAACCGATTGGTCAATCACAAAATTCGAACCGACCCCCAAGGTCTCAAGTTATTTAGTAGCCTGGGCTAATGGTCTGGTCTTGTTCATACTAATTTAAACCAACCCTTCAATCAAAACAGTCACTGAAAACGCTCGTTATTGCTCTGCCAACTATACAAAAAAAAAACTTGCATTTGTTAGGTCCTTTTTGCTCAAAGGAAAGCCACTACACCAGTCCACTCACCCAAAAAAAGATCCCGCTCCGAGTATTTGCGACGGCTGAACATGCTCATCAAACCCAGCTTTTGCTCGATACGACCGCCAGAATCCTCCCTGTTTATGAAAAGGTGAATTTGATATCAGTCTACCTATCTTGATTCAAATCTGAGTACTTGTGTCGTTTTAAGAAGAATAAAAATTGACCATTGTGCTTTTATTTCTTGTTGATTGTAGATATTCGATATTCCATACCCTCTTTCCAAAGTTTAGCATTAGTTACTCCCGTCCTTCCTGCTCCCAGACCGGCCACTGAAATTTTGTTGTATACTCAGCTTGACACTTTGGTTGCCTCCGACTTCGACGCAGGAGCGATGGAAAATGTGAGTTGGCCTAACCTCGAATGTAGATTTTCTCAATCCGGACTGATATTTTGATGATCGAAGTGGGGTCTAATCACCTGTAGGGTACGAACTTTCAGTCGCCCCTGTGTTGAATAAACGCCAATATTCATCTCCATCGAAACTTTCACAGACTTCTGTTGGTTTGTTTGATGATGCATCGGGCATTGCGGCTCAAAAACGAGTAGTGTCAGTCCAAAGCCATGAAGTGGCCCATCAATGGTTCGGCAATATTGTGACCATGAGTTGGTGGCAAGAGTTGTGGTTGAACGAGGCATTTGCTACCCTGATGGGGTATGTGTTTATCTTTTCCCAACACGTGTGCCTGAGACGACTATTAAGATCTTGAACCCTTTTTTTTTTTTTGGTTCATTATTCAGCGAACTGGTCATCATCTCCGAAATCGAGCCGAATTGGCATGCTGAAGATGATTTTATAAATGCGCATTTATCACGAGCCTTAGACCTTGATGGCAAGAGATCATCTCATGCCGTCGAAGTACCTTGCCCGAACCCGGAAATGATTAACCAGATTTTTGACGCAATCTCGTAAGCATTAACTACATGTTCAAGGCTGTTCTAGTTGTAACATGTTTCTCTCCTTTTTCTTCAACCTCCAGATACTCTAAGGGAGCCTCAATTTTGAAAATGTTGGCTAACTTTGTGGGCAAGGAAAAGTTCTTGCATGGAGTGTACGTTTTTTGCCAGTGGCCAGTCAATGCGGTCCGTTAATACTCACTTGCACCTGGGCTCCCAGTTCTTTGTACCTCAAGGCGCACCTATACGGCAATGGAACAACGCAGGACTTGTGGGCGGGTATCACCCAAGCAACAGGCCAAGACATCAGCAAGATCATGTCCAATTGGACTGGCAAGATTGGCTTTCCTGTTTTAACGGTAGTCGAGGAGTCTGACGGCTTAAAGGTTTCTCAGAAAAGGTTCTTATCCACTGGGGATCCTACGGTGAGACTCTTATCAGTTTCCAAAGGCGATAGATGATAATCTTGACCTGAACTCATTCTACCGCTCCCGCCTCGTAGCCTGAGGAGGATCAGACTTTGTGGTTTGTTCCTCTGGAAATCAAAGTTGTTGATGACTCTGGTCAAGTGACTGTGAAGCATGATGCTCTTGACTGTAAACGAGAGGTCAAAGTCAGCCTTCCGAACCCTCATTCTACCACCTACAAACTAAATGGCGATACTTGTGGAGTTTGTAGGTCTATGCTCTGCCGTTCTTTCAAGAACTTTTTTTTTTTAAAAAAAATTACTCCTGATCCTCTTGGAATGTCTTAGATCGAGTATGTTATCCCGCCGAACGCCTGGAGAAATTAGGAAAGGAGATCTCTAGGCCGACTTCTTCGTTTAGTGTTGCGGACAAGATGGGTTTGATTCAGGATGCTATCGTTCTCGCTCAAGCTGGCTACTCATCTACCTCAAGTGCCCTCGATATTCTTGCCCCACTTGGTGGCGAAAGGAACTACTTGGTGTGGTCCGAGATTACCTCAGCTCTAGACTCGATTTCAAACATCCTTTGGGAAGAGGACGCACAAGTCGTTGAAGGATTCAATAAATTTCAACGCACGTTGGTATCTCCACTAGCTGAGGAGATTGGCTTTGAGACGCTCTCATCTGACGATCAAGATCGGATTCAGTTGAGAGTCAAAATATTGGGAGCGGCAGCCCGTGCTGGAGATCCAAAGTGAGATCATTCGCTTCATCACCCTCTTAGCCGTTACAGGATTTATTGACTGTTGATACTTTTTTGTTGTTCGCAAACGATTGATTACAGAGTTTTGAGCGAAATCCAAAACCGATTCCAAAAGTTTGTCGACGACCCGAGTGCATCCAAGTCGGTAATTTCCGCCGATCTACGTTCGCTCGTGTTCAGTTATGCAGTCAAACAAGGAGGTGAAAAAGAATACGAGGCGGTTTTGGAAGTCTACCGAAAGCCCAGCAATCCGACTGACAAGATTGCTGCGATGATTGCTCTTTGTTCGTCTAAGCAACCTCAGTTGATCAAACGTACCTTGTTCGTGTTTTTCCTTTTGTTTGGTTTGATGCTTGAAATAACCTGATGGAACCTTTAATCCTCGACTACTCCCAGTGACTTTGTTTTAAGCGGAGAAGTTAAAGAGCAAGATTTGTAAGTGAAATTCTCAGATACGTTTGCCTGGAAGCATGTCGACCCTGTGTTGTTGAAATCGACCTTTTTTCGCTAAAACAACACCCCAAATATAAAGCATGTACTTCTTTGCAAGCTTGGCGAAGAACCGAATCTCACGACGAGACATGTGGCAATTTGTCCAAGATAATCTGGATGACCTCTTGGTTAGATTTAAAGGAAACTTTTCGATTGGTAGATTGATTCAATACTCGTTTGATCAATTTACATCCGAAAAGGATCGAGAATCGGTCATTGAATTTTTCAAAGATAAAGAGTATGTGTTGATCCGTAATTCTTATTTCTATCTATGAAAAAAGATACACATTACCCTCATTTTACAAAAGAAAACCTTGAGAGTCGCTTTTGACCACCCATCTCTTTTTTTTAAAAAAAAAATGTTTTCAAGTACTACGATCTATCAATCTGCTCTCGCCCAAGGTCTCGATACCGTCAAGAGTAATTCGGCTTGGTTTAGCCGTGCCAGACCAAGTATCTTGGATTGGTTAAAATCCAAAGGATTTTTACAATAGTTATGATGACCGAGATTATATTATTCTTTGAATCGTTTTTGAAAAGCTACCTTCATCGTCCCCCCCCAATCCTTTATTTTGCCTTTTTATGATGGTTACACACTGGCTGCATTGAGATTCAACTAAGCGTCAACGCCCAAACACTACTAGTTTACTCGAAAAACAAGATCATATATATGTGTCGTTCTAAATGCCTAACCGTAGATGAAAAAGTAAGTGTGAATGGGTGTACCAATGCTTTATTTTGGATACATTTCGGATGAATTCTGTATGGTCCGTCATAGATAAAGTTATCTACGAGACGGTTTTGAGTAATCCGATCCAAGCTATTTGATGCTGGCTTTCACCAAGTGATCAAAGGAACAAACAACACAGCCCCGAAAATAAGAATATCATATTAATTGTATAAGGTGATAGGATACTTATGTACACCACGGGTCCAACTCGCTGTTGAGTTGCCCGCTCGCGCGACGCTGGTTCGACAGCGCCCACTTAGTGGGCAGAAGCCGTCGAAAAAACGTCGGCATGCAATAACGTCAAGGCTGGTCGAGAGCCTGCCGACGTTTTGACGCGGATTCCACCCTCAGCGCTGGTGAGACCGCGTCGATTTGCTGTCAAGGATGATTTGACGGCCAATTTTTTTTTGGTCGGATGGTCAACAAGGGGTTGAATCATCGTCGATCAAGACGATGATTCAACCTTTTTTTTTTTTTCTTTTTTTTTAATTTATTCCATCGGTGGCACAGTAGATAAAATTATTCAATGTTTGTTTTTGATATGATTTTCATTTCTAATGTTGTAGCCAGCAATAAATACTACAGGATGTACATGCAGTTTGATTACAAAAACACGAGAGACAAGGATGCAGACCAACAATTGACGCATTCACCAGAGATGCACAACACAACGTGAATCATATCCCCAATTGAAACAAGAAGAAGAAAAGAAAGACAATCAAAGAATATGAATTAGGTAATGAGGCCTGAGTCAATAGACACCAACTGATGGTTTAGCTAAAGGGAGAAAGAGTTTGTGGGCTTTTTGAATCACTTACTTTGATGTAAGTTTGCCTTTGTTGCTGGAAGGCCATCGCGTGCTCGATAGAATCCAGAGAGAAGACGGATAGGAGGAATGGGCAGGGGAGGGGGGGGGCCTATGAGGGGGGGGGGGGCAGGATGGGATGGGGTGAGATAGAGGGGCAAGCAAGGTCTGAGGTATGATCAGAGAAATAGGTAGGAGCTAATCAGCAAAGTCACCCAGCCACTCCTCAAAGGTTGAAATCAATTCTTGGGCGCCGATCAAGGGGATAGGAAGGGAATCAAGAAGGGACTGACCAATACAGAAATCCGGGGCAGTAGTAGGCTTGATCGGAGGAGATGAGAAGAAGCGAACGTCAGAGAAGCTTCTGACAAGATCAGATGATGGTGGGATGAGCAGCTATGTGAAAACGATAGAGAGATGAGACAGAGTGAGCAGCAGGGTGGGGTGTACAACACAAAGGGACACGACTGAGCGTTATGTATTGAAAGAGCAATGACCATAGGAGGAAGGGTGAGAGGTGATGTGATGAAATTCTAAGGGATGCACCAGACAATTGCAGGGGAAGAAGATAGCTTAGCAGGAGGGGGTGAAGATGATAAGCAGATGATAAGGATTAGAATGAGAAATGGCAGGAGCCAACTCACCGACAAGTCAAAGCAGGAGGGTGGGAAAGGAGGAGGGGTATGATGAGGTGTGCAAGATTCAAAGGGACGCAATGAAGGAGTGAAAGAGGATGTTACCAAGTCTGCGAGCAATTGGAGAAGATCAAAGCCGAGCACAGGTGTGCAGGGAGGTTGATAACTCCGCACACCTTTTTTTTTGAAGTGGTAATCTGCAGTATGCACAGACTGCTTTGGATATGCAAAACATGAGGAGAAGCTTTGGGCGGTCAAGGTTACAATTTACTTGAACTTTTGAAGTGCTAGCAACGGAATCAATCAATAATAATCTGAGAAACTATTATTCTACATCCAAAGCATAAACGGTGTGGATTCCCCCAATTCAATAAACTCTGTGAAGATGGCCTCAATGGTGTTTTGTTTTTTGGGGGGGGAGGGGGGGGGGGGTGACAAATGAAATCCGGTGGATAGTCAACTCACAGAATAGTTGAAACTCTGAGCAAAACAAGGTAAATTTTGTTTTTTGATATTATGTGAGTATAGGCTTTTGGTTAGAATGACTTCATCCAGGTCTTGATGTCATTCAAAGCTGAATTTCAGTTGGTTGGAGTGGAGACTTTTCAATGGTATGATTGATAGCAGTTATAACATGGTAGATGATTTAAATGAAAGAGAGAGATAGAGAGAGAAATGAATCTTCAAGCTGTGAATCAGGTAGATCTCTAGTTGCCTCAAATCCTTAAAAATGATTATTATTATTTTTCTTACTCATGCGTTCACTAGACTTTAAGGAGTAACAGAGTGCTCTACTAGTATTTCATGAATAAGCACTGTTTTTGGAGCTGTATTGGGAACTTGGGAATCAGAGGTAACCTAGCCACACATTCAATTTCAATCCAACCATGATGGGGGTGAAAAGAAGATTTTACCAAACAAAAAAAAAAAAAAGGTAAGAGATTGAAGGTGATGATGATGGATGGAAAGAAGGATGAGATTAGTCATATGATTCAACTGATTTTTCAGTTTGGGTTGGTGTCAATCATGGCTGAAGGCTGGTGGTATGAGCCTTTGATACATATATAGGATTGGGATTTTTAAACCAATTTTTTTTCTTTTTCTTTTCTTTTTTTTTTAAAAAAAATAAATAAATAGATAGATAAATAAATAACCAAATAATAGTCATAATAAAAGACAGAAAGTTTTGGGGTGTTCCTTCATTCTGTATTTTTTTTTTTTTTTTTGAAGGGGGGCCAAGCCTATTATAGAGCAGAAAAGGAGGGAAGAAGAAAATGGAAATGAAGAAAGGGAGAGAATGGAACAGGAAGAAGAGAATGGAGAGAACAGGGCAGGAGAGAATAGGATGGAAGGGGATGGAGTGGAGGAAGATGAAATAGGAGATTGAAGCAAGGGAGCCCAAGTGCAAGTCTTGGTGCCAATCAAGACTGATGAAAGATGGTTGGCTGGCAGCATTGGAGAGGGTTCTGTAGCAAAGTAGAAGGAAGAGAGCTCATGAAGGGCTCTTAGAAGCAGATGAATGGACTTTGGTGAGGCATTGGTTGTACAGTTTCATGTGTTGAAACATTTCAGGATTAATGGATGATGAGGATCTTGAAGATTTTCAATTGACAGTAAGGGAGTTGACTGCGAATTGGGAAGAGGTGCAAAGAGGGATACAGGTAAATTTATTATCTATTTTATGGATATTTTGTTATCATTTTACTAAAATATGTTATTTTATTATTATTATTATTATTATTATTATTATTATTATTATTATTATTATTATTATTATTATTATTATTATTATTATTATTATTATTATTATTATTATTATTATTATTATTATTATTATTATTATTATTATTATTATTATTATTATTATTATTATTATTATTATTATTATTATTATTATTATTATTATTATTATTATTATTATTATTATTATTATTATTATTATTATTATTATTATTATTATTATTATTATTATTATTATTATTATTATTATTATTATTATTATTATTATTATTATTATTATTATTATTATTATTATTATTATTATTATTATTATTATTATTATTATTATTATTATTATTATTATTATTATTATTATTATTATTATTATTATTATTATTATTATTATTATTATTATTATTATTATTATTATTATTATTATTATTATTATTATTATTATTATTATTATTATTATTATTATTATTATTATTATTATTATTATTATTATTATTATTATTATTATTATTATTATTATTATTATTATTATTATTATTATTATTATTATTATTATTATTATTATTATTATTATTATTATTATTATTATTATTATTATTATTATTATTATTATTATTATTATTATTATTATTATTATTATTATTATTATTATTATTATTATTATTATTATTATTATTATTATTATTATTATTATTATTATTATTATTATTATTATTATTATTATTATTATTATTATTATTATTATTATTATTATTATTATTATTATTATTATTATTATTATTATTATTATTATTATTATTATTATTATTATTATTATTATTATTATTATTATTATTATTATTATTATTATTATTATTATTATTATTATTATTATTATTATTATTATTATTATTATTATTATTATTATTATTATTATTATTATTATTATTATTATTATTATTATTATTATTATTATTATTATTATTATTATTATTATTATTATTATTATTATTATTATTATTATTATTATTATTATTATTATTATTATTATTATTATTATTATTATTATTATTATTATTATTATTATTATTATTATTATTATTATTATTATTATTATTATTATTATTATTATTATTATTATTATTATTATTATTATTATTATTATTATTATTATTATTATTATTATTATTATTATTATTATTATTATTATTATTATTATTATTATTATTATTATTATTATTATTATTATTATTATTATTATTATTATTATTATTATTATTATTATTATTATTATTATTATTATTATTATTATTATTATTATTATTATTATTATTATTATTATTATTATTATTATTATTATTATTATTATTATTATTATTATTATTATTATTATTATTATTATTATTATTATTATTATTATTATTATTATTATTATTATTATTATTATTATTATTATTATTATTATTATTATTATTATTATTATTATTATTATTATTATTATTATTATTATTATTATTATTATTATTATTATTATTATTATTATTATTATTATTATTATTATTATTATGATTATTATTATTATTATTATTATCATTATTATTATTATTATTGTTATTATTATCATTATTATTATTATTATTATTATTATCATTATTATTATTCTTATTATTATTATTATTCTTATTATTATTAAGAAATGAAAGAAAAGATTGCTTTGATAAGGTAGAAGAAAAAAAGTAAAAAGGATGTAGAAACTAGAAGTGATTGAAAATAAAGAGTTTTTATGAAAGCACAGAAGAAATGGACTGAAAAATAAGGATGAATAGAATAGAATGCAATTGTAAATTTGATGGGATTGGATGGGGTGGATTGAGATAGAAGTGTTAAAATGGAATGGGATTGGATGGAATAGGAGTTAATCTTGGCAAGGTTTGCAAGAATAGTTTGCATGGAAGTCTTGGACCAAGGCAGGAGAGTTGCAAAGGTCTGGTTCCCAAGAGGTGAAACCTTTGTTGGACTGGAAGCCAGTCCATTATAAAAGGTATTGAAGTTTTCCTTTGCGTAACCTGAAATCCAGCATAAGGCTTACTTCCAACTCTCAATGGTCTTGGAAATTGACTGGTTCAGGAGGGAAATGAGTCTTGCCTGGGTATAGAAATTGAGATGCTCAAGGAGAGACACATGAAAGACCAGGTGGATACCTTTCCATTTTGAAGGTAAGGAAAGTTTGAAAGCATTGGGAGAGACCACTGATTTGACTTTGAAGGGGTCAAGTTTCTTCTCAGAGAGTTTTTGGGTTGGGAAGTTACTGAGAATGTTTCAAGCATTGAGCCATACCTGATCTCCTACTGCAAAGGTTGGTGCCACATTGCAAAGTTGGTGTGCTTGCTTCTTATAGTGTTTATTTGCTGTTTCAGGGTTGGATTTGAGTTGCAATTGGAGAGATTGGATGAGGGTGAGATAGTTGGTAGCAGGTTGAGAATTTGCTAGGTGAACAGAATCAAAGGTTGGGTTTCTTTCATAGAGAGTCTGAAAGGGAAACTGTTTGGTGGAGGAATGAGTGGAGTTGTTGTAGGTTAACTTGGCTGATGGGAGCCATTGCAACCAGTTTTCCTGTTGATAGGAGATTTACATTCAAAGATACTGTTCAGGAATCTGATTGACTTGCTTGGTCTGTCCATCCATTTCTGGGTGGTAGGCCCTTGATAAATTTTATATGATCTTCAAATGTTGGCACAGCAAGGTACAGAAGCTAGAGACAAACAAAGGTCCAAAACTGCTAACTATATTATCATGGATGCCATGTTTTAAAAATACATATTCTATGAATAAATTATCTAATTCTTCTCAAGAGGTGGTCACAGTACTGCAAAGAAATAAAGACATCTTTGAGAAGAAATCTGCTACTACTTAAATAGCATCATAACCACTAGAAATAGGTAATTCAGGAATAAAACCCATCAACAACAAGTTCCAAGGAATAGGTGGGATTGGAAGTAGCTGAAGCAGCCCATACTTCTGGTGTTTTGAGGACTTGTTACAATTGCAATCATAGCACATTTTAACATAGTCTTTTACTTCCTTGGTCATACTAGGCCTATAGAAGTCTTGTGCAATCAACTGGTAGGTTTTATCCTGCCCATGATTACCAGCAAGCAGAGAGTCATTCCAAGAATTCAAGATATCTAACTTAATGTGAGGATTATTGGGTACTACTGTACAATCTTTGTAAACTAAATAATTTTTTTTTCAATAGCATAATTGCTTGTTGATTTTGTCTCACTCTTGCAAATTTTTTTATACTTTGGGTTGTTGAGTTGGGCTTTTCAAAGTTTGGAAGATTTGTCTTGAAGGTGGGTGATGATCAAACTGAGCTGGGCAGACTGGTTGGAGAAAAGTGTCCTAACGTTTTTGGGGTTGTTATTGGCAAAGTTGCCCCCCCCCTGGGTAAATGTTGTCCCAACCTGCTAAAGCATCAGGGACTAATGCTTGTTTCCCAGGGAAGTATGTGATTGTAAAGTTGAACTTGGAGAGGTATTTGACCCAATGTCCTGTCTGCGTGTAAGGACTTTTGATCTTGAAAAATAGTTAAGAGATAGTGCTCAGTTCAGAACTCAAAGGGTTCTATAAGACTCAAAAGGTATGAACACCATTTCTTCAAACAATAAAAAATTGTGAGAATTTTCTTGTCATCAATATTGTAGTTAAGTTCTGCAGCAAGTGTTTGCAAGACTCAAAGGCTACAGGACAAAAAAGGGACAAAGGAGAAGAGAACTTCAAGATTACTCCTGAAATCACATAGTTGCTTGTGTCTTTTTCCACAATAGTGCAAGCTAGCTTGTTGAAGTGATAAATTATTGGGGCAGTGGTAAAGATTTCTTCAGAGAGTCAAACTCCAAAGCAGCTTTTTCATTAAAAAATGAGTGTCCTTTTGAAGAAGATTAATAAGATTAACTTTCTTCTTGGAAAAATGATCAATAAAACTCCTGTGAAACTACTGAATCAAAGGAAAACTTGAAGGGATTTGACTGCAGAAGGTGGCCAGTTCAATATACATTGGCTCTTGGCTGGGTCCATTGATAGTGCTTGTTGCAAAACTATAACACCTAAAAACTTAAGAGAATGAGGAAGGAATTTGCACTTAGAGGCTTTTGAAAAGAAGCTCAAAGTTGTTGCAGAACCTCTTGCACATGTGCAAAATGATCCTCAAGAGATTTTGAGTAGAAAAGTATATCATCAAGATACACAACAAGGTCAGAAAAAATGTCATTGAAAAAATGTTGAAAAGTGGAAGGAGTCTTGAAGAGGCCAAAAGGCCTAACAGTGTACTCATAAATTCCAAACCATGTTCTCATTGCGGTCAAATACTCATGGCCTTTTTCAATGTAAATCAGTTTATAGGCAACTCAAAGGTCTAGCTTTGAGAAATCAGCAGCTCCATGGAAGAGAGTGAGGAGATGCAACATAGGGGTTACTGGATCAGCATTCTTCCGGGTTACCTGGTTCAGTTTCCTGTAGTCCACAAAAAGGCAAATTCCCTGTCTTTCTTCAGCATGAATAGGATGGAAAAAGCTGGTTTTTGAATTTCTTGGTCAAAGAAATCCTTTTGATACATTTTCCACAATGTATTCTTGAAGCCAAGTCAATTCCCGCTTCAAGAGAGAGTAAAATGGTTTGGGTGCTGGGGGTGTGACAGTGAGTTTGATCCTGCAATCATAAGGATGAGAAGGAGGTATTGTATCTTTTTTTAAAGCTGAAAAGGCATCAGAAAATTCATGGAAAACAATAGGCAAAGACTCTCAAATGATTTCTAAATCTTTGATCTTGTCATCTTTGAGCACTGCCTTTGAAGTGCTTGCACAATGCAAAAGGATTAGGGAGCTCAAAATACACCTTTTAGCAGGTGCCTATTTCTCTTCAAAGAAACAAGAGGTAAGTTGGAAAAATGAGCAATAAATTCTAAATCTGAAGGGGAAATGTGGGAATGAAGGTCAGGACATTGCAAATCTCCTGGCGGAAAGTTGTCATCCAAATCAATGATAGTGTCAGGTAGGCTGTTTAATTCCTGTTTGACTGAAGGGTTATTTTCCTGGGGTTTCAAGACTTGAAGGTTAATTACTCCTCCTTGCCAATTCACATCAAGATTCCAGTAGACAAGGAATTTGTGGCCTAAAATGGTGTCTTCCATTCCTGGGATATCCAGGAGAAATTAGTCCCATTAAAAGCTGGGGAAATAGGAGAATGCAAAGGTCTATTTTTCCTTATGGTTAAACCAATGAGATGGCTTGGTCACACTAATTACTAAATAGATGGTAAATTTATCTATCTCAGAACATGTAATATTTTTGGAAGTGGCAAAAGAGGAACTTATAAAACAAACATTAGTGCCAGAATCAAGTAAAACACAATAAGGGGTGTTTTTGGAATAAAAGAGGACAAATCTTGAAATCAGAGCATTCATTGACTTGCAAGTGCAAAGATGGACTAGCTAAATTTTAGATAATGTTTAGTTTTCCTTGCAAGTATCAGAAAAACTACAAGCTAATTTTTTGACTGCTTAGCCGCTTTGCACAACTATTGAATTCATGTTTTCCTCCAAAATAAATAAATAACCCATCTCTTTCCCTCCTTTGCCAATCCTTTTTCTGGAGCATACTGGTTCATTTTTCCAGAAACTTTGGATTTTTGGCAACAGATTTCCCCTTTGTGTTGGATTTCAAATTTAGATTTGGTTTGGAGTGTTTTGGATTCTTTTATTTTTGCTTCAAAGAGTCATCCAGTTTTGGAGCCAAGGCTGAAAATCCATTCTTGGTTTGTCAAGAGAAGTTTTTGTCATGATAGCCATTATCAAGCTTTATCACCCAATCTATCAACTGCTGAAGGGAGGTTGTCTTATGTCCCCAAACTGTGAGCTGTTCAATTAGGCATGCTGGTAAACCCTTTCAAAAGTGAAATAAAAGTGCTGCCTTGTTCCATAGGATGCAAGACTTCAGATTTTGGAAATGAGAGATATAAACTGAAACCCTACTATTCTCCTTCATCACTAGGCCTTTAAGTTTGTATTTGGTGTCTTGCACTTTGTTGGGGTTGCCAAACAGGGTGAACAGTTGTTTCTCAAACTTGTCCCAATTCTTGAGAATAAAAGTGGGACTTGTATTGGATGACAGTTTGAGGTGCAGTTTGAACCACTGCAAGGCTCTACCTCCTCAGAAGGAAGACAGGTACATGAAATTATTTCTGTTGGAGGCGGAGATATTGGGATTTTTGGAGAAGATGATTTTACAGAACTGAAAGTAAAATCTAAGCTTATTGGAATGTTCTCCTGTAAATTGGTCAGGCTGCTTCATGCCCAGAGTGCAAAAACTAGGAACACTTGTGCTAGGTTGCAAGGAAATTTTATTAGGAGCCTGGATCAGAGAAGAAACAAGGTTTGTAGTTTGCAACTTGGGAACATTTGCACAAGAACTTGATCTACTGCAATTCAAGTTGTAATCAGAACAGTTTTTGAAATATTTGATTTCCTCAAGGTGATCTACTGGAGCTTCCAATTGAATCCAAGAAGCAAGGGGGTTGTTGAGGGGTTCAACCAAAGGAGATTTAGAAGAAGGGAAAGGATCTAAGGGTTTTTGGGCCCATGAAGTTCTGGATCTCCCTACCCTGTTGATATCCTCATTATAAGGGGTGAGGGCAGCATTCCCAGTTGAGCAAGTACATGAAATTGTAAAATAAATCTAATATAGGTAGAAAACTACAATATATGAGTTGAGTTGGTGCATTTACTGTCAGAAAATCACCCCACATACTATAGGGAAATCTTGAGACAATTGTGAATGCAAATGGAGAAGACTGAGTGCAATGGATAATGCAAGATAGCAAGGCTAACTGAAAAGTGTAACCAATGGTCTGATGGATTTGTAAAACAGAAAGAGGAATGGATTTTTAAAATAGAAGGAAACCAAGGCAAAGCCCAATGTGATGACTTGTCTTAGGCAAGATGCAAGAATGTATGAAATTAACTGAGAAAAAAATCTTCAGGAAAGCAGTTTAGCCTTTATAAGGTAATCTGATGTTAACTAGATACAACCTGATAGATGTTCATCTACAGCTAGAGAGAAATGGGGAAAGAAATTTCAGGAACGGAATGGGGAAAAGAAATAAACTATAAAATTTTTTTTCTGGTCATAGCATAGGTGCAAGACAATAGAAGCTGAGTGTACATGATTGTAATGTGTAAGGAATTGAAGGAATGAAATGTGAAGGTAATGTAAGAATGTGAAAATAACATGTGTCCTCTGGGAATTGAACCCAGGTCTCTCATGTGCATGGCAAGTGTACTACCAACTATACTAAGGACACTTGCTTCCTAGTGATCAAGATATGCTTGTAGAGGTCAATGACAATGTCACTTTGTGAGGACATATGATGAATGAGTAACCAACTACAAGCATGCAGGGACTGAGGTCCTGAAGACTGAATGAAAGCGTAGATCATATCTCAACACACCCCCGTGCTGAATGTAGGGTGAAGGAAGCAAGGCAACATGCTAAGATCACACTCATGATGGGCGCTTGGGTAGCGCTGGGCTCATAAACTGTAAGAATGTGAAAATAACATGTGTCCTCTGGGAATTGAACCCAGGTCTCTCATGTGTATGTCAAGTGTACTACCAACTATACTAAGGACGCTTGCTTCCTAGTGATCAAGATATGCTTGTAGAGGTCAATGACAATGTCACTTTGTGAGGACATATGATGAATGAGTAACCAACTACAAGCATGCAGGGACTGAGGTCCTGAAGACTGCATGAAAGCGTAGATCATATCTCAACAGGTAATGCAAATGAATAAATATAGTTATGTAATGAAGGGAGCTATGCCATTGGAAAACTATAAAGTTGATGTGGCTATCTAGGCGTGGGTGAAAACTAGTGTAATTGTGTGACCAAGAATGGAAGTCTGAGGGCTGAAGACACCCAGGGGTAAAAGAAAAAAGCTTGAATGGATGGTCAACCGGATTAGAATCAACTTCAAAAATTTGCAAGTATATACTGAGTTGCCAAGGTTGGAAGGTTGTTAAGCAAGCCGGAGGTAGTAAGCAGAGGGCACAAATGATGTTTTTCTTTATTTGTGTAACACTTATGGACTGAGGTAGATGGTACTGAGGAAAAGGATATGTTGAAAAGGTGAAGAAAATGACCCTTAACCTTGGAGCTTGAAAGGTTGGAAACACTTTCAAGTTTCATGAAAAATTCCTTTACAAGTTCAAGAACTCCTTGGAGAACACTCCTAAAACCTTACTTGGGATGAAGGTTTCAATTGATGATCACCTTCTACAGCTCAACCTACCACTGCACATTGAGAAAGGCTTTTTGGAAATGAAGCTGATGTATTTTAGGCCAGTTTCCACCCCAAGAACTACACATCTCCATCTCCAACCACCAACAGAGGAAGACCATCAAAAACTTCTAGATCTCAAGGTCAACTAAAGACTGTCTATTGAAAAAATCAATTTCAATGCATGCCTTGCCAGACCCAACATTTTTTTTTCTTTCTATAGTCTGGAAAGGCTTTTGGAGAAACCTGGCTATACCCACTGGTCAGAGGTAATCCATGTATGGAGGTACCTTTCCAGCACCAAAAATGTCAGTCTGACTCTTGGTTTGTGGTTGTTCTCCAACCCGCTGGTCTGCTTCAGTGACACTACCTGGGGTGAAAATCCCCTAATTGAATTATCCCAAAGAGGCATGAAATGCTTGTTCAAAGTCAGTCCTCTGTAACAGACTAGTTTCCGTCAAAGATGCATTACACACTTTTCCACCAAATCAGAATGTGTGGCTCTTTCCAGTTGCCACTTAGAGGGTCAATTTCTCCACCAAATAACCTCAGAAAGCTACCAACAAAAATTTGAATCTACTTTGCATCTCATTGAAAACAAAGGCTTAAAAAATAAGCTGAAGAAATTTGGAGTGGACTATAAGGATAAGCACATCAATTTCAAGATAAAACGTCTGAGATAAAATTAAAAACACAAACTCATTGATCTAAGGCTCATAACTTCTCAATCAATGACTGTGGACGCTCTGACGAAAGCTTCTAACAAGAACTTGAATATCAAGCTTGTGAATTTATTTTACTCTTCCTATCACTGACCTCTGAGTCAAGGGGGGAGTGTTGAATCTAATTTTGTGTACTTTTGCTCTTTTCTTTCTATCTGTTCACTATCCTCCATAACATCCAGAGTGTGGACACTCTATCTCTAGCCAAAGCACGTGCCTTGTTCCTTTTGATCTCAAATGCTCTCAGGAACAAACCTGTAAGGATTCCTTTCTTGCAAATTTTCTCCACCATCTTGTATTCCAAACCAAATACTCTCACTACTATGGCTCAAGATACCCTGGACCCAACTTAAACTTCATTGACCAGTAGCAGCCATTTCAACTTTGTAAGATCTACCTATTGAATCACTGGTAATCCAGTGACTAACTATCTCAAAAGTATGTTTAAGGTGCTCCCTTGATTCATTCATATCCTAAAGTTGATGGCCCTGTCAATTTTTTGTCCTTATCTAGTGAGCCTATTTCTTTTTTCTCTTATAATCAATTTATTTTCAAGTCTGATCTGTCATGTTGTCCCTCTCAGATTCTCCCCACTTGATATCCTTTGAGTTCCTTCTTTCCTCTGATTTCTGACAATAGCAGCTAGTCCCTGTTGGTTATATTTCATTTCTCTCCTCATATCCAGCTCAGCTGTCATGTTCCTTACTCTCTATTACTTTGTGGTTTGATTGAAATATATCTGGTCCTGGTTTTTACACCTATTTCTCACAGATAAGGACTCCAGACTAGTTTAAATCCTGCTCAAATCCGTAAACCCAAGATTCAATACTGATAAAAAATCTAATGCTATGTTTTTGCATCCCCTTAAATACCACAGGGTATTCAAAGAACTCCTAAAAACACACAAGTGTGCCCCCTTCTTATCAATTAGCTCTGTACCTGATGAAGCAAAAGCTGCCCAGACCAAAAACCACTTGAAATGAACCAAGGAACAGTGTTTTGGACCACATCCATCAAACCTATGCCATGCACAAAACAAATTAAGTAGAAGGGCTTGGATAGAAAAGAAAATAATCCAAGGATTATGGAGAGGTGACCTACCCAAGTGGTTTGAAACCAAGCCCATGTCACAAGCAAGTCTGGCAACAATCCTAGGATTTCAAAAAAACTCTGATGAACCTGTCTATTATTTTGGGCAAGCTGGTGAGAAGGAGGAAAAAATAATTTTTGAAACAGGAGAAACACAACATATGTTTAACAACATAAACGGCTTTGGACCAGAAAGTGTTTGTAGCAACAACATAGGACTTAAAATCAAACTGGCTGGAGGATGTGCTACACTACTGGTACAAGGAATTGGTCAAGTTATTATTGAAGGCCATAGTGATCACAAAATGGTTTTTGAAAACACATTATACATACCTCAACTATCCAAGAATCTAGTTTCCAGATGCATACTCCTGCAGGAAAACATCAACATAGTCAAGTAAGGCTCAACAGTGGAATTAGAAAACCAAGAAAACACCATCCTTCATGGACATTTCAGCAATAACCTGATGGAATTCTGTATATCACCTAAGGTGAGAAAAAAAAATGTATTTCAAACCTGTTTTGGATAAAATACTGAAAAAGTGCACAACCAATTTGCCCAAATGAATACAGACTTTTAGAACCAGATGATTTTGGCTGGATGGCTCAAATCTAGTCCCCTAATAACTTTCTATTGAAATAATTGTAAATTAGCCAAAAACCACAGAATCCCACACAAAAAAGAGAGAAGACAAAGTACATGAAATGAGAAAATTTACACCTAGACCTTAGTGGAATTATACATAAAGATTCTAGCTTTTCCTGGTATCCCCTCTTCACTGGGAATTTCACATGTTATAGATCAGGCTTCCCATTGGTCTCCAAATCCCAATAAAATTTTTTAGAAGCAATTAAGCTGTTTATAGCCAAGTAGGAAAACCAACCTGGTCATCAGTTAATCAATAGATGGAGCAAAGTAATTCAACAATAAAGAATTAATGAGCTACTTTAATAACCTGGGTATTACCACTGGAGTGACCGCTCCTTACACACCAGAACAAAATGGTGTAGCCAAAAGAAGCAAACAAACCATTATTAAAAGGGAAAAAGGACTAATTATTTAAAGCGGCAAACCCCCTAAATTCTGGTGGAATTCCCTAAATACCTCCATCTATTTGACAAAAAGAACCTTTTCAAACTCCACTACCATCCAAAAAGCTATTCCATCTGAGCTATGGTTCAAATATGGACCCTCAGTTGACCATATCCAAGTCTTTGGGTGTAAAGCTCATCTATTAGTCTCAAAAGCACTGAGAGTTAAAAAATTTATCCAAGTAGCCATGTAAGTAGTACTACTGTGCTTTACAGATGAGAACCGGATCTAAATCATCCATTTTCCCCAAAAAAACACAACCAAAATTTCCTGTGACATAAATTTTTAAGAGGAAAAATTTCCATTTAAAGAAATGAAGCCCAACACCAAATACAACATGGTGCTCCCAATACTCCCAACCAATCAAATTGAAGACAAGCTTCAGTCCAATTCCACTCCTTCCAAAATAAAGAAAAGAACTAAACCTAGGACCACCACCAGCTTCACCAAACTCACCTGATGACATTCCTACCACAACTAACCCCTCCTCCACTCTGTCAGGAATACCCTCCTCAATTATTTAAGCAACCAAGAAATTTGCAATTCACTTGGGTTTGCACCAACCACCTGTAAGAAGCCTCATCTGTGTCATCACTAAAACTGCAACAGGGGACTACCCCAAAAGCTGAACTCTGAGCAAAACTGATCCTGTATAACCCTAACAACCAGCCCGGTCAATCTTTCCTTTTCTCCACCACAGGGTCATCAACCAAACTAGGAAGAACCCTATTAACTAAAAGAAAAGACTAAAACTCACCTTGCTATGCTCAAAGTAAGCCATTGCAACCACTCTCACCATTATCTGTCACTCTACATCTTACACCTGACTATTAAATGGCAGACAACTGACACTATAAACTGCCATCCAATCTTTTCCTTATGCATACAAGATTATAAAACATGCTATAAAACTCCACCTGAAACTCACCAAGCTCCATCCTACCAAAATGTCTCCAGAAACGTCTACAAAGTTGCCTTGCAGAAACCCAGAATACAATTCACATCTCAACAAGAAACCCTTGTAAACAACCTTTGTCCTTAATTGTCTTCTTTTTCATTTCTTCTTTTATTCCTTCTTCCTGTTTCCTTTCTTGTTATCTCATTCCAGATCCTTGTTCCCTCAAAATTCAATTCATCCTTGGACTGCTCCTAAGACCCATTTCTGCTCTTAGGTTGGTACCACGCTGTTGTTCTCATCATGGCTTAGATTCTAACAAAGCATATATCTTAGTTATACTCCAAAATCTTACAGATCAACAGTCAAACACTGCCTTAAAAAACAAGCAAAGAACTAAGAGCAGGAACAATGCTGATTGGAAAAGATGAAGTAAAATTAATCCCCTCACTGGCTGGACCAGACAAATTTCCAACGTGGATGTCACAAGTTTGCAATTTCCTCAAGGCCAAGAAACTGTGGGAACTCACAACTACCCCTCTCCCGTCTGTAATAAACGCCAAAACAACCAAAATTTTGAGAAAAGCCGCTTGGTACATTACATCCTTCCTCAGCAATCAGGTCTACAACACCATTCTTGCAGAAAGCAACAACGGAAAATCATTCCTAACATGGGAGAAGATCAACAAAGAGTTTGGGAAATCCACCCCTCAAGCAATCAACCAAGTATTGAGAAAATGGAACCCAATCAAATTCAACAGATTTTTCACCCCATATATTGACCAGATTGAGAGTTGCTTACAGAAATTCAGTGCAATTGGTTTTCAACAAAACAACCATGCCACCTGCACAGCAATACTTGCTAGAATCAAAGAATGCAGACCAGGCCTCACCATGCCTCTAACCCTTGACCTTTCAATGCAATCCTCCCCAAGTGTCCTTATCAAAAAAATCAAGGAACTATACATCAAAGATGACCTTGGCCACTCAACTCCAATTAAATCATCCACAAACTTTCACAGCTATGGAAAGGACATATTAAGACTGCCTCCTAGCTGCAAGAATGGAAATCACAATACAGCAGTGACAACGCATACCAAAGAACAGTGTTGGGTTGTTCAACCCAAGCTCAGACCCATACACAATTGGTGAGGGGCAACTCACACTCACCATGCCAAGACACTGATCCAGAAAACCACTGCACCAGTCTCCAAAGAACCAAAAATAAGCAACATCTCTGCTCCCACATTCACTGCTTTCACCACCAAACTCTCATCTCCCCACTTGATGATCTTTGAAATTGGAGCCAGCCACCACATTTTCAACTTGCTGGAACTCTTTGCAACCAAAAACCATTGCCACATTCCAATTGGGACTGGCAAGGGAGAAGGGGAACTATTAGCCAAGAAATTTGGTGATGTAGCAATAACCAACAAGGATAAAGTAAGGCTGACCTTAAAGGACTCTGTGGAAACTTAAGAAGGGTTACCTTTGCAAGTTGTTGTGAGTTCCGGAAGTTATTGGTCTAGCGTCTGTAAGATGATTGGGCGCAATGAGTTTTAAGAAGAGAGAGTGATGATGTGATGAAATTCCTTCCTTCTCCTTCCTCAAGTTGATGATGATCCTCCCCAACCCGGAGTTGAGGGTGAGGTCTTGAGTCCTCCCCCTCAACCCTAGCCTAAGTACAACCACAAACAACAAGAACAAGTGATGAAATACAACCCTAAGCCGCAGAACCCTAGCCCAACCCTATCCCTCCATCCCTTGCCATTACCCGCGCCCTTTGGTATTAACGTAGCCCGGTTCGTCTTTCTCATGGCGCGGCCCTCCGCCGGGCCCTACTTGGAGCCCCCCGTGTTCCCGTCCGCGCCGTCTGCGTATCCCGCGATCCGCAGGTCGGCCCATGCAGGCCTTCCCGGCGCGTATAGCCCATGATTGCCCCGCCCTCGCCTTCCGGACTAGCCACCTGCAAGCTTGGTTGGGCCGGCTCCATCACTTGGTCCGCTTCTTCTGGGCGGGTCGCGGCCCGGCGCCGCCTAAGGTAGGCCCAACCCATACCTGGTGCTGAGCCCCGCAGCCCCTACTGCTGAGCACGCAGCGGCTGCTGCTGAGCCCGTAGCAGGCACTGCTGAGACCGCGCGCAAGCCAAATGCTGAGCCCAACCTACCCAACTGCTGAGCGCGCAGCCCGCAACGCAGCTCTTGATCCGGGGTTATAAATACGACACCACATCCCCCCCCAAGTTGAGTTCTGTCCCCAGAGGTCCTTCCATCATCACCTCGCCCCTGCCGCACCTACCAAACCGCTTCCACCCCCACCCCCAGTCCACCCCTAGCCGTCTTAGCTGCGCTCCTCCTCCGCTCCCCGCCTTCGCCATGATCCTCTGCGATTTCTGTGCCCGGAACGGGCTAGTCTGCACGATCGCCCCTGGTTGACGTGCCTGCGGTTCCTGCCGTCGCGGTCACCGCCGCTGCTTGCTGGGGGAGGGTATGCCACGCCCTCCACCCTCATCCGGCTCTTGTCCCCGGCCGTGCAAGAGGGCCCGTCCGGACTCGTTTGTGGTTTTGGACGATGACTTGGTCTTGGAGCACTCGTGGACTCCTCCTGGATCGCCCCCTGGCCCTCCCTCCCCAAGCTTGGACCGCCACTCCACCTCTCCATACCGTCGCGCTGGACCTCTCGCAAGGAGAATTACCCAAACTTTGCGGCGTACCATTCGGCCATGCGATTCTGGGCGGACCGGGTTTGAGTGACGCAAGGCGCGAGGGACCCGCGCCTTGATGAGATTCTCCGGCATTGTGCTCCTGGTCCTCCTCTGGCTCCGGCTCCTCCAGCCCCGGCTCCAAGCCCGACCCCTCCTCCGGCCTCCCATCACTCGTCGGACTTGGACGAGAGGCCCCCGACCCCGCAAGGCACCCCTCAACCGCCCGCGTCACCCATCATCATCCCATTGTTGCCTCCTGTCAGTCCGAGCGGTCCAGATGGTCCCCTGGAGGCCGCCTCCTCCCCGGTCCCGCCTCCCCCCAACCCGCCTGAGATTCCGGACATTCCTGTCCTCCTGGCTCTCCCACTTGCAAGGTTCAATGCGATGGCGGACGACGCGGACGGGCTACTCCAGCGATTCCTGGCGGTCCCTCAAGCCCACACCACTGATGACCGTTGGGAACTCTTGGCGGCCTTCCGAACCCTGGTCGCGGCGGCTCGCGCGGACGCGGAGGATATGATGAGGACCCGCTTGACTTAGACGGATCGCACCCCCCTTTTCCTATTATTATTTTTTATTTTATTTTATTTTATTTTTTTTCATAGTTCCTATTCCGCGCCCTTTTGCAAAGAAAGACTTTTGCCGCCCCATCTTGTGAGAGCCTTGAGAGAATTCCGCGTACACGCGTTATGAGTGGGAGTGAGATTGAGAATGAGAGCAAGGTTGAGAATGAGACAAAATTGAGATCCGCGCCCCACCCGTGCACTGAGCCAACAAAGTTTTCCGGAAGGTACCTGATCCGCCCCAGCCGAACTGCCACACAGTTCCCCGTACCCACCCTGCAATAAACAAAACAACCCTAAACCAGCGCGCGCACACAGTTATCCAAGAGAGAGAAAGAGGACATAAGGGAAACGAACACTCTGGGGTGTCTAGCTGTTCCGGCTGTGAACCGGCTAGAACACCCCCTTACCAAATCAGACTTGTCCCGCGCGTGTTCCACCCATAATCCGCACCCATTACTCCATACACAAGACAACAGGTTGAGAGAAAAACAGAGAAAAAGATCCAAACCTTAAAGAAAAAGATTACTATATATATATATATATATTTTTTTTCATGATGGGGCCTCCGCTCCTCGTCCCGCGTGCCCATCCGCGGGGCTTGTCCTTGCGTTTATGGACCCGGCTTGCGCCGCGCCCGCGTCCCTAAAAACCAAAAACAGCTGACACCAGTACCAATTTGCAAAACCAAGTTATACAAGAAATAGGAAAACGGACATTTTGGGGTGTCTAGTCATCCCGGCTGTGAACCGGCTAGAACACCCCCTCACCAAATCAGGTTTTTGCCCTACTCGCGTCCCCCCGACTTGAAGAATGTCCCCAGCGACTTGTAGCCTTTTACTCCTCCGGGGCGGCGCGTCAAGCGCGGGCTCCTCCTCAACCGACAAACCCAACCCGCCCATTGATTCTGGACCCTCGGCTTTGTCCCGCGCGTCCGCGCCATCGCCAGCCGTCTCGTTGAAGGAGGTGGAGCCGCGTGTGAAGAAGCGCTTCACGTGCGAAGCCGCGGCCCATCCAATTCCTTGAGTTGATAACTCCCGCCTTCAAACTTGGATGCCACGCGGAAGGGGCCGTTCCATTGGTTGGCAAAGAGCTTACCCCACTGAGACTCCAAACTACGGTTGTACAGCAACACTAAGTCCCCCTTCCGCAATGGATCCCGGAGACAATGGGAACAGCGCTTGTCCCAGTAGCGGACCAACACCGTCCTGGTCTTTCGCAAACTATCCGCGGCCTTTGCCAGGGTCTTGTCCCGCCAGAGAAGCTGTTTGGCGCGCGCCTCCACGAGCTCTGCAGAGTTCTTCACCTTCCACCAATCAATGCCCAAGAAGGTCTCCAGCTTGATGTCCACCGGAAGGACCAGGCGCTGCCCGTAGAGGAGTTCATAAGGCAAGTAGCCCGTCGAGCGCTTGACCAATATCCTGTCCGCGAAGAGGACCACCGGAAGGGTCTCCTGCCACCGCTTCCTGTCCTTGCCACACATCTTCACCAGCGCGTCCTTGATCGGCTGGTGACCGCGTTCAATCATCCTGGAACCCTCTGGGTAGTACTCCGTGACCCGCCCAAACTTAGCCCCGCAGCTCTGAACCAACCCCATCAAGCGGCCTTGGAACTCTGCGCCCCCGTCAACGGTGACCAGTTGGAGCAAACCATACCGCGCGAACCAATCTTCCTCCAAAAACTGGGCGACCCTTTCTGCCGACAGCTTGACCAGCGGACGCGCCTCGACCCAACCCAACAAATTGTCCCGCGCAACCAGCAGGTACGCGAACTTCCCCGCTTTGATGTGAACCACGTTGAGGGAGACCCGTCCGAACAAGGCTTCCTCCCCCGTAGGGTGACCCACCTCCCTTGGTAGCCTAGAACTCCGCCTCTGACAAGCCTTGCATGACTTCACCCACTCGCGCACCACGCGTACCACCCCCGGCCACCAGAACCTTGCTTTCACCCACCTCCGCGTTTCAATCTCTCCCCGATGCCCAAGGTTGTTGTGAATACACTGCAGAATCACCTCCTGGTCCCTCCTTGATGTTGCAACCACCAGGGGCACGGGGGTGCACCGCCGCCACAGTTGCCCCTCCTACAAATAGAAGTTGGTTGTCCGCCGTTTTGCCCACCAAATTACCGTTTCCGACGTACCTTCCGGAAATTGGAGACCCTGCAGAAAGAAGCACAACGTTGCGTAACGCCCGGACTGCTGCAGCGGAAGGGCAACCTCCGTCTCCATCATGCCCACCCAGATAACCGGAGATTCCACGTCCAAGTGTTCCGCTCCTTCAAATGGATCCTTGCGCGGGTACCGCGACAGCGCGTCGGGCATTGTGAACGCCTTCCCTGGAACATGAACCACACTAAAGGCGAAGAGCTGAAGGAACGCAACCCACCTAGTCATAGGGGCCTTTGGCAGCGTTGGCAAATTGATCATCCGCGCCAGAGCCTCCGCGTCCACCAAGAGTTCAAAATTCACCCCCCAAAGCAAATGCTGCAGCCTCCGCACAATCTTGGTGACCCCGCACAGTTCCAACTTTGGTTGCAAATACCGACTCTCCGTCGCGGTGAAGGTTACGGATTCATAAAGAACCGGCCTATCCTTACCATCCTCCTCCTGCATCAGAACGCCTCCCGCGCCAAGTTTGCTAGAGTTGACGGCCAGGCGGAGCCCTCCCAAATCATAGTCAAGGTCCCGGAGGACGATGTTGCGCCCCACAATCTCCTTGAGCTTTGCAAAGGCAGCGTCACACCCCGCCGTCCACTCCCATGCCGCACCCTTACGCGTAAGTGCCCTCAGCGGACTCGCCACCTCCGCAAACCGCTCAATGAACATGCGGACGTAGCTGCACAGCCCCAAAAACTGGAGGATATGCGAAGGCGTCCGTGGAGTCGGCCATTCGAGGACTTTGTTCCGTTTCTTCTCCGCGATCCTCCGGCCGTTGGCACCCACCACATGTCCCAGCACCTCCAGCGCCAGAACGCAAACCGCCAACTTACTCCCCGACACCGTAAGCCCCGCCTCCTCAATCCGGAACAAGATCCGCTCCAAAGTCCTCGCGTATTCCCAGACAAAGCGGCGAATCCTTGGGGCTTCCTCCAACACCGCGCCCCCGTAGTCCGTGTTTGGCCCCTTGATCCCCGCATCGTCAATGAAGATCAGAGCCCCCTCCGGGATGTTGTCCCGTAGTATCCACGTCATCTGAGCCTGGTAAACTGCCACCAAGTTTGTCACGCCCTGCGGCAGCCGCGTCAACTGCATTCTTCCCAGCCCTGTTTTGAACGCGGTCAACGGCCGCGAATTGGGGTGGAGCTCCCGCTGATTGTACCCCCCCATCACATCAACCAGTCCATAACACGCGTGCCCCGCCATCAATTCCAAGAACTCGTCCACCCGCGGCGGCAATCCCGCATCCCGGATGGTGAATGAATTCAGCCGCTGCAGGTCATGGACGATCCTCAGCGACTTCCCGTCCTGTTTAACGACCGCGAAGATTGGGCTAGAGTAGCTTGATGTGGACTTCTTGTACAAATCCTTTCTAACGCGCTCCCGGACCAGCTCCAGAAAGGGCTCCCGTATGGTCCAAGGGATTGGAATCGGCTTGATTTGCCAGGGTTTGTGCGGCACCGTGGGGATTATGTAGGGGTCGCCAATCTCTCTTTTCAACAATCCGCGCTCGTCCGGCCCAAAGGCAAGGGCCTTCTTGCAAAGCACCAATACCAATGCCAGCAAATCCTTCTCCTCCGCACCCAACCACCCCGCCGGCCCAAAGTTAAGCGCCTTGATCCTTTCATCCGTGATCCGCGCCGACCGGGTTACCCACCCCAACGTCTTCAATGGACTTACCCAGGGATCCCGAGACCAGATGATTGGTCTCAGGGGCCCGTTCAGCCCCTGCGGCATTGGTTTGTTCCAAGGCCTGACCTTTTGCGCCACAGGCTTATACCGCCCTGCGTTACACCTAACCATCCGCACGCGTCCGTTGTTGTCGTCGTGGATCCTGGCAACAATCAACCCGCGGCTTTCGCCTTTGCTCACAAGCGTGGCACTATGGTAGGGTTTTTGAAACGCGGTACCTCCCGGTGACGCATACCAAGGAAAAGAACTTACTTCTGCCGCCCGCGCCCTCCGCGCGCTTCCCTCCCCCCCTTGCTCCTCCCTAGTCGGCCGCCCGCACGAGACCGGAGCCTGTCCCGCGCGGTTGCCGCGGTTGACTAGGCAAAATCCCCCGTGAGGCAGCCCTCGCAGCCGTTCCCCCGTTGGATTCCGTCTCCTCTCCAGCCGCCGCCAACCGCACCCACTTCCCTTTCCCGTGGTCGGAGATCTTTGTCTTGAACTTGGCCCCGGATGCGTCCTCTACCGTCAGGGCCTCCGTCCCTTCCTCCTTGTTGAACGCCATCCGGGCCCAGAACCCGAACATAAACGGTCGACCCAAGATCACGTTGCCGCACTCGACCAAAAGGAATGACAGCGGCTTCCGGACCTTTGCGACCTCCACCTCCTTCCCTTCCACCACCCCGTCCACCCAACACTCACCACCGTTGAGCGCCCGCAATCCCATGGCGCACTTCCTCCGGACCAACCCCAACTTTTCCACCAATCTCGAAGGGAGCAAGTTAACCATTGACCCGCTGTCCACCATCGCCCACACCTTCCGATCCGCGATCTTCATCAAGACGTAGGCAAGCAGGACCGACACGGCCTTGGGTGGGCACAACTCGCATTCCCCCCCTTCCTCCGCCGCGTTCATGCGCTGCACCATTGCCGGAACCCTGCCGCGCCCGTACTCCCTTAACGCCTGCACCATCTCTTCGACAACCACCGGAGAGACCGCGGCCAGCTCCCGTAGCGTGAGAGGGACCGGGATCTTGCTCCCCATCACCCGCCGCACCACTTCCGCGGCCTTCTTTCTCCCTCCGGAGCCGGCCAACGGCGTGTCGCCTGACGGTCCTTGCGCACCAGTCTTCGGGGCTTGAGTCGTCAGCCGCTCCTTCACGTCTACCTCCATCTTCTCTGACAAGATTTGCTTGTCCGCCGCCAACGCCCTAACCTCCGCCTCCACTTGCGGAGCTCGCCACGTGCCGGGCCCGGTGACAATTCCAAGCAACACCTGAGCGGCCCCTGAAGACTGCGCTCTCGCCCTGACCTGGTCCAATGGGGACGGGTGTTTGGGCCCAAAACTTACCGGCTCACCCATTGGAAATATGAAAGTCAATCCGGACGCGTGGACCAATCCCTCGTCCATATCCCTTGTCAACTCCGCGCAACCCAACCTCCAATGTCTCCTGTCGCCACAATATGTGCAGATTTGGGCCGGGAACCCTCCCAAGGGTCCGCTACCAGGCCGAGGACCCCCCACCACGTGGGGCCGCTCATTGCGCCAAGGAGGCGGGGGCGGAGCCGTTGACTGGATTGTTGGCTGGGCCGTGGGCTGTGCCGCGGGCTGCGCCGTTACCCAATTGAGGAGTATCCGCAGATCCTTCAACATGTCCATCATCTCATTCACCAGTACCTCCATTGTACCCGGCCAACTTGTCGTGGATGGGCCCGCGTGTAGTTCCTGCGTCGGAGGTGGGGCTGAGGAGGCCGCTGGTCTCTTCAAGGCTGACGGGAAAGCCCTAGCCGTGTCCTTTATCAGTTCCTCCAGATTAATCTCGCTCTCTACCGCCCCGTTGATTGCCCTCAGGTCTGGGAGAAGGATGACACTCTGGTCCACCAACCGCAATACCATCCCGTGCTCGAAGAGGTGCTGCTGAACCCGCGCGCAAAGTTGTGGCGCAAGCCCGCCCAAGAATGCCCGTTTCATTGCTCCCGTCTGACCTGCCACCACCTGGTTCTTTGCTAAATAACTATAGATACGGTCAAACAGAGATTTGTACTCAGACAAATCGTTCCGCGTCCGCACCCCACCTTGCAAGATCGCATCCGCCGCCGCCCGCTCGAAATCCGTTTCCCGGAAGAGGGGTTCTTGCTTTCCCCACCTTGCCATCATCTCGCCCTGGAGCCTAATCCAGTCCCGAGCTTTGTAACCGGCCATATCCTCCACATCCCGCAGCTTACTTTTGTCCGTGATGAAGAGAACGACGGTGCGGACCTTGTCCTCGCTTGTTGCGTTTTTGGAGTCCGCAATATCCTCAAACCTTGCAAGAAAACGCCCAATATCGGCAGTGTCGAACCGAAGATGGGGAAATTTCTGGGGCCTAAGCAATACCCGCCATGGGGCCTCGGCCGCCTCTGAAGGCTCCGACTGAGGGGGGGCAAAGCCGCCGGTCCGAGTGGTTGGAGGTGGGGGAGGTGTTGGTCCGCCGACTCCTGCCCGGGGGGGAAATGGGGGCGGATTGGTCGATCCTGGAGTAGTTGTTGGCAACATCGCGTACGCTATCTTTGAGAGACTGAGACAAAAGGTAATTTCCCGGCCAGACCCCCAGATGTGGAAACTTAAGAAGGGTTACCTTTGCAAGTTGTCCTGAGTTCCGGAAGTTATTGGTCTAGCGTCTGTAAGATGATTGGGCGCAATGAGTTTTAAGAAGAGAGAGTGATGATATGATGAAATTCCTTCCTTCTCCTTCCGCAAGGTGATGATGATCCTCCCCAACCCAGAGTTGAGGGTGAGGTCTTGAGTCCTCCCCCTCAACCCTAGCCTAAGTACAACCACAAACAACAAGAACAAGTGATGAAATACAACCCTAAGCCGCAGAACCCTAGCCCAACCCTATCCCTCCATCCCTTGCCATTACCCACGCCCTTTGGTATTAACGTAGCCCGGTTCGTCCTTCTCATGGCGCGGCCCTCTGCCAGGCCCTACTTGGAGCCCCCCGTGTTCCCTTCCGCGCCGTCTGCGGATCCCTCGATCCGTGGGTTGGCCCACGCGGGCCTTCCCAGCGCGTATAGCCCATGATTTCCCCGCCCTTGCCTTCCGGACTAGCCACCCGCAAGCTTGGTCGGGCCGGCTCCATCACTTGGTCCGCTTCTTCTGGGCGGGTCGCGGCCCGGCGCCGCCTAAGGTAGGCCCAACCCATACCTGGTGCTGAGCCCCGCAGCTCCTACTGCTGAGCCCGCAGCGGCTGCTGCCAAGCCCGCAGCAGGCACTTCTGAGACCGCGCGCACGCCAGATGCTGAGCCCGACCTACCCAACTGCTGAGCGCGCAGCCTGCGACGCAGCTCTTGATCCGGGGTTATAAATACGACACCACAACGCTCTCTACGTTCCAGGGCTCACGTCCAACCTTATCTCCCTTGGACGCCTTCTTTTGGCTTTGGAAACAATCAATCACTCCGCCAGCAACTACACGTTGACCATTAACAACAAAACCACCATTCCTTTCCAAATTGTGAACGGGATATTCATTGTCCAAGTATTTGACTCCCATTTGCCAAATCCAGCTTCTTTTCTCACCAACGCGTCCACCTCCAAGCTTTGGAATAGCCAAATGGGACACACCAGTTCAAAGCAAATATCTGAAATCCTAGAAGAGAAAATCAGCCCTATATATTCATGCCCAACATTTATGATTGGCAAATCATCTTGGCTTCCCTTTCTTGGACACTTCAATAAAGCACTCAAGCTGCTGCAATTCATCCACTGCAACCTATGCGGACCAATTTCCCCAGCCACCAACCACAGGTTTTGCTATTTCATCACCATTTTCAATGCCTTCAATGGCTTCATTGCAATTAGCCTCTTAAAATGAAAAGGGGAGGAATGGGAAAATATAAAGAGGTATAAAACTTTCTTCAAAAACCAAACCAGACTGACTATTAAGAACCTGATCAGCAACAGTGGCGGGGAATTTGCAAGCGGTGAATTCAAGAGTTTTATTTTGGAAAACAGAATACAGCACAACATATTGCCTCCATTTACACCCCAGCACAACGGATAGGCCAAAAGGGCCAACAAGACCATAATAAACATGGCTTGATTTATGCTTCTCCAATCACAACTCAACAGAAAATGGTGGGGAGAAGAGGTGCAAACGGCAATGGCCACAACAAACAGCCTGCCGTCTCTAATGAAATCAAAGAAATTGCCTTAACAGTTAATGCTAAATAAGAAACCCAATCTTAACTTTTTTAGACCTTTTGGATGCCAGGCGTGGCTCTTCAAAACAGCTCAGCTTTGAACTGGGAAATTTGACTCTACCACATGGGAAGGTTTCATTCTTGGATACTCAACCAACTTCTCCAGCTATTGCATCCTTTGCCTCAGTGATGGGAAGGTGTTCAAAAACCAGCATGTTTGCTTCAAAAGACCCTTTTTCCATAAGCGCTGGCCTCCAACCCAAGCCTTGACTATCTTCCCTCCCAATCCAATGCCAAAAAATTTTCTGAGAGCCCAATTCTACCATTCTTTGAGCACTGGATTAATTGCCCTTCTGATGAAGCTCCTCCTTCCTAACCCCGCAGTAGCCTCAGCGCTGATGATGATTCATCCTCTAATACTTGCTCTCCCTCCCCATCCTCTCCCTTGCGTCCGTGTTCCTTGCCCCGGCCCGGAAGCCAACACTGCATCATAGTTTGGGGACCACGGCATCTGACTCTTATTGACAGCACCATATCCACGGGCACCATTTGTAACTTCCCAAGGAAAACTTGTGGAATTCCCCCTACCTCTTTTCATACCATTTTAGCTGACACCAAGACCCACAAGCAGGCCTTGGCATCCAACAAATGAAGAAAATGGATAGTGGCTGAGAAGCAGGAGATCACAAACATGAGGGATCACGGTGTCTGGACCAAACAACTACTTAGACCGGACAACCATCCAATTCCATCAACATGGGCATGCCAATCCAAGCTGGGCCCTGACAACTCTGTCATAGAAAGGAGGGCCAGGATATGTGCACAAGGCTTTTGGCAGACCTACAGCCTCAATTTTGAAGACAGCTACACCCCGACTGGGAAACCTTCATCCCTTTGACTTCTCATATTGCATGCCATCCAAACCAACTTAAAAATCCATCAACTTGGCGTGCGTAGTGCATTCCTAAACTATTATCTCCCCAAGAAATTTGTCTTATGTCCTCCTCCAGGCTATCTCAAAGGCACCAAGAAAGTACTGGAGCTTCACAAGGCAATATAGGGGCTTAAACAATTGGCTTTAGTCTTGTACAAAAGGCTTAGCTCCTTCCTCAAGCAAATTAAATTCCTCTTATTTACCAGCCTCCTAGGCTCCAAGACCCTTGCTATCTTTTAGCTACCAGAGGTGATGGAATAAATAATAAATATATTATTCAAAAAATGCAGCAAAAATACATAAAATATTTGGATAAAGCTATTGCAAGGTTGATTGGTTTGGTTATGATTGAATATTATTAATCAATATCAATAAATTGATTATTAAAGAAAATAATAGAGGGGCCAAAATGATATTGGGGATCTTTAACACCTCTCTTCAGGGAATTCACTTTGAAAACGCGTAGACCTGGTTACTTTGGAACCTTTGATTTATATTCTTAAAGGAGATATTGCCCAAAGATAATATATATATATAATGTATTATGGGATAGCAGGGCCTTGTACCCAAGCTGCCACAAAAGAAAAAGGATAATAAAAATCACTGCTATGTTATTGGATCCTTTAGGTACCTGTTTGGGATGTGTACTGATGGGTTAAACCTTTTACTGGGGTGAAGAGGTTGTTTGGCAGTTTAAATTGATAAAAAGAGTTTTGGGACAGATAATATTAATCAGACTAAATCCATAAATCACTTGCTCATCTCTTATAAGTATTTGATTACCTTGGAAAGGTGTCTGGATGTAAATATAACTGGGTCTGGGGTATCAATAACCTAAATAGGGCTCTTTATTTTTATCCTTTTGGATTCCAATTCTGTCCTTCTGAGGGCTATAGGGGATCAAAGGGACGGGTGCTAAGGCTAGCAGGGTGACCAGTGGTAGCCTCACATGTGTACTTGGTTTTTTAACACGTTTGACATCTAATTCCACAGGGTATGGGAATTATTCTACTTTTTGATTGATGTATTGACATGGGAATAACACTAATCTATCCACCTGATCATGATTTCATTAATTATCCTTAGTAAAGCTCCCAGGATGTTAATATTTATTCTTAGTAGACATTCCTATGGGTAATCTGATTTCAGATGGGCTCTCATTATGTATTAGCTGATGGGAGTACAATCATAATACTTATTTTGATCCTTATTTTCAAAATTCTATTAATTTACTTGAAATAATTAATTAAAAATATATATGATATGGAAAAATATTCAATTTTTTTACATAATCAGTTTCCTCAGTATTTCACGGACATACTGATGTCTTGAATTTCTCACAACTGTATTTTTAAAGTATTTTAACATATTTTTCAAACTGTAGTTATCTTATTTTTGAAATTTTTGGTATTTTTATGATATTTTATTAAAAATATGTAAAAAGTTTATTTAAGTATTTTTATATGCTTTTATGTATTTCTAGAATATCTAATATCCACTGGAAAATTTATTAAATATTTAGTATGTCCCCGTATTAGTTGTAGCACTTTTAAGTGGTACCTTGGCTTCTCAAGCCGTCTTTCAGTCTGTCAGTCCATAGTCCCGCGGCTGTGTACCTGTCAGATGCCCAGGGCTGCATACCTGGATTTTCAGAGGAAGCCTACAGGGTGGCAGTGCTTCTGCTCAGCCGCGCGCAGATGTACTGGTTTCTGCAGCTGCATGTGGGAATTGTGAAAAATCACATTTCCGCCCGTAACTCCTCTAAATCACCAAATTCTTGGATTCTGACACAAAATTCACGGTGAAACCTATATTTGGGGTTTCATGTGAAATATTAACATGGCAAAAATCCCAAGGCCTTGTCTTTTTATGATTTTCATAAATTATTTAAAAATATAAGCAGTAGGAATTTGAGGTAGGTGTCAGTGAGTGACCCTACCTTAAATTTTATGTAGAAGCATAATTTGAAATAATATTTTTAATATTATTTCTCTTTTAATAAGTTATTTATTTATTTATTTATGTTATTTTGTTACTTTTGCAGCTTGCTCTGCAATAGTAACAAGCTGACATTATGTATCTTGGACCCTTGTGTATTTCATTGCGCTGACTTGAATGCAACATGGATTTTTGTCCATGTAGATGACCTTGTCATATTTAGCGTGGATCTGTCAATCATCAGAGACAAGGTGTCTTGTCAATTCTCTATAAAATATCTTGGAGATGCCTCCTTTCTCTTTGCAATGAATGTCACACAGACCAGCAATTCTGTTAGCATCAACCAATCAAATTACATAGAAAGAAATTTATCCAAATTCAACCTATCCAACCAGACCCCTGTTTCCTGCCCCATGCCCCCTGGGATCAAGCTGGGTCAAGCCTCTGACACCAAGCACAACAATTTCTTGCACTGGGAATAAGCTATAGAGCATTGATAGGATCCCTGAACTACCTTAGCATCCTCACAAGGCCTGATATATCCCTATCACTCAGTATTCTATCACAGCATCTAGAAAATCCTGCACTTCCCCACTATGACAGGGCTTTACAGGTCTTCCAATATCTGTTGGGGACCAAAAACATTGGTCTTTGCTTTTCCAGACAGAACCACTCACAACTCACCACTTACCTCAACTTGGATTGGGGCAATTGCCCTGATACACGGCATTCCCATACAAGGTACATAACCCTTGTTGGAAACCACATAATATCCTGGAAGTCTTCAAGGCAACAAACCGTTTCCCGGTCATCAACTGAGGCCAAGTACAAATTTGTAAGCAATTTTGCCAAGGAGGCTGTCTGGTTAAGAACGCTCCAACAAGAAATTTTTTGAAATCCTTTAACAAACACAAAAATTGTAAGCATTGATAACAAGGGTGCAGCTGATCTTGCAATGGCGCAATCAAGCCAAAATAGATTTTGCAGCAAGCATTTAGACATACACTTGAATTACATCAGAGAATTAATACAAAGCAAGGTAGTCTGACTGAACCTGATCCACAGCCCAAACAAGGCTGCCAATTTCCTGACCAAGCCTGTTGGAAGGTCAGTCATCCTCAAAAATTTCATCTTACCTCAAAGGGATTTTATGCCAACAACACAACCACCATCAGCAAGGGGGCGTGTCAGTAATACCCTCCTTGATTAGTTAAGCAACCAAGAACTTTGCAATTCACTTGGGTTTGCACCAACCACCTGTAAGAAGCCTCATCTGTGTCATCACTAACACTGAAACAGGGGACTAACCCAAAAGCTGGACTCTGACCAAAACTGATCCTGTATAACCCTAACAACCAGCCCGGTCAATCTTTCCTTGTCTCCAATGCAGGGTCATCAACCAAACAGAACCCTATGAACTAAAAAAAAAGACTCAAACTCACCTTGCTATGCTCAAAGTAAGCCCTTGCAACCACCCTCACCATTATCTGTCACTCTACATCTTACGCCTGACTATTAAATTGCAGACAAATGACACTATAAACTGCCATCCAATCTTTTCCTTATGCATACAAGATTATAAAACATGCTATAAAACTCCACCTGAAACTCACCAAGCTCCATCCTACCAAAATGTCTCCAGAAACATCTACAAATTTGCCTTGCAGAAACCCAGAATCCAATTCACATCTCAACAAGAAACCCTTGTAAACAACCTTTGTCCTTAATTGTCTTCTTTTTCCTTTCTTCTTTTATTCCTTCTTCCTGTTTCCTTTCTTGTTATCTCATTCCAGATCCTTGTTCCTTCAAACTTCAAATCATCCTTGGAACACTCCTAAGACCTGTTTCTGCTCTTAGGTCTGTACCACACTGTTTTTCTCATCATGGCTTAGATTCTAACAAAGCATATATCTTAGTTCTACTCCAAACTTTTACACAATCTGCCTGAGAAAACACCAAAACAAAGCACCTTTCCTAATCTGTACAACCTAAAAAACCTTCCACAAGTTAATTAAAATCACCTCATCCATCTATCCACTGAATTCTGTGCCCTAAAAAATATTATTTCTTTCATTATCCAAACCCCTGACCCAACATCCTACTATGATTCTGCTTGCCAAAAGGATGCCCCTACCTGCTTCAAATCTTTTGAAAAGGAAATAAATTCCATGAAACTCCATGGAGTATTTACACTAGTAGACCAACCAACACATAAAAAGGTGATCAAAGGAAAATGGCTCTGCAAGAAAAAATACAACACAAATGGGAAATTTATAAAAATAAAGTCCCAGTACATGGCAAAAGGATTCTCTCAGATCAAGGGAGTAGAATACTACAACAACTTTTCCCCCACAAGAAAGCCAACCTTACTGAGATTACTTATAGCTATAGCTGCTAAAAAAAAATGGGAAATACATAAAATGGATGCATTAAAAGCTTTCTTAAATGCACCAATAGATGAAGAGATATACTTAGAACAACAACCGGATGGATATTTAGAAGGAAGCAGTAAAGTTTGGCAAATCAACAAAGCCATGCATGGTCTTAAGCAACCTCTGAATTGTGGAATGAGGATGTAAACAGATTCCTACTCTCTATTGGTTTCATTCAATCCCCCTGAAATGCATTTCTCTACCTACAAAATAAGAACCAAAAATACAGTCTACTATGCCTCCACATTGATGACATGGCCATAACTGGGAACAAAATAGAAGAATTTAAAAAAAGAAAACAAAAAGAAATGGGAAATGGAGGACTTGGGATTGGCTGAAAGCATTGCAGGGATCCAAAACAAACAAACCCCAGCTGGGTACTCACTAAATCAACATAATATGGCCCAAAAACTTCTCAAAAAGTTAATCAAGATCAAGGCAACCATAAAAATGCTTCCGCAACTTTACCATTCACCATTTCCTACCTTCCTGCCACCAAAAAAATAAAAACTTGAATTCAAAAAACTAAACCTTTGTTATTGTGGTGGTGTTGGCTCTCTTCTCTACCTTGCCCAATGTACTCAACCAGATCTAAGTCACTCAGTTGGGCTGATTTCTCAATACATGGATAAGCCATTCCTGAAGAATTGGAAGGCCCTTTTCAATTTTCTGAGATACCTAAAAGGAACCTTAGATTTTGGTATCCAATACACCAGTGTCAACAATCCAGTATGTGCTGATCAGAGCTACTATATCCCCCAAGGTCATGCCAACGCAACTGGGCCAGGGATAAAGGAACTTGATGATCCACATCTGGGTATGTATTCACATTCATTCATGTCCAAATGAATTGGAGGTCAAAATTACAAACCACTATATCCCTCTCCTCCACAGAAGCGGAGTTCAAATCAACATCCAAAGCCAGGCAAGAGGCAGTATGGATCATTGAATCTCTTAAATTTCTAAAAATTATGTGAAACACTCCAATTATCTTAAATTGTGATAACTTAAGGGCCATCCAACTCACTTCCAATTCAATCTTTCATGCAAGAACCAAACACTTCAAGATTCATCACCACTAGATCAGGGAGCTAGTCACAGAAAAAAGGGTACTCATTGACTACTGTCCCACCAAAACAATGGTAGCCAATATTTTAAATAAAACTCTCAATAAAAGACATTAAAAAACTTAAATAACTGAATAGGACTAAAGAAGGTCATTGATTTAATTATTTGAGGGGGGTGTCAGAATCTCAGTCATAATGAAAATGTTCAACCAACCACATTAAATCAATAAGACTGAACTCTTGATGTCATAACAGCAACTCAGCATGGAAATGTCATCATAATGATGTCATAACAGAGCACAGACCACACTTCAAAATTTTTGTATTTTAATTTTTCTCCCCTATTAAAAACCTACCATTTGGCAAAAATAGCACTTTCCCCAATTGCTTTTAAATTATGCTTTGGGGGAACCTGCTATTGTAAGTCCACCTTGTAACTTCCTGTATCAATAAGTTCAAAACCAAGATTTATTTCTATTTTCTTTTTCAACATTGTCAATACCGCATACAGGTGTCTTATTTCTAGAAGTGGTCCAATCTTGCTTGGGAGCTAAGATCTCCACCTTTGTTTTGTATCATCAGGTGTTATTTCATAAAAAATCCTATATTTGAAAAGCATTGCTTCTAACTTGTGCTTTGGGGGAACCTTCTATTACAGGTGTCTTATTTATAGAAGTGGTCCAATCTTACTTGGGATTTAAGATCCTTTTTCTTGTATCATCAGGCCTCATACAAAAATCTAAAACATTATTACTTCCCAACTTTCCTCCTCATAGCTTGAATCTGAAAGTTGGTTCCCCTATAATTATTTTGAGGAACATGGACCATAAAATTGGGATTTGCAAAGAAACTTGCTTGATTTTTGTCAGATTGGGAACAAATGTTATAGTTGCCAATATTGCAACTGGTGATTCAATAGCAAAGCTGGTTGCCATTCCCTGCATCCCCTTGGTTACTTACCCCAATGAGAATGGCCTCCCTTTCAAGTTGATTTGCAAACAGTTTCCAGTAAATTTGGCTTTCTCATTGAAAATCAACAAATCTCAAGGTGAGAAAATTTAAAATGTGAATCTTTATCTGCAAGATCCAGTTTTCAGGCTTGGTTAGTTATATGCAGCATTGGCAAGGAGCAGGTCTAGCCACTCAACAAGGGTAGTGGTCACATACAGAACTGAACACCAAAATTCATTTGAAACTGACAACATTGTTTACAATGAGGTTTTGATTGCTATACATCCCAGAAACTGATTCATTTGAAATGTATATTGCATTTGAGTTACTTCTATACAATGAAATGACTTGTATTTTTTAGCTTGATCCTGATTTAATTGAAAATCAAAAACATCATGTATTTTTTAACTTAATCCTGATTTAATTTGAAAAGTTAAAATCATCTTCCATTCAGCTCTCAAATTTTGCATTCCCAATCCAACTTATTAATCCCAATCAGTCCCCAAATGAAATTAAAAATCATCTTTTGATTGGTACCCAAATTTTGCATTCCCAATCCAAATTATCAAATCCCAATCAGTCACCAAATTTTGGGGTAGGACTCTAGTCTTTTTATAGAGATAGGCTAGAATTACTGCCCCAAATTTGGGGAGGAAAGTTTGCCCAGTGCAAAAGCTTAGAGATGCAAGAGGTGCATCCTTGAGGTTGGGGAATAATGGAGGATGTAGGACTGGGGTAAACAATGCCGGTATTTACCAAGGGTGAAGGAACCAATATTTTTAGTATGTAGTAGAAGCAGATGAGGTTTTAAATGCTATACATCCCAGAAACTGATTCAGTTGAAATTTATATTTTGTTTGATTTACTCCTATATCAATAAATTGACATGTATTTTTTAGCTTAACCATGATTTAATTAAAAATTAAACATGGTTTTTATTTTTCACATTTTCCAATCAACCCACATTTCATTCCCTATCCAAATTATTAAATTCCAATCAGTCCCCAAATTTGGGGGCAATACTCTAGTCCAGGTAAAACTTTTCAGCCATGACCACCTTGAGGACAATACCCAAAATCTTAATCAACAAAATTTCCTCAAGAAATTATCTCTTCCAAATCTTGGTCCTTATTGCTCCACTCTGAAAGCTGGTATGACAGTAGTGAGAGTTGAAATTTCTCTTTATTGAATTCACAGTAGTTAAGGTAACTCTTATAGGAATATGACTATCTTTTACAATGTGAGAGCAAGACAAATGATGAGCAATGTAAGAAGATAAAACAATGAAATAGAGGATGGTTGACTGATACCTTTAGATGCCGCTCCACTAGCTAAGTCTCACCAGTCCTAGACGTATACAAGAGGCAGAAGCAGGTTGGATTGGATTGTGCTCCTCCTGAATTTGCTTGTCTGGGTGAGGCTGAGGTTCGTTGAGCTTCAGGCGGCGGAGTTGACGACCTTGGTCTTGGGAGGATCGGGAGAGCGTAATCTTCGTCGTTCCTTTCCGTTCCCAACCTCCTTCAACCTCGTTCCTCACTCCCCTATACATCTCGTCGCTCCTCTTGCTGACTTGTCGCAGTTGCCGCCGCGCTCCCAGCCGGGGCATCAGCTAACAAGTAGTATAGATGAGGAACATGATCCACAAAATCGGCCTTTGCAACGGGATCTGCTTGGTTGGACCGTCGGTCAACGGGTACGCATTCTCAAAGGTGCATCCGTGGTCGTTGCACTTGTTTCTAGATCACTCGATCCGGTTATCAAGCAACCTGGTGATTGCGCCTGGTTAGTGAACGTTCCACACGTGACAATAGGGCGAGTTCACATCTGGGCACTGCTGTTGTGAGAAAATCTTAGGCCAAGTCATCTCCAAATTCCACCGTCTCAGCTCCATCACTGATCAGGATCGAGTTCCGGTGGCAGATTCATGCAGCAGGGCTACTCTGGGAGTCGGAACTATAACACCAGGTCAGATGTTTTGAATATAAACAGGCCTCGGATTGCCCCAGGAGACCATCTCCCCAGCGCACTTGCCTTCAGTTCCAGTAACGATTATTATCCACGACTTCATTAACGACTTCAAGCTTCTTTCAAGTGACCCTATTTGCACTATAATATCACAAGATGGTTTCCCTAATCTCACTTGTCTCTGTCATCTTCGCTCTCGCCGCTCTCTCTCGCGCCGAGGAAGTAGCTGACCAGAACGAGCGTCAAGTCCATTCCAAGCGCTTTTTCGGCGGAGGATGGGGCGGTCTGGGTGGCTTCTACGGTGGTTATGGCCTCTCCTACAACCCTTGGCTCTACTACTGGAACTCTGTGCAGACCATTTACGGATACAGTCTGTTCAACCGTTACTTGTATGGGGGTGCTTACGGCGGCTTCTTTGCCAAAGCTACCGATAGTGGCAAGCTTGCTCGCCGAGCTGTCACCCTTGATGCCGATCGGCTCTACCCCCGTGACTCGCCTGCTAGTTTTAGCTGCGCCAACGAGAAGGGTGAATCGGCAGTGTTCGTGACCAAGGACTGCCTGACGTAAGCTCTGGTCCCTCTCTCGGACTTGACTCATTACCCCTACTCATCCCCCTGTAGCTTAAGCTGGTCCTTATCCCTTCTTGCACTCGTATCAGGGCGGCCCAAAAGATGACCCAGAACAAGCTCAGCACTGCTAGCTGCGGATCTTGCGCGGTGAGTTTGAGTTTTCTTCCTGGTCTTGTGAAGTTTCATTCACCAACGGCACACGCCGATTTGACTGACACAACTAACATGAATTCATGGTGTTGCATCTTTTAGCTGAGTCTCGTCAGCAGCGCGAAGGACCGAGTGGCGCCTCAAAATTTGTGAGTGCCCCATCCGGTTGCTGGGTTCTCCTTTTCACTGATCGCGTCCTGCGTACCAATCTCCCAACC
This sequence comes from Puccinia polysora, assembly GCA_025617555.3. NCBI lineage: Eukaryota > Fungi > Basidiomycota > Pucciniomycetes > Pucciniales > Pucciniaceae > Puccinia > Puccinia polysora. The sequence goes on along the minus strand of CM062613.1, from coordinate 36,677,333 downwards.
TAGGCCCGGAGACGTTCTCATGAAGTCTGTACAGGGTATCATGAAGTCATGCGCCCAGCCACACGGCGTAAGTCAACCATCTCAGATCCCAACACCCCTCTGAATCCTAACTAACGTGAACCTTCCCCACAGTCCCAACCGACTCGCAGGAGCTCCGTCGACAGCTCGAATGAAGACCATGTAGCCATGATTCTCGCCAAAGGGGACAACTCAAAATGCTAAACTTGTGGCTCCAAACTTACTTCTGGCCCCAAACTTGATACTTCTAATTATCTAGTACTTGATTCTTCCAATTATCTAGTGCTTGGTGCTTCTTACTATCTAGTTTCATTAATGCAATTGGATGTAAATATTCCCTCTGATTTTCCTATGGGCGGCCACCTCACCCAGGCTTCTGCTGAGTCCCTCCTGTCATCCAGTGTGAGCATTTGACCGGCACGGGCTCCAAACCGCGCCTTGAAAAGTGTTCCAGGGCCCGCCTCCCCTCCCATGCCCGGGTACCTGTCACATCCTCCGAACCAAGCCTCAGAGAATTACAGTTTCACTTCAACCACGTGTTTTCCGTTTCCAATTTTTCACTCATCTTAATATCTCCTTATCACTATTTCACACCGGACTAGTTGTGGTCCTAAACAGTCCTAAAAATAGTCCTCCTCTGGTTAAATGATTACTACTGGTGGTCCTTTTCAATACATGAATATGAATATATATTATACCTTTATTCATGACAGTGCCGCATTTTGCCTGATAGTTGCATTGTGTTGAAACAGACTCTTCACTCCTCTTTTTGAGTCTATTCATGACTGGGAGGTGTGCACTTTGAATTCACTGAGTAAAAACCTTATGAAAGTTATAAGTGAAAATAAGCTAGAGTGTGATAATTTTTGGGTTGAGGCAGAAGTACATCAAATCAAAGTGGGGTCAAAGCAGGTTTATATCAATCTTAAATTTTCAAAAAAAAACTTCATTCAAATGAGTGATTAGTGTTTGTTACATGTGCTGCCAATGTCCTCTGTTACATCAGATGCTCTTGTTACATGTGTTGTCCTTGTTACATTTGTTGGCCCTGTTACATGGTTTGGCCCTGTATGTCTGTGATGGTACACAAGAGACCTCATATACATACAAAGAGGTAGTTGAAAAGCATCAAAAAAAAAATAAACACAAACTTTACATTTGTACATACATTGCACAAAACTTATATCCATTCAAAGAGTTTGTTGCAAAGTATTGAAAATTAGGGTGTATCAGAGTTAGAAAAACCACCATTTTTTCAATGGCAGGTTTCAGCAAAATACCCCAATTTAAAGCACACAATTAAAAAATGGCAAATGTTAAACTTGCAACCCTACACAACCTGTTCACAACTCAAAATGGGTTGCAACCCATCTGGGTTGTGAACAGCTGCTGAAACCCATCTGAGGTGTGAACAGTGGTTCGCAACCCAGATTGATTGCAAACCACCCACACCACACAACCCATTTTGAGGTATGAAAAGGTTGTGTAGGGTTTCAAATTTTTATTTATTTATTTTATCTATTCATATGTTTTTATATTTGTATTTTGAATATAAGTTAGGTTTTTATTTTATTTATTTATTTATTTTATTTAATTAATTAATTAATTAATTAATTAATTAATTTATTTATTTATTTATTTATTTATTTATTTATTTATTTATTTATTTATTTATGTATTTATTTATTTATTTATTTATTTATTTATTTATTTATTTATTTATTTATTTATTTATTTATTTATTTATTTATTTATTTATTTATTTATTTATTTATTTATTTATTTATTTATTTATTTATTTATTTATTTATTTATTTATTTATTTATTTATTTATTTATTTATTTATTTATTTATTTATTTATTTATTTATTTATTTATTTATTTATTTATTGTTTTACTTACTTATTTACTTATTTATGTATTTATGTATTCATGTATTTATTGTTTCATTTATTTTTTCATTATTTATTTATTTATTTTTATTTATTTATTTATTTATTTATCAAATTATTTGAATTTTTTAATTTTTGTTCACAACTCATATGGGCTGTGAACAGCTTTTCATGCCTCTTTACAACCCCTGGGTTTCAAATTTAACCTTTCCCTTAAAAAATAAAAACCCCAACTTATTTCACATCAGGTGTGTCAGAGTTACCTTCAAATTATTAGAGCTGAGAGGGCTTGGTGTTATCAGATCTATGAGGATCTAGGATGGCACTTCCATCAAGGGGAAGAGAAAAGAAATAAAATTTTCTACTGGCTTTCTATATCAGACGTGACAAGAAATTAATTTTGCTTATTTGGCATGTTACAAAGGATGCACAAATGGGGTATAGAGGTAAATGCTTCCTAAACAAGGGCACAGGTTATTGTTGTTATCTATTCTAATGACTTTCTCTTGTGAATTTATCAATGATAGTTAGATTTGGTGTTTACCTCTTGTGGGATCCATTTTATGCTTGTCACCTGGATGGCTATTCCTATTGTATCCTCCTCTCTGGGTGCCATGGGTCAACAGCTTGGAATTCAAAAATTGTATCAACTTATTCTTTTTTCTTATATTGGGTTAGGACTAGCCTGCCCCTGGTGTGGCACTCCTTCCAGTGTTACTGTCCATCCTGGTTATGAGGCAACACATTCCCCCCAAACATCTACTGCACCAACTCTTTACCAGGGACATCAACCCAGAAATCATGTCCTCCTGGCCTGTTTGAGTTTCAGAACCAGGGTAAAAGTGGGCTCAGCAGTGTTTCCTGTACTGATGGATCATTATATTTTTTTGGGATTACTACTGCTTCTGCACCCAGTGGTATGGTTCCACACTTTTTTGGCAGCATTCACCTTTTTGGAGGTGTTCCATGGTATTGCTTTTTTGACATCCTCCTGTACTAGGAACACCAGCATCTTTGGCATTGGCCACCTTGTCCATTTCAAGGTCCTGGGTGATGGTGTGCATTCTGGGAAAGGGAAATGGCTTTGTCAGGAAATCAGCCAGCTTGGTGACTGAAGGGAAATTCTTGATCTCAATGGCCTTTTCTGTCACCAGGTTGCAAATAAAATGGTGATATATATCAATTTCATTGCTCCTCAAGCTATTCTGGCTTACTTGGGCTGTTTCTAGGTAATATGCCCCTTTGTTGCCAGTGAATATGGTTGTGGTTTGTTCCCCATCAGTGGTACATTCCTTAATGAGACTTCTCAACCACATGGCTTCCTTACCTGCATTTCTGAGAGTCTTGTATTTGGCCTCCATGGTGAACAAGTATATGTTTTGTTGTTGGTACAATTTCCATGAGATGATGCTGTTCCCAATGAGCAGCAAAATTCTGGTCCTAGACCGCCTGGTTTCTTGACTATTGGCCCAGTCTGAATCCACATAGATCTGCGGGATGGTATCCTGTTTCCTGGGGTAAACTAATCCCCTTTGGCTGGTCCCCTTCAGGTAACTTATTGCTTGTGTTGCCCCAATCCAGTGTTTCATTCCTGGTTACTCCAGGTGCTGTGATAGTATGCTGACTGCGGTGGCAATGTTTGTCCTGGTCAGGATGCTGCAATGTTTCAGTGATCCTATGATTGCCCGGTAGTTTTCCCACATCTGGAGGAAGTTATTGCAATCTTTGGGTGTAGCCTGCCCAAGGTCAGTGCCAGGTGTGATTGGTGTCTTGGAAAGAATGGCCTGTTCTATTTCAAATTCCCACAGTTCTTGGTTGATTTATTGTGACTGATCAATGGAGATTGTGGTGGGCCCTTGCAATATGGGCATCCCCAACAGAATTATGCTTTCTTAAGGTACTTGATTTGGAATTTTGAATCAATTACCACCTTTAATTGGAGTGGTTTGTGGATAAAAACCAACAGGTCATCCGTGTGTGCAAACACCCATGTCCCCTTGTGTCCTTCCTTGATCTTGTAGAACAGGCACAGGTTGTTTTTTGAAATGATGAGCCCAGCCTGGGTCATGAACATGCTCAGCCGCTGGTACCATACCAAGGCCAACTGCTTCAACCCATAGATGGCTTTCTTTATTTCCAGTACCATCCCTTCCCCTTCCAGGTACCCAGGTGGGAATAGCAGCATGAATTCTTCATTTAGGGGGAACGTTGTGGAAAGAGATTGTGTGTTTGGTAAATTCCCTGAAACAATATAAATTTCTCCGCAACAATCTTGCTCCAAGTTCCAGAAAGCCCACTAGCCCTTGAGTTACACTTCTGTACCTCCGCAATCCCTAATCCAAATCCGCTTCTGCACTTGAGCTGGAAACCACTAAAGCTAACTTGCAATGAAATAATAGTAAATAAACAAAATTGACTCCCCAAAAAGCTCTGCACTTGAACTATTTCCCTAAATATGAACTCCAAGAACTCTTGCTGGTAACTAAACTCCAAAGTAACAGAAGAAAGGAATAACCCTATAATATGCTGTGATTATCTCCAATAAAGGTAAAACTCTGATTTTAATTAACTCTCCCCCCAATGTAATAATGTGATGCCCCCCTTACAACTAAAGGAAAGCTTCCTTATATATACAACAAAAGAATGCAAGCCGCAACTGAAAGACCCCTCTTGACTCTGTGCATTCCGCACTGACCCGCCTTTTCTACTCCAAAAAAGGAATATGAACAGCTAATGAAAGACCCCTTTTTCCACTGCCTCCGTGTGTTTGAACCAATCCTCCTCACCAATAGTCCAATCCTTACCCAATCCAATTATTTGCAGTAGATTCAGATATCCTGTTGCCAATTCCCCCTAAAAGTTGAGTTGCGCCAATGCATTACTAACAACAGATCCTCCTCAATCTTCCCTAGTGGATCACTCCCAATCCTGCATGTGGCATAACTATGAATACCCAAAAATCTGTACGCAGCCTCCTCAACTTTAGCGTTCATCACCACACAGCGCTCCGCAATCTCAGTGCATATCCCATAATTGGCCTAATCTGTACTTCTTGGCTTTGATCACTTACTTCCAAATTAATAAAACCCACCGCTGTGGAGGGAAAGTTATGTTCAACAGCACAATGTCCGCAAACAACAAAAACTCTGGCCCATTCTTGTCATTGTGCCTGCAAAAAGTGCGCGCCGCACCAATGCCAAGCCCTCAGGTATTGTACTCCGGAATAGAAAGTCTTCCAATGCGCTTCTCTGAGCCTATTTTACTGCAGGCTTCCACTCACAGCTGAGCCGCTTCCAAGTCAAATTTCCAGTAGTGAGCCCACTTTCCTCCGTGTCTATAAATAACCACCACATCCCCCACAAATTGAATTATGTCCCCAGGATTCCCGCGCTCCACAAAATCCAGAACATCCGCCAAACCCTTCAAACCCCAACTCCTAACACCCTCCAAACTCCAAAAGAAAGACAAAAATCCTGCCATGGAAACGTGTGAATACTGTGCAAAGATGCAGAGAACATGTACCCCAACCGCCAGTTGCCAAGCCTGCCATCTAGGCCACCACAGTTGTTTGTTTGTTTCTCTGACCCCTGGGTCCTTGCAGACTTGCCCTCCGCCCCGTCCTTGCACTTCTTCCGGACCCTGTGGCAAACGCTGCTGCCGTGGACCAATGGCTGATTTTGTGGTGGATGATGACAAATCAATCAAGACCAAAGATTGGAATCCGGAGCAGGACCGTGCCACCTCATTGTTTACTGTTGCGGAGGCCACAGACCATCTTTCCCCCCCTCCTTGACGCACGGAAGTTCCTACTGCCACCGCCTGGGGAGATGCTACCCAAGCCTGGGGCCAAAGTCATAACCTGAATGTTGGACTCAGCCAAGTACCACGCAGGCCCGACACAGCCCCTGTATTTGTCCAAGTAGAAATGCCTCAAATACCCCCGCCAACAGCGCCCAATGTCCTGCTATTCCGCCCGCCATCACCCACTCCTCTGGTGTCCACCACTCCAACCACAACACCTCCTTCCAAGAATGAGTCCCTGCATTCAGTCATTGCAATTAGCTCCGATTCACCGTCTGTACCCTGTGAGTTTTTTCTTTTTCTTTTTCTTTTTTTTACTGAACCCTCCTTAGCCTCACACAGCTCCCGCGCCTCACAATGAACCACCGTTGCCTCCATTGTTGGTCCAAAGATCTCCGTGTTGCTTGTCTCCAATCTGGACCCCATCTCCTTGGATCTTCTCACAGACCTCCAACTCCCGCCCTTCTAGGTCAACCCAATTCGGCCTGATCTCTTTACACCAAGCAGTCATCCAAAGCAACAACAAGGAAGGAGGCAAAGGAATTGAGGAAGCCAAAGTCAACCAGTACCTCTGCAAATTGGATGAGCAAATACTTGCCATCCTCTGTTGTTTGCTTGGAATCCCAGCTGCGGAGCATTGCAAGCATCATTGTGCCAGTGGTGAGCTCTGCGGCATCATCTTCCTTCCTTAGATTTCTTTCTCCTCTTGAATTATTGCTGTCAGCCTCCTGGATGCCAAGACCCTTTCTATCCTTTAGCTACCAGATGTGATAGAATAAATAATAAATATATTATTTAATAAATGCAGCAAAAATACATAAAATATTTGGATAAAGCTTATTGCAAGGTTAATTGGTTTGGTTATGGTTTATTGTTATAAATAAATATGAATAAATTGATTATTAAATATTTTTATAGAGGGGCCACAATTATATTGGGGATCTTTAACACCTCTCTTCAGGGATTTCAGTATGAAAACATGTTGTCCTGGTTACTTTAGGCCCTTTATTTTAAAGGATATTTTGCCCAAAGATAATATGTATATAAAATACACGGTGGAGTGGCAGGGCTTTGTAAACAAGCTGCCACAATAGAGAAAGGATAATAAAACTCACCGGTATATTATTAAATCCTTTGGGTATCTGTTTGGAACTTGCACTGATGTGTTAAACCTGTATACTGGGGTTATAAGGTTGTTCAGCAGTTTAAATTGATAAAAAGAGGTTTAGGAAGGATATTATTAATCAGAATAAGCAATAAATCACTTAATTATCTCTTATAAGTATTTGATTACTTGGAATGGTGTCTGGATATAAATATAACTGGGTCTCTGCCCATCAATATCCTCAAAAGAGCTCTTTGCTTATAGCTTTTGGAGTCCCAATATTGTCCTTCTGAGGGGTACAGGGGCTCAAAGGGACGGAAACTGAGGCTAGAAGGGTAACCAATGGTAGCCTGTCACGTTTTCATGGTGCTGTAGCATGGGTAGAATCTAATTCCACAGGGTATGGGAATTATTCTACTTTTATAATTGATATTTGGACTTGTGAATAACACTAATCTGTCCTGTTTATGTATCATTTAATTAATTATCCTTAATAAATGTTCCCAGTAAGCTAAAAATTATTTTAATAGACATTCCTACGGACATTCTGATTTCAGGTGAGTTCTCATTATGTATTAAATAATTGGAGTAAAGTCATGATATTGATTTTACTCCTTAGTTTCAAATTTCAGTTGATTTACCAAAATAATTACTCAAAAATATAAGTCATGGGAATTCATGTAATATTTTTACATCATTAGTTTTCTTAGTATGTCACAAAAATATTGCTGTCTAGAAATTCTCATAATAGTATATTGAAGTATTTTAATATATTTTTAGAAGTTGTCATTGTCTTATTTTCGACATTCTTGGTACTTTGAATTATATTTAATAAAAAATACGTATAAGGGTTATTTAAGTATTTTTATATAATTTTATGTACTTTTAGATTATCTACTATCCACGGGAACATTTAATACATACGTAGAATGTTCCTGTGTGGGTTGTAGCATGTTTACGCGGTACCTAAGTTTCTCAGGCAGCCTGTCACTTTGTCAACCTGTAGTCCCGCGGCTGCATACTTGTCAGAGGCCCAGGGCTGCGTACACAACCTTGACGGAGTGACAGGCCTGTATCTCAGACGCGCGGGGGTGCATTGGCTTCCGCGGCTGCGTGCAGGAATTGTGACAGAACACATTTCCGTCCGTAACTCCTAAAATATAGACAACACCTCAATTCTGACTGAATTTTAGGTGTGAAACCTATACGTGACAATACATGTGAAATATTTAATTAGCCAAAAAGTTCAATAGTGGTGCTGTGGTATTTTGGTCTTTCTTTCCTTAATTATTTAAAAATATAAGGAGTTGGATTTCAAGGGTGGGGTCAGTGAGTGACCCTACCTAATTTTGGGTGGAAAATCCATTTTTTTAATAATATTTATGGTTTTTATTACTCCTCCTTAGGTTAAATTTATTATTATTATTTTTATGTTATTTCTGTTACTGTTGCAGCTTGCTCTGCAATAGTATCAAGCTGACAATTGCCGTTCCCCTTGTAAATCTTGTGCATAGCCAAATAAATAAATATGATGCCTTGCCTGCCCCAGAAAAGAATTCCTTTATTCCCCGCACCATCATAAAAAATGAAAAACACAAAAAGAAACTCCGCAAACCCCTAGTGAGAACCCCTCCAAATATGAGAATGAGACAAATAAAACTGAGACAAAGAAAAAGAATCCAAACTCCGCAAATAAATATCTCCTAAGGGACCTGGACAACCCCAGACAAAGGCCTCTAACACTAGACCTTCCATGCTGCTCTGGTGATCTGAGCTTCCCGGTCCCCCCACAACTTGAACGTTGACCTCAATGTTCATTCCTCGAAGGACTCCTCCTCTAAATACTCCCTCTCCTCCGCAGCCGGCTCACTTATGTCAACCATTTCTTGATTGTCATCTCCCAAACCCCCAGTTTTGTCAAAATCCATAGTGCCCTGCACGTGGAACTTCTTTACATGAGCTGCTGCTGCCTTCTGCTTGAGCAGAGTGTCATCCAATTCCTCCAACTGATAACTCCCACCCGGAAACTGACTAAAAACTTGATAAGGACCGTTGCAGCAATCCGCAAAAAGCTTACCCCACTGCGTCTCCAAGCTCCAATTATAAAGCATAACCAGGTTGCCTTTCCGCAAAGGTTCCCACAAGCAATTGGCAAAACCCTTTTCCCAGTACCTAACCAACTTAGCCCAACTGTCCCAAAGCCTCTTTGCTGCCTTTGCCACCATTTCCTTCCGCCGCAAAATTTGCTCCACCCGCACCACAACTAGATCCTCTGTGTTCTTAACCTTCCACCATTCAATAGAGAGATAATTCAAGGTTTCTATATCTACCGGAAGCACTGGCTGCGGCCCATACAAGAGCTTGTAAGGCAAATAACACGTCCCCCGCTTGACTGAAATTTGATCCGCAAACAGAACAACTGGCAGGGTTTCCTGCCACTTCTTCCCATTACTTCTGCAGATCTTGACCATTCCGTCCTTAATTGGCTGATGACCCCTTTTTAATGCCCCTGCTACCTCTTTATAATACTCTGTAACTCTCCTGAACATTGCTCCACAAGATTTGACCAGCCTCCAAAGATCACCCCAAAACTCTGCCCCGCCATCCACCGTGATGAGCCACAAACACCCAAAATGAGCAAACCAATCCTCCTCCAAAAATTGCCCTACCTTCTCCGTGGACAGCTTAACCAACAGACGTGCCTCCACCCACCCCAACAAGTCGTCCCAAGCCACAAGCAGATAAGGGAGCTTTCCTGCCTTGATATGGACCATGTCCAGAGAGACCCTCCCAAAAAGAGAGTCCTTGCCTGTTGGAATACCCACCTCCCTAGGTAATCTTGTACTCTGCCGTTGACAAGCTTTGCAACTCCACACCCAATCTTGCACCGTTTTCCCCAGACCAGGCCACCAGAAACTGGTCTTAAGCCTTCTCTGCATCTCCGCCTCTCCCCAAGGGCCTAAGTCATTATGAATATTCCGCATCAACTCCTCCTGATCCTCCTGCCTTGTGACCACAACCAAAGGTACTGGAAGTGCCTGCTTCCACAACTGACCATCCTGGCAAAAGAAAAGCAAGACCTTCTGCCAAACCCATCTAACCTCTGTTGCCAACAAACCTTCAGGAATAAGGAGCGTCCAAAGATACTTGTCCAACGCCTGAAACCTTCCAAACTGTTTCAGGGGAAGTTCCCTAACCTCCGCAGCTGTAGTTGCCACCATCAGAAGCTTCTTCTCCACATCCAAATCCCCTTCTGCTGCGCGCCAAACCTCCAGATACCACAACAAGGCATCTGGGATTGTAAATGCCTTCCCCATAACGTGCCTGACCCTGAAATTGAACAATTTTAAGTATGCAATCCACTGTGTCATAGGAAAATTAGGCAAGGTTGGGGAATTAATCATTCTGGAAAGTGCTTCCGCATCCACCAGGAGTTCAAAAGACACCCCCCACAGCACATGCTGTAATCTCTGCATGATCCTTGTCACTCCGCAAAACTCCAACTTGGGCTGCAAGTACCAAGATTCCACCTCCAAAAAGGTGACCAACTCATAGAGTACTGGCCTGTCTTTCCCTTTGTCTTCCTGGGTCAGCACACCGCCTGCACCAAACTTTCTCAAGTCCACTGCTAGCCGGATCCCTCCTTTTTTGTAGTCAAGTTCCTTCAACAGTATCCACCTCCCAACAATCCCCTTTAGCTCCCCAAACATACAATTGCATTCCTTCCCCTTCCTAATCAGTTTCCGCAATGGGCTTGCTATCTCCACAAAACGCTCAATGAAGATCTGTACCCATCCACATAAACCTAAAAACTGGGAGACATGAGTAGCATTCCGTGGAGTAGGCCATTCCAAAACTTTGTTAACTTTGGCCTTAGTGATTTTACTCCCTTTTGCAGAAACCTTGTGGCCAAGAACTTCAAAGGCCCAAACACACACTGCAAACTTCTTACCAGAAACAGTCAAATCTGCTTCATCAATCTGGAACAGGATTCTCTCCAAATTCTGCGCGTACTCCCAGACAAACCACCTGATTCCTGAATTTCCCGCAATAGTTTCTCCGCTGTAATTGCTCCATGGCCCCTTGATACCCCTGTCATCAATGAATATCCGTACTTTTTCTGGAACATCATCCTGCAAAATCCAAGTCATTTGTGCCTGGTAAACTGCTACCAAATTAGTCACCCCCTGCAGAAGCCGCGTTAACTGAAGTTGCCCCAACCGCGTTTTGAACGTTGTCATTTGACAGTACTCCGGATGTAGCTACTTCTGATTGTACCCCCCATAAGGTCTACTAGCCCATAGCAGACTCTTCCAGTCATATTCTCCACAAACTCCTCCACCTGCGGAGGCAACCCCGCGTCTCTGATTGTGACCAAGTTTAACCTCTGCAAGTTGTGGACAATCCGCAAAATCTTCCTGTCCTTCTTTAGTACCACAAAAATGGGAGTAGAATAACTAGAACAAGAGGGCTTTTAAAGACCCATCCGCAAAGGCTCCTGTAACAACTCCGTAAACTGATCCCTAACCGCTGCCAGAATAGGAATGGGTTTGATCTGCCAAGGGTTGTGAGGCACTGTAGGTATCTGGTAGGGGTCCTCAATCTCATGACTGAGTAGCCCCCGCTCTTCCAGAATAAAAGAAAGCGCCTTCCTCCGCATGAGAATCACCTTCTTGAGTAATTGTATTTCCTCCTCTTGCAACCACCCCTGCGGCCCAAAGTTATGTTCCGCCATCTGCTCCTCTGTCAAACCTGTTGGATCCTTCTCCAGGATTGCAAGTGTCAAAGGCAACTCATAAGGGTCCTGCAAACAACAGATAGGCCTCATTTGTTTATTGAGGTCCTGCGGCATTGGCTTGTTCTGCGGTTGGACCTTCTTGGCAACCAGTTTGTATTTTCTTCCAAAGGCCCACACCTCAACCAACTTTGCTCCCTTGTTTGTCTCCTCTATTTGCAGTCATCAACCTGCAACAAATTCCGGGTTGCTCACAATTGTGGCACAAGGGTAGCTGCTTGTGCCAATACCCATTGGAGGTGCATACAAGGAAGGACTCACTTTTGATCCTATCTCCACTCCCATCATTGTTGCGCCAATTCCTGCTCTTCTCCATATTGCCAGAAGCACGTTGGACTGCGCTATGGGGGTTTCTCCTCCCTTCTCCTTATCTGTTGACTGTCTGCGCAAGGACGGAGCCTTCCCCGCACAGGCCACACAGCCAACATCTAAAAATCCTCTGCCAAATCTTTTTGGCTTCCTTCCACAAGAGGGCAGCCCTTCAAATGTTCCCATCCTCCACTTTCAGTCCAACCAATGGTTGTCTTGTAGTGTTTCCCCAAGGCGTCTGCAACCGTGAGGAGTTCCTCCCTAGTATCCAGATGGAAGCCAAGAGATGCCTCAAAGGCAAAAAGGAATGGCCTACCAAGTTTGACCTCCAACCCGCTTACTACCAAATACAATAGCAGAGCCAATACCTTTGCCACTTCTGTCATTTCTTTCTTCACCACCCCTTTGACCACACATTTGAAACCTCCTAAAGTCCGCAGCCCAATATTTGCCTTGTGTTGGACTAATCCCGCATTTTTGGCCAATTTCAATGGAAGGACATTCACCATTGAACCGCTATCAACCATTGCCCAGCACCGTTTGCCTCCAATCCAAATTTCTACATATCCCAACAGGAACATCATAGCACCACTAACTCCTAAAACATCCTCCCCCACATTGAGAGAACCAACCTTTGCCTCTTCCCTGGTTTTTGGGTTTTCCTCCTTATTCCCCGCAAACTGCTTGAAGACAGCAACCATTTCCTCCACCATTACTGGTGAGATTTCCGCTAGTTCCTTCAAAGTTAGGGAAACCGGATGGTCTGTTCCGCAAATTCTCCTTGCTATTTCTCCAGCCCTCCTGCGGGATCCCCCCACTTTGACTACAGCTTCCTTCTCTGGTGCTTTTGCAGGAGTTGGACCATCAAGGTCCATTCTCCTTTCATCAAAGCAGAAGGCTCTAACCTCCACCAAAACTTCTGAGGGTTCCCAGTATAAGGGAAAAGTGCACCTGGCTGAAGCTGTAGCTTCTTTCTTCTCTGCCGCCACCGCTTGGGTCAGATCTTGTGGCAAAGGTTGATCTGGCATATCCGGTATAGTTTCTCCTGAAGGGTAGAAGCATTCCCTTCCATCCATCTTGACTATCTTTCTATGTATGTCCATGCTCAGATCTTTACACAAACTTTTAAGATGGACTTCCTCCTGGCAATAATAGCATTGGAAGATGCAAGGTTTGCCTTTATTCCTTGACGGCGCTCTTGATGGTCCCTGATTTGGTGCATTAGATGTTGTTTTTGGTGGTTTGGGGACTGTTGCGGCCGGTTTTTTTATAGCTTTCTGCCAGAAAAGACACATTTTGTTAAACACCTCCGTCATTTCAGCAGTTTCCTTTGGATTTACCAGTCCTTTTACCCTTTTCACCTGCACATCCTTCTTCTCTGGACCTTTTGGGTCTTCCTCCATAAGTTCTGCTAGCTCCAACTTGCCTACAACCACCGTGCGGATGTCCTTCATTTCCAGAAGTAGGGTTACCCCTCCATCCCGCAACCTACAAATTAATCCCCCGTTGTAGAGCTTTCTGTGGACCCTTCCATGCAACTTGGAGCTAAGCCCCTGCATAAAGGTCCTTTTGACAGAGCCAGTATGCTCCGCCAAAATTTTGTTGTGGACAAGATACTTCAAAATGCAATCAAATGAGGAACAATACACATTGGACAACATCCGCAAGGAAACACCTCCTTCCTGGGCTGTTTTGGTTGCAAGAAGCTCAAGATCCACTTTGCGGAACCTCTGCTCCCATGAACCCAATTTTTCCACTATTTCCTCTGGCAACTTTTCCCAATCCCTTTCTCCGTACCCCTCCATATCCTCCATGTCCTGCAGGTCCTCCTTTTCCGGAATGAAGTTGACTGTTTTCCGGACACAATTGACATCATTTGAGCCTTTGCTATTGGCCGCGTTCTCAAATTGTTAACATCCTCTGGGCAAAACCTAACTGCGGGCTAGTCCCTTGGCCAAATTTTTTCTCTGCTCCCTTGCTGCTCCTCTGGCATCTCTGGTGCCGCATACGTTGATTGCCCCCCCCATGGCCACTCTTGGCAGTGGACCTGCCGGACTGGCCCTTTCATACAGTGGCGTGCTACTGGTTACCTGTCAGTGAGTTGGAAGTGAGTCAACCAACCCGGCCTCAAAATCTCCCATCATCTTATTGTAAACAAAAGAAATAAAAATATATATATATATATATCTGCAGACGGTACCAGGTAATATAACAGAGAAAGGACTTTCCCAGCCAGACCCCCAATTTGTGGAAAGAGATTGTGTGTTTTGTAAATTCCCCGCAACAATATAAAGTTCTCCGCAACAATCTTTCTCCAAGTTCTGGAAAGCCCACTAACCCTTGAGTTACACTTCTGTACCTCTGCAATCCCTAATCAAACTCTGCTTCCACACTCAAGCCGGAAACCACTAAAGCTAACTTGCAATGAAATAATAGTAAAAAAACAACACAGACTCCCCCACAAGCTCCGTAATTGAACTATTTCCCTAAATATGACCTCCAAGAACTCTTGCTGATAACTACACTCCAAAGTAACAGAAGAAAGGAATAACCCTATAATATGCCATGATTATCTCTGATAAAGGTAAAACTCTGATTTTCATGAACTCTCCCCCCAATTTAATAATGTGATGCCCCCCTTAAAACTAAAGGAAAGCTTCCTTATATATACAGCAAAAGAATGCAAGCCACAAATGAAAGACCTCTCTTGACTCTGTGCATTCTGCACTGACCCGCCTTTGCTACTCCAAAAAAGGAATGTGAACAGCTAATGAAAGACCCCTTTTTCCACTGCCTCCGTGCTTCTGCACCAGTCCTCCTTACCAATAGTCCAATCCTTACCCAATCCAATTATATTCAGTAGATTTGGTGATCCTGTTGCCAATTCCCCCTAACAGTTGAGTTGCACCAATGCATTACTAACAACAGATCCTCCTCAATCTTCCATAGCGGATCACTCCCAATCCTGCATGCAGCATAACTATGAATCCCCAATTATCCGTTTTGGTGACCAAATCTGGACACCCTGGACCAGATGCGGAAAATTCAAATTTTTTTTTTACAATGCTTTTATTTAGGTGTCATTCAAAAAAAAAAATTGGAATTTTTTTTTTGTATCAGTATCACTCCTCCAATTTCCTCAACCTGCCAAGTATTCCTCTGTCCCAGTGGTCTAGGACAGGTCTCTCTTGGTCTCATCACCTAGGCATCTCATTCAATTGCTTCTCTCTTTGTTCCCCCCTTCCTTTTGGCCGAATGCGGGGGCCAAGACCCGCTCAGTCCAAACATCCTCCATCCATTGCATCCAACCCATCACATCCTCATCCTGGATTCCTGAACTTGATATCATGGCATTGGCATCAAAGAAGGTCAAGTGAGGGAGAAGCTTGTAGGATCCAATCAGGATGGAGTGACTACTCTACTCTGATCATGATATTAGCAATCTTGAGTAGAGTCATCATGCCCAATTCAATCAAACCAAGGATGATCCCAAGGGTGATCATCCCATTTGACTCTAACCTAAGCTCCCTGCAACAAGCTCAGCACTCCAATAACCATCATCTGATCCTCATGAGCCCCAGCCTCAGCCTCAGCCCATCAATCCCTACCTCCCTTGTGGATTCCCCTCACTCCAATCCTCCTCAATCTCAATCCTCCTCAGACTCGACTTCCAAGACTATCAATGAGCCTCTTCCAGTCCTCACTCTTCATCATCAGAAATCCCTACTCAATCCAATCCACCATCTCATCCAACTCACCCCCAGTTCTCCTCCTCCAATCGTCCTACTCCAACTAGTCCTTCCACCTGTCTACCCAGACCATCCTCATCCAATCTTCCTCCACTACACCCATCTCATCCTCAATTGGATCATCCCTTCCATCAACCTCAAGATTGTCTCATCCTTCCCATCCATTGATCCATTGCCCATC
Organism: Puccinia polysora; assembly: GCA_025617555.3. Taxonomy (NCBI): domain Eukaryota; kingdom Fungi; phylum Basidiomycota; class Pucciniomycetes; order Pucciniales; family Pucciniaceae; genus Puccinia; species Puccinia polysora. The sequence continues at coordinate 36,661,482 of CM062613.1, read as the reverse complement.
ATCCCTCCTGGGACTCTCCCACCCCCTTCCATCTTTGGGTGGGGGTGGAAAGCGTCTTCTACCGCCCGCGGACATCCGCGGGCGCTCTGGTTCATTTTTTTCCCACCCCTTCTGCCTTTGGGTGAGGGGTGGGTGATCCCGGTGTTGCCGCCTGCGCCCGTCTGCGGACGGACGCAAGAGAGGTGAAGGGATGAGAAAGATCTCACCCCAGTCAGGGAGGCCAGATTTCCACCGGCCCACATGATCAATTTTTCTGATCATCTGAAAAAAAAAATTCCGCTCTATTTGAGAATCACTTGTACATAGTCTAGAGGGCCTCCTTCCCATATAAGGAGGGGCTCTCCCCTGCCTTTTGGGGGGGGGGGGGGTATCATATGGCATCCTACCAGAGGAATATCATCCTTATCATCCTGAAGCAAATCATCTGTGGGGTCTCATTCCCCTTTATCTGAGACTAAATTCTGGGTATATCCATGATTGCCCCTTGATCTTTGAGCCTCCATACTCAAATCCTGATCCTTGATCTTTATCACCAACCAATAGCCTTTCTGGTTAAAGAAGAATTTGGCTGATTGAATTCTTGAGTGTGTTACAACACTCCTGATCCCTTTATCCAACCATACTGGTCCTGATCATCCTTTGATTATCTTTCCGGAACCAGTCACGTTTGACTGAAGAGGTTTTATTAAGCTTAAAACCTGGAGTGTTAAACCTCCCTTTATTTCTTTTGAAGTTGAATTCCGCCACCCTACTCTTGAGTCCCTTGAGAAGTGTTGGTTTATTCTTGTTTGAATCAGTTATTGTTTTGCTTCTAGAGCTTGATCAAACAATTAGCTTTGTCTTGTGCAGCCACCCACAGTTATCTGGTACCCTTCAAGCGCTTGATTGCGGAGAGTTGGGCAGGTTCATTGAGAACCTGGAGGTTGTTTGGGATTGAGTTGATCTTTCCTAAGCTTCTGCTGACAACCAAAGCTATTAGCTTGTGGGTGTTGTTACTTACAATTGCCTTGTCCTGTTGAACTCTGAACAATCCTTGACTTCTTCTATTCAATTTTTCCCCTGCATCATCTTTTCTCAGATAGTGTTGTTTTCCCAGCTACCAAATACTATCATCTTTATCCTTTACTCTTTGGTCCCTCATTTACCAGGTTCTGCACTTTGATCTCGGTCACATTCAAATATTTTTGTAACACTCAGGAGGGAAGCCTAAACAGCACCTTTCCCCTCCACAGAGCTGCCACGGCCTAGCACCGTTTGGAGTCTTACACCGTATGCCACCTCCTTAACTTTAGCGTTCATTGCCACACAGTGCTCCACAATCTCAGTGCATATCCCATAATTGGCCTAATCCGTACTTCTTGGCTTTGATCACTTACTTCCCCATTAGTAAAACCTGCCGCCACAGAGGGAAAGTTATGTTCAACAGAACAATGTCTGCAAAAGGCAAAAACTCAGGCCCATTCTTGTCATTTTTCCCACAAAAATTTCGCGCCGCACCAATTCCAAGCCCTCAGCTATTGTACTCTGGAATAGAAATTCCGCCAATGCGCTTCTCTGAGCCTGTTGTAATGCAGAATTCCACCCACAGCTGAGCCGCTTCCAAGTCAAATATCCAGTAGTGAGCCCACTTGCCTCTGTGTCTATAAATAACCACCACAACTTCAGGAAAGCACTTCAAATTTACAATTGATGGATTTAGAGGCCAAGTTTTATGGCCAGTGAAAACAAGAAGCGTAGCATTTCTGGCCAACCAGTTGGGGCCTAGCACAGTTCAAAATTCAATTGATATATTTTTCAAAAATCCCTGTGCACATATCTGTGCCTTCCTCTCAACCATGTTGCTGTCTGGTCCACGCTTGGTCTTGTATGCCCATGTAGATGGTATTGGGATTTCTTGTGGTGTATGTTTCCTTTCTATCCACACCTTTTGGGTCTTAATGTTCTGGATTCCTCTTTCTTCTGCCTTTTTCCAATTGACACATTCTTCAAATTTAATGGACTCTTTAAAATTTCTACAGTCCCATACTGCCATGGTCATGGCTACCATGGCTCCATCTTGGTTGCATATTTGCGGGTAATTTTTTATGGATTCCTCTGAGATGTTGCCATGGATGAGAGTTGGGTGTTGTGGTGGCCAAGGGATTAATCTAGGTTTCTTTTCTGGTTCAGGTGCTGCATTTTCCTCAGGGTCCATTTCTGCATCCTGGGTGCAGTCAATTTGGCCCTCTTCAGAAGCCGGTTTGTGTTCCTTGTGAAATGGCAATAGTGGATTCTGATGGACAACAATTCTGTCACTCTCCTGGACGCCCAGGTCTGTATGGATGGCTTTTCTTTTGGGGAATTTTGATTTGTCAAAATAAAATTTGTAGAGACTCCTTTGGGATTATATAAATAATTTAGCAAATAGCTTTCTGGAAGTCCTTCAAGGGGAATTTAGTATTACTTATAATCCTTTAGATTATTAGTAAAAACTAAGAGTGGTTTTGAATTGCATGCCCTTCTAGTACTATAATAATTCTGCACAATAATTTATTTAAATCAATTTCTGGTTTCTTTGAGACTTAAAATATGTCACAGATCAGACCTAGATTAATTATCAAATGTCATTGGTAGGATTTGTTGAAGAATGGACCAGATGTATTGGATTTCTTGATTAGTGGTTGATCAGATATATTTGATCTTAAACAATATCCCAATATTAAAGGGTTCAAAGGTTTATCAAAGTGATGGTTCAGGAGAGAACCCAAGGATGGGTTTACCCACAGGGGGCTGGGTAGAGGAAAGGTTGGTAGTTTCTTTTTTTTTTACTCCCTTTCTTTGTAAGGGTTATTTACTGATCAATGGGTGTTTTTTCTTTAATCTGGTGCTGAATATTTAGGTCACAGAAACACCCTTATTCAAGCACCTGTTGGTTGGTTTAATCGGTTAATGGTGGGTTATAAATTGGTCTCTGGTTTCTTGTTTCTTTATAATTGGATAAGTAATAATATTTATCTGGGTAGGTACCACAGATGCATAGGATGGGCCAAGAGTTCCTGATAAGGTGGGGATGATGGGGTCAGTGTACAGAGGGCATGATTATACAACTTGGATAGGGCATAGAGGCCATCCTTAAATATAAAATTCCTGCCCCCAGGGGTGCTCAAGGCTGCCCCTGAGTTTTCTCCCTGTTCTGGTGAGGAACAGTGAGATACATTTACATGAGACATTTCTTCTGGTTGAAAAAAGCTTTTAAATTTACATGAGGCATTTCTGTTGGTTGGAAAAAGCTTTTAAAGGGGTTTCATGCATGCAAAGTCCTGCATAAACTGCTGTGTATTGCAGATAAAATATATTCCTGTGCAGTACTGGTGGTTGGTTTGGTGCTACTTGATTCTACCTACATGTGTTACTGTGCAATAACTGGTGGTTTTTTTTGGTGCTGCATTTTCTTGACTGTATGCATAAATTGCTGTGTGGTGCTGGGGTTGTTTTTAACTAAATGGTTCTGGCTTCCTGCATATATTGGTGGGTAGCCCTGCGGTACATGTACTGATGGGTTGTTCAGTATCGAATGCTTCTGACTACATAAATTGCTGTGTAGTGCTGGGGTTGGGTTGATGCTGGTAGTTTTTTTTTGGTTCTGGTTGAGACTGGTTCCACTTTCTCCTGCCTATACCATTCCTTTATACTTCTGCACAGCCTTCTGTATGTGTATTTGCTTGTTTGTTTGGCTCTAGTTGAGACTGGTTCCACTTTCTCCTGCCTATAATGTCCCTGTACACTTCTGCACAGCCTCTTGTATGTATATTTGCTTGTTTTTTTGGTTCTAGTTGAGACTGGTTCCACTTTATCCTGCCTATAATGTTCTGGTATACTTCTTAACAGCCTTCTGTATGTGTATTTGAATGAATTCTGGGTTTGAGGTGACAGGAGCTGAGCTAGTTGCACTGCCTCATGTATCTGTATTTCTGTATTCTGGCTGAGGTGACAGGGTTGGTGTATTTTCCTGGTGTTGAGGTTAAGATTTTACTTGTATGTGCTTGAGTGTTTCCAAGGTATGTCTTTATGCCTTTCACAGAGCTGTGAAACCTGGTTGGGTATGAGTTTGCCACAGTTGAAGGTTTCTTGGGCTGTATATCCTAATCCATGAGGGATAGAGGGGTACTTTGGCTGAGTGAATATAGGTTATTTTTGATGTAGAATCCATTTCTGGGGTTAATTTGAGTGTTTCAGCTGTTTTTATACCATAAAAGTGAGTCTGATGGCTATAGGACAGGTTTGGTCTACCACAACGTGCTTTCTCTCTATCACCTTTGAATTTCTTGTTTGAAACACTTTGTACAATTTTCAGTTGTTTTTTTACCCAATCAAAATTCCTTCCCAGGAGACTGGTAAAAATTTGGATTCCCTTAGCTGGCTCAGTATGACTACCCAGGAATTACACCCAAAAACCCTAAAAAAGTGAATTTTGGCCTTCCTATTGAACATGAGCTTGTATGGGTATCTGTTGTTCTTTCCCACTGGTGGAAGGGAATTTGTGATAGTTGCTGCTGTGAGTGCTGCTTCAACTCACCATTCCTTGGCAAGGTTTGATCCTAGCAGGAGGCACCATGCCATGTTGATGACGGTTTGGTTGCCTCTCTCCACCATTCCATTGTGTTGTGGCATGTACAGAGCTGCACTGTTGTGCTGGATTCCCAAGAGCTAGAAATTTTGCCTCATAGCTGTGCTGATGAATTCACCACCTCCTTTTCTTATTATCTGCTTAATCTTCATTAAAGTTTGGTTCTCCATCAGGTGCTTGTATGGTAGAATTGATTTAAATGCATTGCTCTTGTGTTGCAGAAGCATGAGGTTGATGTAACCACTGAATTGGTCCACAATGATGAGGAAGAATCAAGCCCCATTTTTTTTTAGGGGCTTATAGGTTGGAAAATATCAGCATGGAGCACTTTGATCTGGTGCTGCGTTTGGTGGAAATGTCCTTTGAAGGTCAGCTTGTTGATTTTTCCTTTCATGCATACTGGGAATGAGTTTATCTGGTTGATAGGGACTTCCAGAGAGCTTTCTATCCGCCAGATGCTTGTGTGGCCCAGCCAGTTATGCCATGTCCCAGATGCGTCCATCATGTTCAAAGAAAATGCAGGTGCTTTTTCAGTCATTAGCTTAACTTGCTTTGTTAGGGAGGAAATTCCCGTGCTGATCTCAAAGGGAAACATGCTTCTGTTGATTTGAATGCACAGCTTGTTGTCCTGGACCATGATTTTTCCTCCTTTTAGCATGATGTGCCCTAGAAATATCAATTTCTGAGCTAGCCTTGGGACAAACAATACACCATGCAGCTCCTCTTGTTGTCCCTTACCGTTGGTTATAGTGGTGCTGCAATTATGTGTTGCTGTCATCAACACCAAATCCTTCCTAGTGGTGATAGTAATAGAACAGGGCCATGGATTTCTGATTGACTCTAGCTAGTTCACCATGTGTTGGCTGGTGCCTGAGTCTAGTATCAAGTTGTTTCACAATCCGGTGACTCTTTTCATGAGTAATGTTTCAAAAATTGCTGAGACTTCTTTTTTTTATGCTGGGGAATTTTTTCCTTCAATTGTGCTGGATTCTTCCAGCTGTCTTCTTGTTGCATATAACCTACCTGGTATCTTCCTTATTGGTTGGAGTTTGGGGTGTAGTGCCCAGCATTGTTCCCTGGTATGGGGGTTAATCTAAAAGCAGAAAATTCCAATTGAATAGCTTGATTTCTTTGAGTGTTCCAATATTTATTCTGAAAGATGTAGTGATCTTCAATCATCTCCAGAATTTTAAAGAATGAAAAAAATCAAATTTGAAAAATTTTTCAGAAGCTCAGGTCAGGGAGGAGAAGGAGCTCTTAACTTTTTTAAACAGGATTTTGGAGATTCTGCCTTCTCAGGACCATAAATTTATTTTAAATTAGAGAATTGAAGGATAAAAAATTGGATTCAAATTTGGATTCAGAAACAGAATCAGATGGTAGCAAAAGCTTGGTCCGCTTGATTTGATATTGAACTTTCTCTGTTGGGGAATTTGTTTGGACATGTTGACAGTGATGGAAATGTGATCTGGAGTGATGAGTGTATGGGGAGATGGGGTGATGAGTTCAGGACCTGGTGGGATGGAGTGATAAGTTTATGATTAAATCAAATGATGATATCAGATCTGACGTGTGAAGAAATGGTGGTGGAAATTTTATGGATTTGATGATGTGGAGGTGTGGATGGGGTTGTTGAATGCAATTTATGATGGATAGATGATGATGCATCAATGGCAGATTTTATTTTTGAAACCATCCATTTTGAAATATACCAATTAGGGAGCATTTCTATTTGGGAATCCCACCATTAAAATGGTGTTTTTGGCCAAAGGGAAACGGCAAGTTTTATATCTCTGATATTCCCTAATATCTTTTTATAATTGGTTTTTTTTTTACTTTATCAAATTCTGGTTGAAACAAGTCCTTAAATTCAAATCAATCTCATCAGCTGGTTTTCTTGGTTCACTTCTTTTCATTCAATTTCATTTTTGGTACAGTTTGATTTAAATTCAACCAGAAATATTGAATTTTATTCAAAGAGCTCAATCTTTTAATTTTTCATTATTATTGTTATTTACTCAATGGATTTTTTTTTCTTGTTGAAAGATTCCAAGAAATTTTAATTTCTTCCATAAAATTGGCATATGTAAAAAATTCAATTTAATTTCATTCTTTGGTAAAAATTTATTTACATTTCATCGGAAATTTAAAATTTTCTTCAAACAATCTTCTTTTTTCAAAAAAAAAAAATATATTATCATTTTTAATTTACTTTAATTTTTTTTTCTCACATCTGATAGTAGATTTGGAATGCTATCCAGAAATAGATATCTCTAGCACTTTCTTAAGTTTTTCTAGGTTTGATACAATTGCATTTCCATGCCACTGGAAATATTCCATCTTGTAAAAAAAAAAAAACTAGTTTTTTATCATTTTCAGTATTTTTTCTTATACCAAATGAAGGTTTTTTTTTTAAGATCCAAGTTCATATTTGGTTCCCTTTGAGAAATATGATGTTTATTGTATTGTCTCCTGTTATATAAACTCAATTGATGTCCATGTTGGGTTCAGAAAAAAATTCTATGCCAGAAAGATTCCACAGGGCATCTGGAGGCCTTATTTTATCCCCTTTAGGCTTGGATTATAATGTTTACAGGCCTCAGTTGCCCCAACACATCTTTGAAAGGCATAATTGTCCACCCCAGGAAGTCCTTTAAACCTAAATAATTTTTGCCAAGACTTAATTTTCTATATTAATGCTTTTTGAAGTTGTAACAACTTTTTAAATTTCTCATGCTTTAATTTGTTGAGAAAATACACCAATTTAGCAAAAGAAAACTACTACATGCACATCTCATCATCCATTTTTTTTTCTCCCACAAAAGCATTGATGTGGTTAAAAAAAAAAAAAAAACTTTATCTGTGCCTTTTTGATTTGTTTTTCAAAAAAAAAAAATAGGATGGTTTTAGTGATTTTGAAGGCATGGATCTAGCCTAGGCCTGGAAAGTTGATCATTGATTGACTTTAATTGTTAAAATTAATTAATCATTCTACCAACTATTACTTCTTTATCTTTGAGTATCAAATTTTATCTTAATCAACCAATATCAAATACTCAATTTTTCTTCTTTAATCTAAGTCTTACTCTGAATATCAAAAATTGCTCTTGTTTTATGTATGAATCAACCATGAGTTTGTGACTAGTTGTATCGATTATTCGAGGTTCCTGAGAAGCTCTCTAGTTTTTTGACTCACTCTCCATCGTGGCAAAACACTATTTTCTTCCCCTTCGAATCTCTTTCTCTGGTGCCTTGATTTAATCGGTTTTTTGATCAAAATATCTATCATACCTTCAATTTAAACCTAATACTTCCTGATTCGAAGCCTACACTTGTCCCTTGCTCCTAATCTGAAAATCTTCCAACGGCACGATTTATGAGTTTGAAAGAACTGAGAAAAGAGATGGTGTGTAGCTTTTTGGAGGCCAGGTCAAAGAAAAGGTTAAGATTTTTTCTTTCTGAGTTTTTTTTAAATATTTTTATGAAACCCAGAAAAGCTCCGTTGATCTGGTCTGTTGTTCCCCGTCCATCTCCCCCCTCCCTGCCCCTGCCCCTGCCCCTGCCCCTGCCCCCCTGCCTGGGTTTGGCTGGCGCGAATCAAAGTCGAAACGCAGCCCTGATCGACTGCCCCCAGGGGTTTTTCGACTACACGCCGAGGGAACCATCCGCTCCGATGAAGAGCAGCGAGAACGACGAAGCAGGGGGGTCACACTGACGACGGAAAGAAAAAAATAGACGAGAGAAGAGGAGAGAGGAGAGAAGAGAGGAGAGGAGAAGAGAAGAGAAGAGGAGAGGAGAGAACGAAGGAAGGAGTGAATCGATCGAGGGAGCACAAGAGTCGATCGATTGGATCTTATTCTTGGGCTCGTTGATGGATGGATGGATGGATGTAGATATGTTTGGAAACATACTGATGACTTTCGAAGCCTTTTACCGTCACCCTTAAACGGTATGTATCCACCCCACCCCCTCAACTAACCCCAACCGAATTTGTATCTGCCATACTCAAGTGTATCCATCCCCCTCCCTCGATGTCCGAACATCGACTGACTTGATTCTTCTGCTTCAATCGAAACAGTCATCGACATCCCTACGGCCCAGTTCAACCGAATCCCATCAAACTCGGCAACCGTTTCGACCATCCTGGTTTCTTCTACTCCTGCTCTCATCCAGAACGCTCAACCCGAGTCATGTCCCGATCCATCCCTAAGATCATCCACCAACTCCTCTGCCCTCTCTGATCCCTTCACCAACTGACCCTCCCATCATCAATCCAGTCCTCAACCGCCCCAACCGATCTCGCTCGTCGTACGATCAAGACAAAAGTGAAAAGGTCTCAAGAGGATCCTAACCAATACTATGGTCACCGTTTGAAGGTTGATGATCCATCAGCTTCGATTACCGCCATGAGTTTCGAATTCCGGTGGCCAAAGTTCTCTCCCTCGTTCTACGATGATGCAAAACGTTTGCTATCTACCGTCAGTACAGTCTCATGAGCTCGAGATGAGATACCCTCAAGCAAGCCACCCATCGGACCTCCCGAGCGTACCCCCATGCGCTTCTCGCTCACTAACATCGTGTCCCTACTGATGCTCAGGCGCTCAATAAGGGCGACAAACCGGCCATCATCGCGGACCCCATCGAGGTCAATCGGCTCGATATGGGCACGATCGTTGAGTATTCTCCTCCAAGCCATCTCCCCCCCCCGACGAGAAAGCAATGTCCATCCTATCTATCGTCTCCTAACCTCTAACGGTCTCTACCCAATCTGATATGCTCTCCAGCCACCCGATCTAGAGATCTTGGAGATAGGTGACCTTGGGCGAGATCGATTCCGTGGGATATTCAGAATGACTTATACTGGTGATGCGTCGATCTGTTTACAGACTAAAGTCCAAGTTCGTATCTATTCAATCATCCAGCCCTTTTGAATCTGAGCTCACAGGAGACCTGACTCGCTAGTCCCTAAACTTATAAACTTGGTTCCCTTCAGGTAAACCCCTTACGACAATCCAGCACCTTCACAACCCCTGACATCCTAACAACCCCACCGATCCTTTTCGCCTCAACTCCGTTGATAGTACCGATGACCTTGAGTCTATCCAACCTCAAACTCAGAGCGATCGTCGTACTCGTCATATCACGATTGGAGGGTGTCACCCTGGTCTTCAAGAACGATCCACTCGAGAGCGTCCAAGTCTCTTCAACCTTTGACTCATTAGCTGCAATTCAAACTTTTTTACAATCTGAGATTGAACGCCAGTTGAGAGACTTATTTCGGACCGAACTTCCCGGGATCATACACCAACTCAGTCGACGTTGGTTGAAGCGAGAAAATACCCATGGTCAACCTCAAGCAGAAGTTGAACCCATCTCATTCCCTTCAACCAGCAATCCCAGTACCCAATCTGTACCCGTAACGCCAAGTACTCATAACTCGACCCCACTCTTATCGGTCCCGGACGAAATTGAATCCTATGATCCCACCTATGGCCTCCGTCCTTCTCATCCTCCGCTGAGAGGCTGTTTTTCAAACTATCGCTCACTGATCAAGCAGAAAGGTCGCAAAGTAGGCCTCAGTGTCGTTCTGACCGGAGCCGATGATGAAAAGGATGGTGTCAAAGAAGAAACTTTGGCGGATCCGTCGGCTGCAGCCCCACATCCATCTCCACAAAGTCCAACATCCCCATCATCAGTGCCTAAAAACTGCATGAACCAACCAATCAAACCCAAGATCTTTCATTCGCACTCAGCGGGAATCATTAATCCTGACCTATCTTCGTCTGGACTGTCGTCTCACTATGGTCATGAGGGTACTCGTAACTCGGTCAAAGTCCTTGATTCACAAACTCCACCCAAGATCGGGAAATATTCGGAGGAGACTATCGCACTCCAGCGAAACCACGAAGAAGAAGGAGAACTTTTAAGAAGTCGAAGATTGGAACGATTCTCGATGCAAAGCTACCCCGCCAGTCTGACTGGACTTTCAACCAAGATTCAATCGTCCACACAATCGCAGCTAACCCAAACCAAGCGACCTGAACAACTAAGAATGCAAACAAGTCCAATCAGGTCACTTAGAACTCATCTGCCTCCTCGACCTCCCTCATCGATTTTTCCCTCACCTCAGCGTTCCAGCATGACCTCACTACCACCCTATGCGTCACATTGTGCTTCACCAGTTGGTTTGCCCCCAGTCCGTTCACCAATTTTCTTGAGTTCGGGTTCTGCCAGCTCAACGGACGAATTTATACGGTCAGCAGCAGAAGATATCGAAGAATCGAGTGGATTTGACGGAGGAGAAACTGCGCAGTGCGCATTATTGGCTAGTTTAGTTAGAGGGAATTGGACTCTTAGTCCATTTTCTCGATCGATCTCTCACTTTGCTGCTCGGAGCACACCTCTTCGGAATTCTCAAACCTCATCTGATTCTTCCTCCCTTTCTTCTCCGACTCGATTATCTTCCAATCCTTTTAACCATCTTCAAAACGCTTCTTTCTACCCTAGAGATGAGCCCTTCATAAACCATGATCATCACCATTCAAGTTCTTCGGCTAACTTGCATGCCGATGGGTTTAAACAAAAACGGGTTACTAAGATCAATAAGAAGGCAACTTGTTAGCCCTCGTCCGACATGATTTCTTAGTGGTCTTGGGCTTCATTTTGCTACTTCTTTTTATCTAGAATCCTCTGCATCATTACTCTTTCTCCTTTCTTTCTTTATCTTTTTTCGGTTCCCCGGACCTTTTTATTTTTCAGGACTCACGACCCTAACAGTCAAAGAAACAGGTCCGGAATTAGTTGAACACCTGGTCGCCTTGAGTTTTCCTTTTCCTTTTTTTTTATGCTCCAACACACACCTCACCATCGTTTTTTACGAGTCCTATCATTAATTGAGTCACGAAGTAGTAATTATCCATTTACTATCCAATACCACACTCAATCACCTAGATATATGTAACCCTTAAGAGCTGCTTCTTTTTTAACGGATGTATGGTCTGACTCTTAAACCAACTTACTTAGACTTTAGTTTGTCCAATCCATTTCCATTCCCCTACTCCTTTTTTGTTTCCCCCAAGATCGTTGTTGTTTTAACCTACCTTCCGTCAGCTCTTCAGCCCCAACCTCCCCCCCTCCCATCATATGCCCTTTCTCTCTCTCCCTCTCTCTCCCTCTCTCTCCCTCGACTATCTATAACTTTTATTTCCGGTTCTCATCCATTTTATTAAAAATAAAAAAAAATAGAAAAATAATAGGCGAAAACGTGGTCTCCTATCTATTGTTATTCGACGACTTTCGAGTCGATCGTTAGATTTAAACTCCCTTATGCCTGCATCCTTTTATGTTCCTACTCGTGCAATCTACCATTTAGAATCAATCAACCGGGAATCAAATCACATTCATGCACCCGCACAAAACATATCTATTTATGAATCTTTTCTTCCTGCCCCCCCCTCTTTTTTTTAACATCAATCAATGATTATCACAAAGAATTAATTCTACGTTGGATCGAGAGGGATAATTATTTGTAGACTGCCCCTAAGATCTTAAGCATTCGACTAGAGGGTATGCTGATACATACTGGCCTAATTAGACAATCCTTCGATCAAGGCGATATCAGATTCAATGATTCTTTTTTTTTTTTTTTTTTTTTTTGAAAACAAAACAAAAAAAGGTTGCCTGATACTGGTTGCTTTAGAATGATTTTTTAAAAAAAAGGTTCTGATCAGAGGTATTAGGAAGGAAGAAGGTAGGAAGGAACTCGAGGTTGAAAGCATCAGAAAACTTAAGGAGTGGAAGAAGTCAAGTCTTTGGTGAGTACACATGCCCATCAATCAAGGTGTGAAAGGCTGAGGGGAGCATCCATAGACTAAAGCCAGGAGAGGGATGATGATGATGCTCATCATTCAGGCTGAAGAACAAGTGTTTGGACTTGGATCTAACACCTCTGAAGGGCAAGCTCTGGAGGGATCCTCAAGAGCTTGAAAGGATTAAATGAGCTCAATCCAGAGATGGATCAGGATGGATGGTTGAAAGATTGATTCTTTGGAAGGGTTTCAATGGAGATTTTTAGTCTCCATTCCTTGTTGATCTTGTTAAGTTTACAAGAACCTCTTTAGGGCACTGAAACTTGTGGATCAACTTGTAAAAAAAAAAAAAAAAAAAAGGCAAAATCAGAAAGAAAGAGAGAGAGAGAGAGGCTTGTTTTAGGCTGTTGATGATTCATGAATTGAGAGGATGCCTTGAGTTGAGATGGGGTAGTAGATGAATGAGAGATCATTTTACTCAAATCTGATCCTTAAAACTTTCCAGATCATTATGAGTTATCTTGATCAAAAAAAAAGAAGAAGAAGAAGAAGAAGAAGAAATGTTGGATTTATTTTGATAGGTTTGGAGTGGGTCACTCTGACTAAGATCTTTAGAAGGTCTCCAAGAGTTTCCTCAGATTGGATCTTCTCTCTCAGCTGGGTTGGTTCCTTCTTCCACCCAAACAAATCCTGAAATCCCAGGCAGGTGTCTTGACTTCATCTTCAATCTTTCTTAGAGGTCCTTCTAACTCATCTGTCACTCTGGGGGGCCTTAACCTAAGTCAACATCTTGGAAAATAGAGGAAAAAAGAAATATGTGTGTTTAAAAAGATATTGGTTTGATGATTGAAGGGATTTGGAAAGTTGAGTAAACAAGATCTTGGAACAGTCATTTTCAATATAACTCTCTACACATCTTGGTACCCATGTTTCTTCTCCTTCTTCTTTTTCTCATTCCTATTTTCACCTGAGAAAACAAAATCCAACATCTCAAAAAAAAAAAAAAAAAAAAAAAAATCAACAAAAAGGGTGAGAAATTCAATCTTGTTCACATGTTGGTTTCTCAATTCCTTGTTTTTTTTTGTTTTTCATTTTGACAATCATTTTTGATTTTTGATTCTTTCTAACATTGTTGTTTTTTATCTTTATTTATTTTTTATTTTTTATCAGATGATGGGTTGATAAGAAAAAGAAACTTGAGTTCAGAGTGAGTCATCAGCAGGGTTTGATATCCTCACTCTAAGGGATGATAGAAAGTTTTTGTAGGATGAAGTTGATGAGCTGTGTTTGAGATATTTGACAATAGTCATTCTGGAAGGAAAAGGAATGGATTTTTTTTTTAAGGGCATTATTTTTCTCAGGCATCCAACCCTTTATTTCACAAATCTTGACATTGGTGCGTGGTCGCACCCCTTTGGTATTTTACACAAAAAAACTTTATTTCACGCAACTTTCAAGAATTCATTTTTTTTTTTTGAATTATGACCGCACAACCCCCATAGCAGGAGTTCTTAAATCCCTAACCAAAAAAAAAAAAAATTTGGTAATTTTGGAGCCATTAGAACCTTTTCAAAAATTCAATTGAAAAAACAAAAAAAATTCTGTAAAAACAAATTTTTCCATGGGTTTTTGGATCCTTATTTTGGCTATTTGAGTTGGTTTTTTTTTTTTGGTTATTTTGGCTGCCAGAACTTTTGACCAACATTCAAAGAGTCTTCTAATATTTTTTTTTCATATTCTTATGTATGTATCCTTTCACCTTAAAAAATTCCTTCAAAAAACACAAAAAATAAAAAAAAAAAATCAAATATCTCTTTGGACATTTGAATCCTTTTATTTTCCTTTTTATTTCATTTTTTTTTTGGGGGGGGGTAATTCAAGCTATCAATTTTTTTTTTAAAAAAAAAAAAAAAAAAAAAAAATTCAAAGAGCATTCAAATATTTTTTTTCAGATTTTTTGGATGTATTATTTTACCTTAAAAAATTCCTTCAAAAAAGCCAAGAATTCAAAACATTCAAGTTTTTCATTTGACTTTTGGATCCTGATGTTTGCCATTTTGACTTATTTTTTTTTTGGTGTTTCAAGCTTTGAGAATTTTAAAACAACTATTCAAGAGATTTTTAAAATTATTTTTTGATTGTATGCTTTTTTATTTTTTAGGAGCATGATTTGGGCTGAATTCTTGTGATTTGGAGATAGTTTGGAAAATGTTTAATTGCTCAAAATATTTTCCAGATTTGGGAGGTTCAAAATGGTTTTTTTTTTTTTTTGGAATTTATTGAGGTTAGTGGGGCTTTCATCCAGAGAGACTAGGTAATCCAAAATAAAATGAAGAAAATCAAAAAAGCTACCGTTATTTTCAATATATTGGGATCTGAAGCAATTAATTGATGATGGAATTCCAGGTTTCATGTGGATGATTTGAATTCAAGGGTGATACCATAGAATTCAATGCAGAAATCATGATTTGATTAAGCCTAACTGTTATAGTTTTTTTTTCTTTTCTTGGTTGGAATTTTTTTTCTGAGTGCATTACTGAGACATCAGTCAATAAACCTTTTCCATCTACAATAAATATTAAACTTTATTCAACATCTGGTGAGCCTTTGTTTATTTTTGGTATTTCATTTTTTTTAAAGAATTAACTGCACATCTTTTCTGAGAATCATATCTCCCCTAAACACCATCCCTTTCAACTTTTCAGTTGTATTAAACTCGGATTTTTCCTCTTCAGGCTGATTAATTTTCATTTTTGTATACATTCAGATTTTTGGAATTATGCTGTAGATTTTTTATCTGTTCAGTTTTTATCCTTTGAAATTTTCTCCCAACATCCTCAGCTGGATCAGTGATTTGATGTACATCATAATCAACTTCAGATTTTCTCTCCCTCTCAACATTAGGCTGTTTAGTTCTGACCTCACTTTTTTGTAGTCACTCTCTCAATTGTTTTTTAGTTTTTAATTTAAGCCCCCCTTTTTCATTTTTTTTTGTCCCAGGCCCCCTCTGGGGGCTTCCCATTTTTCTTATCCAAAAACTAATTTTATTCATACTGAAACCAATAATCAATTTATTTTCCTCCTTTGAATCCACTCAATTCTTTGAGAACCATCCTATCAGGAATTTCACCAACCTGGAACCCTCTCCCTCAGACTATCAAATTTCTTAAATTCTATTATTCTCATATTTCTTACTCCTACACTTCTTTTGGGAATTTAATTCTAACATTTTGTGAAATCAGCTTCTCATTAATAACTGGAAAGAATATGAGATGAAAGATTATATTTATACTGAAGGATAGAGTTCAGTAATGGATAAAATTTGATTGAAATGAAAGAACCAGGAATAAAGAGAGTTTTAAAATAAAAGGAAAACAAGAGGGGGACATTATGGCAGTAGGAAAATAGATATTTAAGATGTAAAGGAATTAGTTAGAAGCTAGTCTGATTATATAAGAGTAGGTTTCTAAGATTGAGTGTGGTGGTAAGAGTAGAAGCTGCATGGAAGCTTGTGACAAGAAGAGCAAAAATGAAAGAATTGAGATTGAGTTTTCAAATTGAATGGGATTTTGGGGCAAAGGAAATTTCAATGAAAAGCTTTTGAGGTTTGATTATTTCAGGTAAAATTTGAATGCATCACGTAGATATAGAAATAAAAGGAAAACATAAGATTCAAGTTTTCTGATTTTAAGATACTCTGTACCAGTCAGAGAATTGTTTAGTTTTTTCAAAGGTTAAAGTGAGATTCCAAAATAAGAAAAAGATCATATATAGAATGAATAATGAGGATTGAAAAAAAGAAGAAAGGAAACTTATAAAAAAAAATAAGCATGTAAAATAAAAAAAATTATTCTTATTGAGGAATCATTTATTTCAACCAAGAAAATTCAGGTTGAGGATATTGCTGAGGCAGTTGGAGAGCAACAAGTTAATGAGGAGCTTCAAAGATCCTGATTGAGTATTAGGTATAGTAGTTTATGACAAGGATTTCATACTTGAGATTCAAATTTTACCAAGTGATGTGGTAGTTTCTTTGAATTTTCAATGAAAAATGAGTCATCAGAATTGATTATGGATGGAAATGGGACAAGGATAAATAAAATATGTTTGGAGAAGTCATCAATTCAAAAATCTGGATTTTAGGTGGGATTTTCAGGATATTTTTGGTGATTGAAGTAATTTTATATACAATATTGAATTTATTTATTTATTTATTTTTTTTTGGGGGGGGGGGGAAAATCTGATGCTTCCATTGAAAAATAAACAGGCTTTCCAATTTCTTAATTGAATATTTTCCAAATGGACAATGTTGAATTCACAACCTTGAAACCCCCATTCACTACCCAAAGCAGGTTGCATGGTGCAATTTGCAACCCACTGGGGTCGAAAACAGCCATTTGCAACTCAAGTGGGTTGTAAATGGCTGTTTAAAACCCAGAATGGGTCGCAAACCGTGCCATGCAACCCATTTTGGGTAGTGAATGGCAAAAAAAAACTTTAATTTAATTATTTACTTCATTTTATATATATATATATATATATTTATTTTTTTGTATTTTTATTTTTAATTCAATTTAATTAATTAATTAATTTTTGATATATTTATTTATTTATTTGTTCATTTCATTTTATTTAAATTTATTTATTTAAATTTTTATTTATATTTAAATTTTTAATTTAATTAATTAATTAAATTAATTAATTAATTTTTTATTTCATTTCATTTATTTTTATTTTTTTTATATTCATATTTTTATTTTGATTAATTAATTTTTTATTTATTTATTTATTTATTTATTTATTTATTTATTTATTTATTTATTTATTTATTTATTTATTTATTTATTTATTTATTTATTTATTTATTTATTTATTTATTTATTTATTTATTTATTTATTTATTTATTTATTTATTTATTTATTTATTTATTTATTTATTTATTTATTTATTTATTTATTTATTTATTTATTTATTTATTTATTTATTTATTTATTTATTTATTTATTTATTTATTTATTTATTTATTTATTTATTTATTTATTTATTTATTTATTTATTTATTTATTTATTTATTTATTTATTTATTTATTTATTTATTTATTTATTTATTTATTTATTTATTTATTTATTTATTTATTTATTTATTTATTTATTTATTTATTTATTTATTTATTTATTTATTTATTTATTTATTTATTTATTTATTTATTTATTTATTTATTTATTTATTCATTCATTCATTCATTTATTTATTTATTTATTAAAATAAAACAAAGAAATAAGATAACAAAAAGTAAAAAAATTTCAAAAAAAAATACATATATATCCACTCCCAACTCAGTTGGGTTGCAAATTCAACATTGGCCTTTCCAAATAACCACCATCCAAAATCTTTTTGCTTTCAAAACAATTATAAGCCTCATTTCAAATCTTCAAATAGCTATCTGCTTCTATGAATGTCATAGTTTAAAACAAAACATTACCAAATATCTTAAAAGAGGCTTCAAGAAACAAACCAAACCTATTTGTATCTTTATATTTTTATTTTTTGGAAGAACTTTGAAGGAGATAGAAAAAATTAAAAAGTTTTTCAAGACCAATGATTTCCTCATTGCTAAAAAATTGATAAATTTACATGCTTTATCAAAAAATTAAAATAATGCAGAAAAGGTGTAAGTTCTTATTAAAAATTTATAAATTCAGTTCCTTGTTAGAAATTGCAAATTTTCAATTTTAACCATTTTCAACCTGAGAAAGGCATCAAAAAATCAGTTGAATTGAAAAATGATGCTACATAATTTATTTCAATTGAAAAAAAAAAATAAAAGCAATTTCTTGCGAAGAGTTCATGAATTTTCCTAGGCGGGGGAGTCCCTTTAAAATTGCTTTCAATCCATATGGAATCCATGAAAGCATCCTGGAGATCTCCTGAAATTCTGGAAGCATTCCAGAGGCCTTATAGGATTATAATTCATTCTGGAATGCTTCCAAAATTCTCAAAAGAATTCTGGGTGGCTTTGAAGCAGATTTTCAGGGACCTTCTCAGCTGAGGAGAGTCATGAGCTTTGGAGGTGCAATTTTTTTCATGGAGATTCATGAACTCTGGTGGAAATATTTTGAACACATAATAAATCAAAAATCAATTTCACTTAAATTTATTTTTTTTTCTTTGGGAGGGGGGGGCAGAGGGTGAGAGGTGGGGATGGGACTTACCAGGGCTACAAGAATGGTCCCTGGTGATTTTTCATAGAACATGGGGGGCCAGGGGTTGATTATAAAATGAATATGGAGAAGGGGCTTTTTTCAGTTATTGAAAGGGTGGAAGCTTACTGGGTTGATTCATTGAGAATTCCAAAGACTGAATAATTTTATGAAGCACTTGCATATATCAGTATATTGAGTAAAATGTGGGAATTATTATGGTTAGTTTGAGTGTATTGCAAATAAAAAATTTGGTTGTTAGAGATAATTGAAGATGTTTTTAGAATAATATAAACAGGTAAATAAAGTGTAATATGTCATTTTTGATGATTAATGACAAAAATAACATTGTAAGAAAAACTGAGCAAAGAAAAACAACTTTAGGATGGGGAGATGGATCCCTGAATTAATAATGAGTTTCCATCTTTGAAATAAAGTAAAAATGTTTAGTCTGCTATTTAGACATAACACAACAATCAATAGTGCATTATTTTCTTTGATGTTTCTTTTTACATTATGGTGCATCTTTCTTTTCATTGGTGTTACACATGGTTTTGCAATGAACCTAAAATTTCAAGTTGCATTGATAGTCCTCTCTCTTTTATTTTTCATCCAGTTTTGATGCAGATTTTTTTTCTTAGCCATATAAAATATTTCAGGATTCAATAAATAAATATTTCTTGCAATTTTTTCTTTAACAATTTCATGCTTTAGTAATATATTTAAATAACCCATTATTTTTCTTTTGCCACTTGAATTTTATTCATTTGAAATTTCTGCATGTTCTTCCTCCCAATTTTTTGGCTTTAATCCATATTCCTGTGACATTCCTCTATCATGCTTCATACCTGTATAATGTTTCATAGGGACTCAATCTTTAATAAATCCATTATTATTCAAAATATTTAAATGATTCTTTTTTCTATCATGGTCCAAATAATCTCCTCTTTCCTTGGTCAAAGTATTTTAGTTAATATAAATAATATTTGCACATATATTTCCCTCAACAGGGATTAAATCTTCAACTGAGTGATGGGAAGTGGCAAGGAGGATGAGGTTGGTTGAGTTATAGGAGGTAAAAGGTGCAGATTTATGTGAAGTTGTGAGGGGTTGATGTGGGGTGGTTATGAGGAGGATGAAATTCAAATTTCTCACTGGAGACCTAAAGTTGGCAGGGATGAGGTGAAGGATATCAAAAACATTTACAAGGAAAAAAATGAATCAATAATGAGATTGGGGGAGTGAATTTAGGAAGATTTTTTTTTACTAAGTTAAAGAAATTCATTGATATAAATCAAATAATAAATAATTTAGAATTCAAAATGAGCTTGAATTAGATTCAGAATATAGTTGACCATAGAAGAAATAAATTTCTGAGAAGAGATTTGAGAAGCTTGGGGAGGATTAGGGATCTTAACTTCAATTGTTTCTGCTACCCATCTTTGATTGCAGCCAATAATTTGTGAAAAATGAAACAGTGAAAAATCAAATTGAAAACATCTTCATGTATCTATATATTTAAAACTTTTTTTTACATTTTTCTGAAGCTTCACCATCTGACTTCATGGATCACAGTTGCATTCTCAATGCTTCAATTTAATTGATTTGGATTATATTTCAACTAGGTTTTATCCTGATTATGAGGAGAAACACTCTTCTATTCTGGTACAAAATATTTTCCACTAGCATAATCTGATTCATGCATGAGGTACTGATAATCATAAAAATATTCATGATGAGCCAGCACAACAAGATTTGGTTAAAAAAACATGAGATTGACCACAAACTTTGAGGAAAAAATGGATTGAACTAAAATCCTTGTTGTTATCAAAAAAATAAAATTAATTGATGCAGATTATAGATTTAAGAATATTAAAAATAATTTTTCAGAGTTTTATATCACAGATTTCTAAAGAAATCAAGGGATTTCGTTTTTTCCTGATAAAAATTATGGTTTCCATCATTTTAATCAATGGGATTATGATAAACAAAAAACTAGAAAACAGAGACTTGAAATGTGTATTCCTAAATGAATTGAAATATCTCCTACCAGTCTCCCTTGTATTGCCAGTATGTTTCTGAAAATCAAAATACAAGAATAGTTATGATAACCCTTGTTTTATATGATTTGGGTGTTTCATTTATCATTTGGCCTAGTATTTTACAACAAAGTGAAAGCTTTGCCATTCCAATATGAGTCCAATAAGCCAACTTCAATAAATATTTTTTTATAAATAGATTGAGTTTAGCTTTCAATAAATTTTTGTGAGAGGTAAGAAATTTCCGAGTAAATTCCAAGCAAATTCATGGCCCTGGAGGTGTGAAAATTTCAAAATTTTTTATTTATTGATTTTATTAATTTTTTTAATTTTTTTTAACTTTTTTAAATGTTTTTGTTTTGCTTTCTTTAATTTTTTAATTTATTTTTATGTATTTTACTTTTAGTTTTTTTTCTCACAACTCTGTGGGTTTTGGGAAGCTGTACAAAACTTGAATGGGTTGTGGATTTTTCCACACAACCAATTTTGAGTTGTGAATGAGTTGTGTAGAATTGTGAATTTAATATTGCCCTTTTGAAAATGGCTGTTAAAATTTTTATTTTGAAATTTTCATAGTGTGTGTTTTAAATAAATTAAATGTGGATGTAGATTTTTGATGATTGTTGGAGAAAAAAAATATTACCATCAATACTATTTCCTCTTGGGTATATATTGAAGGAGCATGAAGTGGAACAGTTTCCATAAATGAAGTTTTAATATTTGATTTTGCTGCAGTTGATTGGGGCTTAATGCAATTATATATAGTTTTTTTTTTTCCTTTGTAGGATGGTGATTATATTGCTGGGATAGGCTGGTTGAAGTGTTGAAAGAAAATCATACATGCTTTTTCAAACTCTCTAGGAATCTAATGTTCCAATCATTTGATTATTCTTGTATTTTAAAGGTTTGGGGTCCTGCTGAGTTGTTTATTTCCTTGAAAAATGAGCTCATGTTGGAATGGAGACAAATAAATGTGCTTTAGAATCAATCCAAGAAAAATTAAGGAATACATGTCTTCAATCATTGGGTGCTCTTGATCCACAAACTAGACCAATTTTTGAAAGGAATCTAGATTTTAGATGAAATAAGCCAAGAACTATTATACATCTTGAAGACTAGGATTTCAAAAATATAGATAAATTGATTTTTTATTCAATTTATTGGATACTATGGAATAAATATACCCCAATTGGTTGGAGGTTGGGTTTGGGCTTACCCCTAGGGAAAAAAATGGATTTTTGAGGGGCAGGTTTTGAAGGTTAGGATTGGTCAGGAAATGGGGATTTGGGCTGATTTTTGGGAACAAAATTAGAGAGAGAGAGGAGGAGTTTCAAGGAATTTTTTGAAAAATAAAGAGAGTAAGGTCTAACTGTATGGTGTCACATAAGTATGTGGGGTGTGGAATGGTGGTAAAACTTCCTCGAAATGGGTGAAACAAAGGCTTAAAAGATGTCAAATATGGGATTGATGCTGCTTTCAGGAGTATTAGATGGACCAGTGAATTGATGAGGTATGAAGGAGTGCTATTTTATATTTCTTTTAGCTATCAATACCTCATCTTACTTCATTAAGACCAGCTGTTTCATAAACTCAGTAATCTACCATTGCCACATCAAAATGCACTCAAAAATCAAAAAATTAACTTGATGGTACAAAATATCAAACTTATAACCTATATATCATTCATCAGAATTATAAATAATATTATCCAGAAGTTTCATCTCAAGAAGTTGGAACTTATGATATTAACTCAATAGTTCAACCCATGATTAAAAGATTTTTCAAGTACTGGTCAAACATGAAAGGATTTCTATCTCTTGCAATGGTTTTTGGTACCCACTACAAGCTCAAACACATGCAATACACCATGTCATGGACTATGAATATTGAATCAGTTCATAATTAAATACAAGGACTCAGAAGAACAACATATTTATTTCTTCAATATTATTCTCTAAAATAATCAATGAAATAATAAATTTTTACTTCTAGTGAAACTGTTGAAAAATTTTATCAAAAATCCAAATGTTTTTTCCACAAGGTTTTGAAAGGAAGTACACATTATAAATCAAGCAATCCTTTGGCTGAATTGGATTTATAACTTTGAGAAAATTTTGTTGAGATACTGGAAAGTAATTGATATTTTAGCTTACTCAAATAGTTGGAAGAAAATTCATGCCGATTTCCAACATTAGTTTGTTTAGAAAAGAAAATGATAATGATCCCAATGACCTCTACTGCATCAGAATCAGTAATACTCATCTTATTTTATCAAATTCTGTGTCATAATGAATTCATTCTTCTTTTTACTTGTTGGGCCTTTTTTCCCAGTGGTTGAATTTTGGATGAATTCAGAACAGAAATAGCTCCAGAAGCCCTCAAAGCTTTGATTTTTTCTCAACATTGGCTGAAAAATTGAATACTAGTTCTTCAGCATTTCTCTCTGTTAATAAAAAATCTTTGCCTTTCCCTCAAACCTCCATATTTTCATAATTTTAAAGTGCTTTCCCCCCAAAAATTGCATTGAGATATTTGAGAGCACAGTAAACAGCTTTCAATTCAAAAAAAAGGTGGGGCCCACCAACTATCCTAAACCAGCAAAAAGCCTGGAAATTTTGGCATGTGTGGGTTTGGGCTTAAAAAGACTTATGTTATACCCAGCCCACAAAAGCCTGTCTATATTTGGGCTGTTTCTGGGCTCACCAAAAAAGGGGAAAAACCAACCCAATAGCACCCTGATTGTCAACAGGCAATGAGATTTCCCACACTTTCCCAAAATTCTTGAAGGTTGCAGTCGTGTTGTTATTAATGTCAGCTTGCTATCATTACAGAGCAAGCTGCAAAAGTAACAAAATAACATAAATAAATAAAAATCTTATTAAAGGATAAATAATATTGAAAATATTATTTCAAATCATTATTCTAAATGAATTTTAAGGTAGGGTCACTGACTGACATCTACCTCAAATTCCTACTGCTTATATTTCTAAATAATTTATGAAAATTTGGAAAGAGAGGCGGCCTTGGGACTTTGGCCATCTTGATATTTCACATGAAACCCCATGTATAGGTTTAACAGTGAATTTGGTGTCAGAATCCAAGAATTCTGTGATTTAGAGGAGTTATGGGCGGAAATTTGATTTTATATAAAAATGCTTAAGTAAACTTTCTACATATTTTTTATATAATATAATAAAAATACCAAATATGTCAAAAAATAAGATAACTACAATTTGTAAAATATCTTAAAAAAATTTAAATATACATTGTGAGAAATTTAAGACATCAGTATGTATGTGACATACTAAGGAAACTGATTATGTAAAAATATCACATATATTCCCATAGCTTATATTTTTAATTCATTTTTCAAGAAAATCAACAGAATTTCAAAAATAAGGATCAAAATCAATATTATGATTTTACTCCCATCAGCTCATACATAATGAGAACCCATCTGACATCAGATTACCTGTAGGAATGTCTACTAGGAAAACTTATTAACATCCTGGGAGCATTTGCTAAGGATAATTAATTAAATGATGATCATGTGGATAGATTAGTGTTATTCACACATCCAAACATCAATCAAAAGGTAGAATAATTCCCATAACCTGTGGAATTAAACTTTACCTGTTCTAAATCAACAAATAAACGTGACAGACTACCACTGGTTACCCTGCTAGACTTAGAACCCGTCCCTTTGAGCCCCTGTATCACTCAGAAGGACAGAATTGGGACTCAAAAAGCTATAAATATAGAGCTCTTTTTGAGGTTATTGATACCCAGAGACCCATTTATATTTACATCCAGAAACCATGCCAAGGTAATCAAATACTTATAAGGGATAAGGTATGTAATTTATGGCTTTAGTCTGATTAATAATATCCATCCCAAAACCCTTTTCATCAATTTAAACTGCTGAAAAACCTTTTTAAACCCCAGTCATAGGTTTAAGCCATCAGTGCACGTCCCAAACAGGTACCTAAAGGATGCAATAATATACCAGTGAGTTTTATTATTCAATTTCTATTGTTGCAGCTTGGTTACAAGGCCCTGCCACTCCATCATATATTATATATATATATATATATCATCTTTGGGCAATATCTCCATTAAGAATATAAATTAAAGGTTCCAAAATGACCAGGTATATGTGTTTTCAAAGTGAATTCCCTGAAGAGAGGTGTTAAAGATCCCCAATATTATTGTGGCCCCTCTATTAATTCATTTAATAATCAATTTATTGATATTGATTAATAATATTAAACCATAACCAAACCAATCAACCTTGCGATAGCTTTATCCATATATTTTATGGATTTTTGCTGCATTTTTTGAATAATACATTTATTATTTATTCCATCACCTCTCATAGCCAAAGGATAGCAAGGGTCTTGGAATCCAGGAGGCTGAAAATTGGGGGTCTGGCCAAGAAATATTCCATTCTATTATATTTAATACCTTGGACCAGACATTTTGAGTAAAATTAATCAAAGATATAATTTATCTGAATTTTCAACCATGATTTATCATTAATTACTTTTGCAGTGGATTAAAAAAACAATGCAGAATTAATATTATATTATTTAAATCTTTTAAAAATAAGAAAAGAAGATTATATTAAAAATTATGAACCAACTGGTTGGGAACCTTTAACTCAAGCTGAACAAATTGAAACCTCTTCTCTCCATAAACAATTCAATAAACTCCTTGAGAAAGAAGACCTTGAGAGGTGTATCAACTTTCAAGCTCTATTAAGACAACATAAAGCTTGGAAAAAATACCGGATGAATTTCTTTTTAAAATATAAAAGTAAGCAAAAACCTTATATTACAAAATTATTTTATTAAAATAATATTAATATATTTTATTAACTAATAAAATATTTTTCTCATACTATCAGTGAACAAGATCTCATTGGAACGCACCAAGACCCCGTTGGATTACCTGTTAAGGACAAATATAATCCCAATAAAGTCTTAGTACCTTTAAATATCAACTTAATTAAGTTAAAATAACATATTAATATGGATTTTTTCTTTGCAAAAGAAAAATACTTATAAGTATTTTCTTAAACATGAATAGGTGTAACACAAGGGCCTCAGGAAGAGTTCCCTCCTATGGATCTCTGCCAGGTGCCCCCAGTAACCGTGAGGCAGCCAATAATGACAACCATGAGGGGGTTGGAACCCATGAATCAAATGTTGGTGGACGAGGAACAGAGCCAAGTACTGTTACCCTCCCCCAACCTAGAGCCGGGAAAGGTAGTAGAAACAAGCCCCCCTCCATCACAAGGAGGTTTCCTGCCGCCACCCCAACAGAATCTGGCCAAGGAATCCAAGATCAAAGGCTTAGTCAAAGAGCATGTGAAATATTGGGAAGAATTCAAAGAAGCCCAAGCCAAGGGGGACTTAATATCTATGAAAAAGATAATATCCCAAGCAAAGGCTACCCAGATAGCTCGTCAGAAGATGATCCCCAGGAAAGAGGTGGAATCCTACGTAAGAAATTGGAATCCATGGGATCAATTAGCCAAACTGAAGGACAGAGAATCAGGAAAGAAGAGATCTTCTTTCCATCAAAAGCCAAAGGGAAAGAAGGATTGGGACCAGATAATTTCATTAGATCAAAAGTGGAAAAAGGTTTACAAAAATTAGCTTCTAATTCTGAACCCAGTATCTTTTCTAAACCAACTTCTGATGTAATTAACTCCTTTTCTAATGATATGCGTCATAATTTCAATATTTTTTGGGGATATTTGGTCATTTTTTAAACCCAATTGGTAAGTTGACCTCAGTAGTGGCCAAATTGGTTAGCAATCAATAAAAAAGCTGTAGGAATTGAAGATATTAAGGAACATACAGAACAATTATTGAAAACAATAAAGCAAGGTAAAACCGGTCAAACTCAAATCATTGAGAACATGCTATCAGGTATCCAAGTAGATTTTATTATGCCTCTCCAGCCATTTAAATAAGAATTATTAATACTAATAACAACTCCATTCTGCCCCTTAGTGAAAAATTAGATCTGCTTAATAAAAAAGTGGACCTGCAACTTAATCTGATCAAGAATGATCTTAGAGACTTAAAATTCCATCTGACCAACCCCTTGCGGAGTACCACAGAGGAACCAAAACCTCCTAGACAAAAAACTACCCCTTATGAACCACCCCTAATAAGAATGCACAGGAGTGACACTTTCAGGCCTAGTACTACTCCTGAAATGGAACAAGCCCTCAAAATTTTACCCCCTATCTCTGAATGGCCTAAGTTCTCCTGTGAAGGAGAATGCAACCATATAAATTTCATCAAATTTATTGATTATACCATAAATTCCTATGACTTGCCAGAAGCTATAGCCGTAGTCAGACTTCCTAGGCTCTTTGAAGGAGTAGAATTAGATTGGTTTACCAGTAAAAGAGAAGAAGTAGGATACTTTCCATGGAATTCTTGGAAACTATTAATTAAAGAACAATTTGTTTCTAGGATGTGGAAAAGGAAAATGATGAAAAATTTTGAAAATTGCTCATTTTACCCCTCTAAGGATAAGCCTCATAAATGGTGCTTAGAACAGAAGAGGAGACTAGACTGCTTCTATCCAGATTCTGATAAAGAGGCAGTTAATGAAAGACTTCTCAACCTGTGTCCAGGAAATCTTAACCATGGTGTGAGATGCAGAATGAGTATGGATGCTGACTTACCAACTCTAATCAATGTGTTGGAAGAAGTAATAGATATGAATGGGTTAGAAAAGAAGGCTCCTTCTAGACCCAAAAATAGCTTCCATACTGACAAAACCTGGGAACAACCTCCTATGATAAATATCCCTGATAATAAGAAATCTAATGAGAACAAGGATAAGGAAAGAATACCTGGAAATTGCTGGAACTGTAACAAAACAGGGCACATGAGACAAGACTGCCCATTCCCAAAGAGAAAGATAGCAGTAATTGAAGGAGAACCTGAGAGTGAAGGGAAGCAGAACTACAAAGAAACAGCGGATACTGAAGGATCACTTTCTGAATGTGAATTAATCCTTACTTACCCTATCAATGTAATAGAAGGAGATATAGGCACTTCTATAGAAATCAATAATATCCATGGTGACTCTAGTTTGCCCCAAAAATGGGACCCTTCCATAATTCCTAGACATGTCACTTAAGTTAAACCACTAACAGTTTAACCTATGAGTGGTAAGGGTTATACTACTTGTCAGACTTGTTACACAAAAGGACTGTATAAAGATAATCCCATTAGGTTATTACTTGACAGTGGGGCTTTCTGTTCATGTGTTTGCACTGAATTCTTGAACAAATGGGATCCCAACTGGAAAGAGAACCTACTGCCCATCCCAAAGGCTAAGTTTAGCTCTTGCAACTCCACTATGAATGCTATTGGAGTATTGAACGCTCCCATAATACTGCCCCATACTGAAGGATCTTTGAGGATTCAAGTGGAATTTGTAGTATTGCTCAACAGATTATGTTAATAATTAATAATAGGAAATGATGCTTTATGTCTATATGGCATAGATTTTTTCCAAATTAAAGGAAGTTATACCACGGTGGGTGGTAACTGGGACAAGAAGTTTAAGATATGCACTATCCAGACTAATTTCCCCTTGTCTACTTAATAAAAGAACTTAGAAGAATTTGACCAAGAATACTTCTCTCAAGCGGCACTGAATGAGGAACTTTCTGGGGAGCAGAAGAAAGATATATTGACAGTCTGTTTTGAGAACCAAAATGCTTTCTGTACTAAAGATCATCCCGTTGGTAATATCAAAGGACATGATATGGTATGAAACTTGACTATTAAGCCTCCTTATCCTCCTAACCTAAGAAGACCAGCTTATCCCTCTAGTCCTAAATATAGAATAGCTCTTGAAGAACACATCCAAGAACTTATAAACCTACAAGTATTGAGGAAATTTGGGAATAATGAACAAGTGGATGTGACCACCCCTGTAATCATAGCCTGGCATAATGATCAGTCAAAAATGGTAAGAGACTTCAGCATGCTGAATAACTATACTCAAGAAAACTATTATCCTATCCCCTGGATTGATCATGCTCTGAATAACTTGTGTAAAGAAAAATACATCACTACTATGGAGATGCTTAAAGGGTTCCACAACATACCTATAAGCCCTGAAATTAGAAAGCTTATCAGAATAATCTTCCATTAAGAAATACATGAGTATCTCAGGATGCCCTTTGGAATAAAGAATGCCCCATCACACTTCCAGAGAAAAATGGATACAGTTCTAGGGACTTAAATCAGACAAGGATGGAGGATGGTTTATATAAATGATGACATCATATAATCTGATGATTGGGAGATTTGTAAAAATCAATTTAGGTTAGTCCTCCAGACTATTTCCAAAGCAGGGTTGAAAGTATCCATGAAGAAGTGCAACTTTGGATATGGAGAACTGAAAGCTCTGGGGCATATATTCTCTGGTCTAACTTTAGCTGCAGACCAAAATAAGATAGCTGCTGTAATGAACAGACACATGCCTCAGAATAAAACAGAGTTTCTATCATTTATTAGTTTTTGAAGTTACTACAGACAATACATCCCAAAGTTTGCTATGCTAACTAAAAGTCTGTATGAATTCTGCAACAATAACACTCTCTTTGAAATGAAACATGAGAGGTTAAAAAACCATGAAGAATTGAAAATAGCTATGACCTCCACTCCTCTACTGATTCAACCAGACTAATCCAAACCCTTTAAGCTGTACATTGATGCTTGTATGGAAGGTTTAGAATCTGCCTTACATCAAGAAAGAATAGAAGAAGACAAGTCATTGGAGAAACCAGTACTTTTTATATCTAGAAATATCAAAGACACTGAGAAAAGGTATGGAGCCATTCAGATTGAATTCTTGGCTCTAGTATGGGCTCTATAGAATTTGCACTATTACTTAGAAGGCACCAATTTCCAAGTAATTACAGATTGTAATGCTGTAAGAACCCTAATGAACATGAAGACCCCTAGTAGACATATGCTCAGGTGGCAAATTGCTATACAAAAGTATAGAGGCAAGATGGCTATATTGCATAAAACTGGAGCTAAACACCAGAATGCTGAAAGTTTAAGTAGAAATGCTTTGCCTAATGACCCTAGCAATCCAGCATATGACCCTGGGGATCAAGATATCTTTCCTATCTTAAACATTAATCTTTTGACATCCAATGCTCCAATTATGGGGATCCACCTATGTGAATTAGATACTTCTTTCTTGGATCTAGTAAGAGAGACCTATTCCACCAAAATCAAGCTGCCAATTACCATCATGGAATGTGAATCCCCAGAAGAAGACCTAATAAATATTTTACCGGCCTCATTCCTTAAACCATACAAAGCAGGAAAGTTAACCTTTTGGGATGGTCACCTATACCATAGAGACCAACATTCCAGTGTGTTGATGCTGAGAAAAAAAGAGCATATAAAACATATACTTCAGGAATGCCATGACAGCTGTTCA
Source organism: Puccinia polysora (assembly GCA_025617555.3). NCBI lineage: Eukaryota > Fungi > Basidiomycota > Pucciniomycetes > Pucciniales > Pucciniaceae > Puccinia > Puccinia polysora. The sequence goes on along the minus strand of CM062613.1, from coordinate 36,631,329 downwards.
TCAGGGCATTTATTCACTGAAAGGACCTTGGAAAAAGTGAAGAAAACTGCTTGGTGGATAGATTGGAAAGAGACTACTATTAAGTATGTTGCTATCTGTGAGACTTGCAAAAAATCTAATAAAACTACTGGCAAAAGGTTTGGACTCCTGCAAAAAATCTCTGAACCAAAAACTAGGTGGGAAATCATTAATATGGATTTTTTCACAGGCCTCCCCCCGGGAGGAACGCACGCCTATAACTCTGTTGTTGTTATAGTAGACAGATACTCAAATAAGGCAAAGATTACACATAAACACAAAGAAGATAATGCCATGGATGTGGCTTTGTTATTTTGGAACAGGATTATAGCTGATGTAGGTATACCTAAAATTATAATCAGTGACAGAGACCCCAAATTCACTTCTAAATTCTGGAGGAATCTACATGATATACTGGGTACTACTTTAGCCTTTTTTATAGCATATCATCCCCAGACTGATTGATTAGCTGGAAGGATGATACAGACCCTGGAAGATATGTTAAGAAGGTTTTGTAGCTTTGGTCTAGAATACAAAAACTCAGATGGATATTGCAATGACTGGGTATGCTTACTCCCAGCCCTGGATATGGCTTATAATAGCAGTAAACACTCTACCACCAAAGAAGCCCCTTACATACTAGAAAGAGGATGGATTCCAAAACTCCCCAGGAATACCCTGAATCAAAACTTTGCCACATCCACCCCACATCTCTTGACTTTAAGAAAATTATAGACCTGGCAAATAATCATGCTCAAAAATATGTAGAAGAAGCAGTGGAATACAACAAACAAAGATGGGATAAATCACACAGAGAACCTGACTTCAAAATAGGAGATCAGATCTTGATATCTAATGCCAACTTCAACAACTTAGCAGGGAACAGAAAATTGAAACAAGCTTATGTAGGGCCATTTGTAATCAAGAAAATGCACGGCAAGAATGCTGTGGAAGTAGTCTTGAATGAAGACTTGTCAAGAAAGCACCCAGTATTCCCTGTTAGCTTAGTAAAACACTTTCAACCAAGAGAATGTAGCAACCTCCCTCCAGTAATAATTCCAATAGAACCTGACCCTTTGAAAGAAAAAGGGAAAGTAAGAAGGATATTGAGAGACAAGAAGGAGAGAGTGCAAGGTAAAGATGTTAGACTATACTTAGTAAGATACAAAGGAGAATCTGCAGACAAAGATGAATGGTTACCAGAGAGTAATATACCTGATGGACCAATACATCTTAGAAACTACAGAGCCAGTAAAAGAAACTGAAATACATATGGAATTAATTTTTTTTTCCCAAAAAATCCAGATTTTTTCAGATATGGCCATATCTTGGAGTGGGGGAATGTCAGCTTGCTACTATTGCAGAGCAAGCTGCAAAAGTAACAAAATAACATAAATAAATAAAAAATCTTATTAAAGGAAAAATAAAATTAAAAATATTATTTCAAATTATGATTCTACATAAAATTCAAGGTAGGGTCACTGACTGAAACCTAACCCAAGTTCTTACTGCTTATATTTTTAAATAATTTATGAAAATTTGGAAAGAGAGGCAGCCTTGGGATTTTGGCCATTTTAATATTTCACATGAAACCCCACGTATAGGTTTCACAGTGAATTTTGTGTCAGAGTCCAAGAATTCTGTTATTTAAGGAGTTACGGGCACAAATGTGATTTGTCACAAATCTTGCACACAGCCGCAGCAACCAACACATCCATGCACGGCTGAGCAGCAGAACTGCCACCCTGTCTGCGTACCCTGACAAGCCGTGTACGCAGCCCTGGCCATCTGACAGGTATGCAGCCACAGGACTATGGACTGACAGAGTGAAAGACGGCTTGAGAAGCTCATGTACCACATAAAAGTGCTAAAACTAAGACAGGGACATAATACATATGTAATAAATGTCCCTGTGGATAGTAGATAGTCTAAAAATACATAAAATTATATAAAAATGCTTAAATAAACTTTCTACATATTTTTTATAAAATATAATAAAAAGGAAAATGTTAAATTCATGAATTCTTGAGTCGTGTAAACAACTCTGTACACAACTCAAAGAATTGTGTACACAACTCAATGGGCCATGTGGCACCCTACACAACTCAAATGAGCCGTGTGGCATGCTACATGACTCAAATGGGCTGTGTTGCATGCTACACAACTCAAATGGGCCGTGTGGCATGCTACACGTCCCATTTGAGTTGTGTGGAACTCTAAACAACTAAAATCAAGTTGTGTAGACTCCACTAAATAGAAAATAATGAATAATAAATAACAAATTATAAATTAGAAATTATAAATAATAAATTATAAATAATAAATTATAAATAATAAATTATATATAATAAATTATATATGAAAATAATAAATGCTAAACAATAAATAATAAATAACAATAAATTATAAATTATAAATTATAAATAATAAATAATAAATAATAAATAAAAAATAATAAATAATAAATAATAAATAATGAATAATGAATAATATATAATAAATAATAAATAATAAATAATAAATAATAAATAATAAATAATAAATAATAAATAATAAATAATAAATAATAAATAATAAATAATAAATAATAAATAATAAATAATAAATAATAAATAATAAATAATAAATAATAAATAATAAATAATAAATAATAAATAATAAATAATAAATAATAAATAATAAATAATAAATAATAAATAATAAATAATAAATAATAAATAATAAATAATAAATAATAAATAATAAATAATAAATAATAAATAATAAATAATAAATAATAAATAATAAATAATAAATAATAAATAATAAATAATAAATAATAAATAATAAATAATAAATAATAAATAATAAATGATAAATAATAAATAATAAATAATAAATAATAAATAATAAATAATAAATAATAAATAATAAATAATAAATAATAAATAATAAATAATAAATAATAAATAATAAATTATAAATAATAAATAATAAATAATAAACAATAAACAATAAATAATCAATAATAAAAAATAAAACATAAATAATAAATAATATGGCTGTGTACAGGTGTACAAAAATCAAAAATGCCCATTATGGGGGATATATGCCCCCCAGGGGTTGCACTTGTTTAGAAAAACTGTTTGGAGTAGTGTATGGGCCCTACACAACTCCCATAGGTTGTGTGGGGCCCTACACAACTCCCACAGGTTGTGTGTGAAGAATTGAGGATTTGAATTGCAACCAAAGGACTGACAAATGAAGAAGCACTGGAATGTGCTGTAGCAGTAATTACAAGAGTGAACATTGAGATGAAGTGAATTAGGAACTAGGAAAAAAAAGGAGCTTATGAGAGAATGAGAAAGGTCCTCACTGCTAGACAGGACTTGAGATGAGTGACAACTTGTTATCTGTTGAAGCTTGATGATGTTGATGGGTCAAGGACAATGAGAGGGATCAAGAGGAAGAATGGAAGTGATGAATCAAGGATGATGAATTGAATCAAGGCCAAGGAGATCAAGCGGGATGATGGGATGATGAGATAGGTCATGGACAGGAGAAGGGAGGATGAAGATGAATGATAATGGGAGGAATAATGGGAATGATGATCAAGCGAGCAGAAGAAGGATTCAAGGGAGGAGCCGGAAGGAGGAGGAGTGTTGGATGGGGATGCCTCAATTTGAAGCGTCCTCAGCCGTTGTTTGAGTGGGAGGTTGTGTGAGGAGATCAGTCATCTCTCAACACGCCGCCGTGTCTAGAAGTGAGGGATTGGAGAATTGAGGAAGTGAGTAGCGTGGCGGAGGGTTTGATTGCCGGCTTCGTGAAACAGTCGGCAATCATGCAACCGGAGGGAATGAGGTTGGTTATGAGATGACCGTTGTCTTTCTGTTTGAAAAGCCATTGTATTTGAGTGTTGACATGTTTCAACGCACTATGGTGAGATTCATGGTTGACAATATTGTGTAAAGCTTTATTGTTGATGTTGGCGCAGTGGGAGAGTTTGAGGTCTGGATTCAGGTTGAGAAGGAGGTTGGTGAGCCAAATTTTTTCTTGAGTGGCAAGAACCAAGGCTTTGAGTTCTCCTTCTGTGGACAATAGCAATACGGTTGGTTGCAATTTTCTGTGCCAGGCCACAGGGCATCCATAGAGAAGAATCACAAAACCTGTGTGACTTCTTCAAGTGGAGGGATCATTGGTGCCGTTGGAGTCACTAAAGCATTCAAGATTGTATTTGAAGGAGGAGGACTTGAGACGCAGGGCCAGGGATTGGGTGTTTTTGAGATAACGCCATGCGTGTTTCATTTTGTCCCAGTGAATGGTTCCTGGCTTGGAATTGAATTGAGAGAGGCTAGACACAGCGTACAAGAGATTGGGGCAACTGCGACTCCCTTTGAAGTTGAGGTAGCCGGTGGCGGAGCAATAGTTGATACCCAATTTGATAAATTCATTATTTTTGGAATTGGAGGTGCCCCTGAGTTTGACGTTGGGGGTCATTGGAGTCAATATTGGTTTGGCATTGGAAAGTCCCAATTTGGAGAGAGCAGTTTCAATGTGGTTTGGTTGGTGAAGGAGTTTGAAGGAGGTGGTCTGTAGGAGGT
>CM062613.1:35944231-36021731 GCA_025617555.3 Puccinia polysora | reverse complement strand
ATTACTGCAGGCTCCCCAATGGATGACTTGAATTGTTTGCCAACATATGGCTTGACAGGATGGCCAAGTTGGTACTTGCAAACCCCATGGCTTGCTTTCCATCCAGGAAAGAAGCCAAAATATTTTTGAAGGGGAATGAAATACCTCTCCATCTAACTAGTTTTTTGTTGCGCTCCAACTAAAAAAAAATAAACAAAATAAACAAAATAAACAAAATAAACAAAGAAAATATTTTTTTTAAAAAAAAAAAGTTAAAAATGTTGCTTTGTTCCAGATGAGCCCATCACTCATCTGGAAGCACAATGGATTGATTGACCTGATCCCACCCAGCCCCACTAAGTTTGTGTCATTGTTTGACCTTGCTGTACTGGGCCTTGAGGACATTGAAGTGTGATTGAAAGGCCAATCCATACTTGGTATTTGTTCCTGGTTACTTGGGCCCTTCAAGATCCTTCACAATTTCCCTTCAAAACAAATCCTTGCAAACATTGAGGCTTCTGGGATGCAAGCTGTGATGCTCTTGTAAGCTTGCAGGAGGCTGTGGTTATTCAAAGGAGTCCATTTCAATTGGGATACCAGTGGTTTTGGTGGTGGTGGTTGGTTTGAAGGTGGAGGATCCATCCTATGAATACAAGGATCAATGGATTATTAGTTTAAGAAAAAAAAATAATTGAGAACAAAAAACACTTACAAAAATAGAAAAAAAAATGAGAAAAAAAAAGACTTACAACAATATTGGGTGGTGAGGGGACAGCAAAGGGCGCACCAGGGGCAGATATGCAAGGCCAACCCTGTATGTCTGGCCCGCCGGGAATGGGGGCAGTGACATACATTGTGCATGGTGATGCACATGCACAAATACACATTTTCAAACCACCCTGTATTTCACATCTGGGACATCCAGGGTGTAACTGTTTTTTGGCACATAGGCGCAATTTACACCCCAGTTTCCAAACAGAGCCTAAAAAAGTCTTTTACTACATGTATATTCAGACAGAAAATGAGTCACTTCCCACATTCATCACATAGAAGAAGATTCTCCTCCCCTTAATTTGTGATTCCAAATTTGCCCCACCAATCACTTTCCAATGCCCTTCTTTATGGTAACCACCACCATCCTATTGGACAAGTTTATCCCAAGGTATTTCCAAATCAATTCATCAGGCTTGCTGATCCATTTTCAAAAAATATGGACCAGATAGCTTACAACCTACCAAAAGGAGACCCAATAACTGCAAAATGGGTGGAAGTTATGATATTTCCTTTTTATTCTCTGATAATTAAAGTAATTTTTTTCTGATGGATTTTCACTACTCAATTGAATAATAGAGATGTCATGATCAGGCACTCAGATGGTTCCTCAAGGAGGATTAGTGAACCGAGAAAACTACAATACACTCTGCACTATGTTTTTTTTCATCCCTTGGTAACGTGGGTTGGCTTCTAGAATTGAGAGAAAAATCAGGAAAAGATAGGTTTCCTCTCATGAATTATTACTCAAATTTTCTGGAATTATGTGCTTTAATTTTTCATTTTTACACTTGGGTGGTTGTCTTTCCCAACAACATTGTGTTGAAAAATACATGAAAATTGAGACAAAACATGATATTTTTCATCATGAAAATAGTGTAAGGTTTGGGCTGTTCTATGCTGATGTTGATGTTGTGAACAATGTGTTGGGATGGGTCATGGAACAGTTAAACCTTTTTCTATTTCTTATACAACTTTCTAGGGAATTGGTTTGGAATGATTTCATCACGTTATCAGCCTTTGGAACCAGGTTGCCTATGGGATTTTTCCTTCAGATTTATGGTTGATAATTTGTGAAGGAGGATGAAGAACATTCTCCATAAAAAAATTTCAACATTTTATGGCTCTGCAACTAATTGGGGCTGGGTCTAATTTTTTTTCCTTGGTAGGATGGTGATTATATTGCTGGGACAAGCTTGTTGAAGTAATGAGAGAAACTCATACATGCTTTTCCAATCTCTCTACACACCTCCAAGCCATGAATAGGCAAGAAAAGAGGAATGAAGAGTCTGTTTGTAGCCATTTCAGCACAATGCATCTATCCGGCAAAACGCGGCAATGTGATCAACAAAGGTGCAAGATTTTCTTCATATTTATGTATTGACAAGGACGTTCCCATGAGCGGTACTCATATAATCGGAGTAGGACTATCTGTAGGAATAATTAGAATCACAACCAGTCCGGCGTGAAACTGTGATAAGGAAATACTGAGATGAATGAAGAATCGGAAACAGAAAACAGCGGGTGGTTGAGCTGAACCGGTGTACTGCGAAGTATAAACCTTTGAGGCTCTACTCAAAGGATGTGACAGGCACCCTCAGGAACACTTTTCCAGGGGTGGTTAGGTCCCCGTGCGGGTCAAATGCTCCCACTCGATGACAGGAGGGACACAGTAGAAGCCTGAGTGGGGTTACCATCCATAGGAAAATTAGAAGGAATTTGTAGAACCGATTGCATTCATGAAATTAAATAATTAGAAGCACCAAGCAGTAGATAATGAGACTAGATAATTAGAAGCAGAAAGCGCGAGATAATTAGAAGAATCAAGTACTAGATACTGAGAAGCATTAGAGCCACAAGTTCAGCAGTTTGAGTTGTCGCCTTTGGCGAGAATCATGGCTACATGGTCTTCATTCGAGCTGTCGACGGAGCTCCTGCGAGTCGGTTGGGACTGTGGCGAAGGTTCAAGTTAGTTGGGATTACGAGGGGTATTGGGATCTGCGATGGTTGACTCACGCCGTGTGGCTGGGCGCATGACTTCATGATACCCTGCACGGCCTTGGTGAGAACGTCTCCGGGCCTAGGTTGGGAAATTGATACGCAGGGCGCGGTCAGCGGAAAGGAGAACCCAGCAACCAGATGGGGCACTCACAAATTTTGAGGCGCCACTCGGTCCTTTGCGCTGCTGACGAGACTCAGCTAAAAGGTGCAACACCATGAATTCATGTCAGTTGTGTCAGTCAAATCGGCGTGTGCCGTTGGTGAATGAAACTTCACAAGACCAGGAAGAAAACTCAAACTCACCGCGCAAGATCCGCAGCTGGCAGTGCTGAGCTTGTTCTGGGTCATCTTTTGGGCCGCCCTGATACGAGTGCAAGAAGGGATAAGGGCCAGCTTGAGCTACAGGGGGATGAGGAGGGGTAAGGAGTCATGTCCGAGAGAGGGACCAGAGCTTACGTCAGGCAGTCCTTGGTCACGAACACCGCCGATTCACCCTTCTCGTTGGCGCAGCTAAAACTAGCAGGCGAGTCACGGGGGTAGAGCCGATCGGCATCAAGGGTGACAGCTCGGCGAGCAAGCTTGCCACTATCGGTAGCTTTGGCAAAGAAGCCGCCGTAAGCACCCCCATACAAGTAACGGTTGAACAGGCTGTATCCGTAAATGGTCTGCATAGAGTTCCAGTAGTAGAGCCAAGGGTTGTAGGAGAGGCCATAACCACCGTAGAAGCCACCCAGACCGCCCCATCCTCCGCCGAAAAAGCGCTTGGAATGGACTTGACGCTCGTTCTGGTCAGCTACTTCCTCGGCGCGAGAGAGAGCGGCGAGAGCGAAGATGACAGAGACAAGTGAGATGAGGGAAACCATCTTGCGATATTAGAGTGCAGATAGGGTGACTAGAAAGAAGCTTGAGAGTCGTTAATGAGGTCGTGGATATTAATCGTGGCTGGAAATGAAGGCAAGTGCTCTGGGGAGATGGTCTCCTGGGGCAATTTGAGGCCTGTTTATATTCAAAACATCTGACCTGGTGTTGTAGTTCCGACTCCCAGAGTAGCCCTGCTGCATTGAGTCTGCCACCGGAACTCGATCTAATCAGTGATGGAGCTGAGGACGGTGGAATTTGGAGATGACTTGACCTAAGATATTCTCACAACAGCAGTGCCTAGATGTGAAATCGCCCTATTGTCACGTGTGGAACGTTCACAAACCAAGCGCGATCGCCAGGTTGCTTGATAACCGGATCGAGGGCTCTGTTAGAAACAAGTGCAACGACCACGGGTGCACATTTGAGAATGTGTACCCGTTGACCGACGCTCCAACCAAGCAAATCCTGTTGGACAGGCCGATTTTGTAGATCATGTTCCTCATCTATACTCCTGTCATACCAGCTTTCAGAGTGGAGCAAAGAGGATCAAGATTTGGCAGAGATAATGTCTTGCGGAAGTTTTTTTGGTTAAGACTGCGGGTGTCGTCCTCAAGGTAGTCATGGCTGAACTAAATTATACTTGGACTAGAGTATAGCCCCCAAATTTGGGGACCGATCGGAAGTTAATAATTTGGATAGAGATGAAATGTGGGTTGAGTGGAAGATGGGAAAAATAAGAACAATTTTCAATTAAATCATGGTTAAGCTAAAGAATGCATGTCAATTTATTGATATAGGAGTAACTCAAACACAACATAAATTTCAACTGAATCAGTGTCTGGGATGTATGGCATTTTAAGCCTTGTTGTAAACAATGTTATCAGTTTCAAATGAATTTTGATGGTCAGTTCCGTGTGTGACCACTACCCTTGTTGAGTGGCTGGGCCTGCTCCACAATGCTACATATAACTGAGCACAGAATCTTGCAGATAAAGGCCCGCATTTTAAATTGTCTGACCTTGAGATTTGTTGATTGTCAATGAGAAAGCCAAATTTACTGGAAACTGTTTGCAAATCAACTTGAAAGGGAGGCCATTGTCATTGAGGTCAGTAACCAAGGGGGTGCAAGGAATGGCAACTAGCCTTCCTATTAAATCACCAGTTGCAATCTTGGCAACTATAACATTTCTTCCCAATCTGACAACAATCAAGCAAGTTCCTTTGCAAAGCCTCATTGTATGATCCAGGTTCCTTAAAATAATTTTAGGGGCACCAACTGTCAGAGTCAAGCTATGAGGAGGAAAGTTGGGAAGAAATGAGGTGTTGAGGAATGCCTGTTGGTACAGATTTGAGCGTCATCTGCAACAGAATATGGCTGTGATAAGTCGTCATAGTTTGGTTCTCTTCATTTCCAGGCAGAGAATTCAGTAGCAACTTGTTTATTATGTAAACCACTGTATTTTTGCGGCATAAAATAACACAGCCCATGAAATAGCATTTTCAAGGTAGCAAAGGTGCATGTTTGGAAAACATTCTTGATTAAGCTATCCAATGCTTGATCTTCACTATAGCCATGTATGACCATGTGATCAGGAATCAAAATTCTGTTTTAACCCTGTATATTATTCAGACCATCTCCAACATTGACTAAGAAATTCTGGTAATCAGGATCCCCTGCAGTTCACATATTTGAAGTAAGGTGAAAAACTTGGAAATGCATCCAGGAAGTAGAATTGACTAAACTTGCATCAAAATTTGGGGACATGTACCTTTTTGAACCACAGGTAAAATAGCCAAAGGTATCCACCAAGGACCATTACTGTTCCTCCAAAATGTGGGTTGGAATCCATGAGCTCTTGAAGTAGCCTGTCAACCAACTCAAGAGCATGCCTGTGAAATATAGCTGCTTTATCCCAAGTCATCAAAGAGTCCTTTTTGAGAGCTTCACCCTTTTTTCAGCTTTCTACTATGAACAGACAAACCTGTCAAAGTACCAGTAAATAAATAAAAACAAAATAAATTCATAAACCAAAGAAGGAGTGGAAAATCCAGAAATATTTTTTGAGAATTGGATTCCCCACCCAAAGCTAGGTAGGGTCACTCACTGAACCTACCCTTGAAATCTCATACCTTCATATTTTAGATAATTGACAAAATTTGCCCACAAACTCTGTGAATTTTTTGTCCATTTTAATATTTCACACTTTTGTAAAAGAAATCCTGCACAAAAGCGTGCAAATTCCCACACAACCACACACAAATTGCCACACAACCTCATGCAAATTCTTGCACTTCTGCACTTCTGCAACACGTTCTGAGATGCTTATTAGACAAGGAAACCCGCAAGCACAGCCGGCAACAATATGTCAGCTGATGCCCTGGCTGTGGTTACCATGACCGCAGTTGCGCGTGGGCGAAATGGCCCGCCCGGGTCTGAATGGTGCGCCCGGGTCTGTAGAAGCGCGGACCAGAGGAGTAAGAGTGAGAAGAGGGAACGGAGGACAAAGAGAGGAACAAGGAAGATCTTCAAGTCCATCATTGAGGAGCTCTACAAATCACGGTCTCACCCAGACAAGCAAATTCAGGAGGAGCACAAGATCAGATCAACTCACCTCTTGTTTCATGTATACGTCTCAAATTGGTGGGGCTAAGCTAGTTGAGCAACATCCTAAGGTGACTAAGGCCGTTCCTCTCCTTTCATTATATTTCATTGGTTGTTTTCTATAATCTCATCTCAGCTTGTTGCTTATTTCCGTCACTTCACTCTCATGTTGTTTATAAGATAAAATTATTTCTATAAGGGTTACTGAAACCTGTGACTGCAATAAAAAGCTTAGTCTGAATCTCACATGGTAGCAAGAGACATCTCTTGGTCACAAGTAACCCTTAAGAAAAAGTAATCTAGGAGTTAAACAAAACAATGGCAAGCTCAGGTGATTGAGTTCATAACATTCAAATAGAAGATTGATCTAGCAATCAATCTGATGATGATTACTCCACCAAGGTGAAACTTGTCAAACTGAATTGCCATAACTGGCATTACTGGAAATCCAGATTCAAGCATCTTCTGATCGGGAAGGGTCATGAAGAGATCCTTGACAAAGACTGGATAGAGAACCATAAAGGAACAAAAACTTATCAAAAGAAGAACTCCTACGCTATTAGTCTCTTGTATGAGGTGGTAGAACACGACCTACAATCTGAGATCAAGTCGTCTTGTAACAATTTTACAGCTGCCTATCAGTCTCTCGCCTGTGCCTGTGGGGAGAAATCAATTATTGTAGCAGGTGATATGCTTTTCCAACTCATTCATCTGGCGTACAAACCAGGAACCTCGCTTTGCAATCACACAGCTTGCTTCAAGAACCAGTATGTCAATCTGGTCAAAACCATAGACGGACATCCTCCTGAACTTTGCTTTCTTGAGGTGTCTCAGGGGATGGCGGCCATTCTGTTCCTCAAGAGCTTGCGACACGACCCGTCGCTGGCATCCCTGGTGCAATCATCCTACAACTTGACCCCCTTCAATCTTGATGCTGTCAGAAATTGGATAATATTAGAGGACAGCCGGCATGAATCTCATGATACAGAAACTGCCTATGCAACTCAACCCTCAAGGTCTAATCCAAGATCCAAGCCAAAAACACGCCGACAAGCCAATCAGTCAAAACCATCCACGTCTTGTTCCAACACATTCTTAACCAAACCAGTTGCTCTCACTAGAAAACCCCCTGTGAAAAGGGAGTCATATCTACAGAGTAGAGTTAGCCAACTGACTGAGGAACTGAAGAAACTCCAATCTCAACTCTCACTCAATGCGGTGGAAGAAGAGGGCAGCCTGGCAAGTGAAGAAATGGCCAATGCTATCTGCGATGAAGACCCTGATCCAGAAATTTCTGGATTCCTTCTACAGGAAGATGGGATCCACAGTGCAACCAACACCGGTACTTTGCATTCCAAACTCATCTATGACTCAGGTGCCTCACGGTCCACCGTTTGCAACTATTTGCTCCTCCATGATCCAATCCCACTAGCCAAGAACCTGAACACTTATGGTGGCAAGGTTCAGATAACTCATGTGGGGAAACTAAACATTGGCAGAACGCTACTCTATCCTGTGTACTATGCCCCTCATGGCCCCAGAAACCTGGTATTGGCAACTCAGCTGGAAGATCATGGATTGAAGATTCTACATCAACACCGCAAAATTTTGATAAAACTGTCTGGAAGGATAATCTTTTGTTTTCTTTGCTTGGAGAATCTCTACGTTGCTCACCTAAACTCGCCTCAATCACTCACATACTTCTCTCTGACAACCCCTTGGCACAATATTGACTGGCACCTTCTACTAGGGCATCCTTTGAATGAGTATCTCAGGCAATTCCTCTCCTTAAATTCCATCACTGATCATAATCCTAAGTTCTCATCAGAAAATTGCAAAGTGTGCAAAACCTGCAAGATCAAAAGTTTGCCTCATTCAAATCCTTTGCCTGTCTCACCGTTGCCTTTTCACCGACTGCACCTTGACATACTTCAGATAACTTTACCTTTGAAGCATGGGATGCGATACATCCTGGTTCTGATTGATGATTTCTCTTTTTTCAATGGAATTTACTTGATGAAGAACAAGTCGGACTCCAAAAATCAAATCATGTCTTTTTTGCAAGAAACCAAGAATCAGCTGGATATCAATCCCGCCTTCCTCCACTGTGATTGTGGTGGGGAGTTTGGTTCAGCCAAATTACTCTTTTTCCTTCAGTCCCGTGTTATTTCATTAGAGCAAGGCCCTAGTAACTCTCCACAAACAAACGGTTTGGCCAAACGGTTCAATCAAACTATACTCACCAAGATGAGGTGTATCCTGGCTCAATCTTTGGTTCCAATCTCACATTGGGATGAGGCGGCCCGGTATTCCTCCACACTCATCAACCTCCTGCCTTCCTTAGCAATTAAGTGGTCATCACCGGTTAGTATGCTTGCTGCACACAACAGTACTATTGAACCTATACAAGATGTCAATAAACTGATCCCTTCTGGGCTTAAGGTGCATGTGATTCAAACGGCTTCTTCAAAGATTCTCCCTCAATCATCTCCGTTACTGTTTCTTGGATGGGAATTGCACTCCAACGCTGGTCGCTTCCTTCATCCTCTGAACAAGAATATTGTGATAAGTTGGGACTTCACTACGCCAAAAGCAACCTTTGAGTATGGCTACTCATTGGCCTTAAAGGAATCACCTTCATATCTCCTGGATTGGGATCTATCAATGACTGGGGTTCCCTCGCATGTGGTGTCACTATCTCTCTGAGCCCCACGGGAAGAAACCTCCTTGTTGGTCTCCTCCACTACTCAATTGGGTCAACCTGAAGCATCCTCATCTGAAGCAGCTCCAGATATACCTTCTGTTGGAAACTCCGCACCACCTACCCCACCAGAAGAGTCACCCGCATCTGATGTCCCCCCCTGAAGCACTACGCCTAAGTTCCCTACACTCTCAAGGCACCAAAAGAAATCTCCAGCTCCCTGGACCCTTCCGCTATTCTTCCCGCAAGGACTTGCTCAGCCATCAGAACCAAGAGACCTGTAGCTGATCTAGCTGACTTTGAAGAAAAGAAAGATGAAGATGATGCTCTTCTCTTGGAGGTCATTTCAGTCAAGGAAGCGTTTGCTGACTCTGAAAAGCGTCCGCTTTGGCTGGAATCCATGGCGGGTGAAAATTCCTCCCTGATAGCTTGCAATAACGGCACTTTAGTGCTGCCGCCAGACGCCAATGTGGTGATAGGGGGCATGTGGCATCTGGTGCCAAAGAAAAATGAATTTGGCAAGGTAGTGCAACGCAAGTCCAGGTGGGTGTGCTTTGGTAACCATCAACAATTCCCACATCACTATCTGGATACGTATTTGTCTGTCGTTCTTACAGAATCCTTAAAATCCCTCCTATCCATTGCGGTGCAGCAACAAATGCACTTCTTTCAATTTGATGTTGAGATGGCTTTCTTGTACGGCAACATCAATGCAACCGTCTATGTGGCTCAGGTGGCAGGATTTGAAGTCCCTGGGAAAGAGAACTGGGTCTGGAAGCGAACAAGTCACTCTATGGAACAAAGCAGGCTCCTTGCTGCTTGAATTCCAACCTCTCCAAAACACTGGCAAAGCTGGGACTTACTCCGTCCCAAGGAGATTAATCTCTCTTTGTCAACAAGGACAAAACCATGATGCTTCATATCCATGTCAACAATGGTCTTCTGGTGGGTACCAACCGTGATCTGTTGTTAAACCTACTGCAACGTCTTGCAAAAGCTTACACCATACAAACGCAGGAGCAACTGGTAAAACATCTGGGGTACACCCCTGATTGGCATGCCGATGGCTCTCTTGTGCTTCATCAGAACAACTTCTGTCTGAAGAATCTTTGCAAGCTGGGGATGGAGAATGCTAACTTGGTTAAGGCCCTGGCTCCTCTCAATTTACACCATCTTGTCTCTTCTGATTCCCCACCATTTGATGTCAAGATGATGCAAAAAGCAGTGGGGATTTTGATTCACCTGTCCATTAATACGCGGACGGACATTGTGTTCACTGTCAAAATTTTCTCACGTTACGCCAACTCTCCAATGGAAGCCAACTGTAATATAGCCAAGCATCTCCTACGGTATCTCAAAGGTACTCCGTCCTTGGGGTTGCACTTCAAGCGGTTGAATGCCAAATTGGGACTTTGCGGATGGGCCGACGCAGACTATGCCACCTCAGCCGGCAGCAGGAAGTCCACAACAGGCTATGTGATCACGCTTTTTGGTAACCCAATATTCTGGGCCACAAAGCAGCAAACCATTGTTGCTCAATCCACCACAGAAGCCAAGTTTGTGGCTATGAACGTGTGTGCAAAGCAGGTTTTCTGGTTATCAAATCTACTACTTGGCCTTGGCATTGCAATACCTCGTCCAACATTCATGAATGACAATCAAGGTGCCAACTTCTTGAGCAAGGAAGCACAACTAAATCCAAACTCAAGGCACATAGAGGTTTGATATCAATATCTCCACAAACTTGTGGCCAACTGTCTTCTCTCCGTGAAACATTTTCCCTCAGACAAAATGATTTCCAAAGTGTTGACTAAACCGCTAGGGTATGTAAAAATAATCCAAGCAAGAAACATGCTCAACATGATCCCAGCCGTGTCAAGGAGGAGTGTCAGCTGATGCCCCCGCTGTGGTTACCATGACCGCAGTTGCGCGTGGGCAAAATGGCGCGCCCGGGTTTTAATGGTGGGCCTGGGTCTGTAGAAGCGTGGACCAGAGGATTAAGAGGGAGAAGAGGGAATGGAGGACAAAGAGAGGAATGAGGAAGATCTTCAAGTCCATTGTTGAGGAGCTCTACAAATCGCGGTCTCACCGGGACAAGCAAATTCAGGAGGAGCACAAGATCAGATCAACTCACCTCCGGTTTCACCTATATGTCTTGAATTGGTTGGGCTAAGCTAGTTGAGCAGAATCCTAAGGTGACTAAGGCCATTCCTCTTCTTTCATTATATTTCATTGGTTTTTTTCTATAATCTCATCTCAGCTTGTTGCTTATTGCCATCACTTCACTCTCATGTTTTTTATAAGATAAACTTACTTCTATAAGGGTTACTGAAACCTGTGACTGCAATAAAGAGCTTAGTCTGAATCTCACAAAATATCCCTGCATTCATAGTAAATAATTTAGCAGGAGATCCCGCATGAAAAGTAAGCAAAATTTTGCATGCACAACCACCCAACTCTTGAATGCAGCTGTCAGATCCACACACCTCTATTCCCCACAAAATTAACAGATTACAAAACATATTAGGAAGTTTGTGTAAAAATTCTTGAAAATTATAAAAGTGATCAGCAGGTTATGGACCATCAATAAACACCCACTACTTATCACTTTTATCAAATAGTAATGATACAAAATTGACATATGTGCAGGATTCTCAAAATGAAAAATTAACACATTGACAGATCCTTCAGCTAAAATAATGCACAGATCTGGAAGAACCAAGTTCAGCTTGTTTAAAGCACCAAGAGGAGTTGCTCAACAAGCCCTGGATGGCTTCCCAGCCTTAGCCTATGAGCCCTGCCCTCTCTATGTGCCCTGAGGAAGCTCCTTTTACCCCAAAAAAGTATTTATACAGCACCTTCTTTGGCTTATTGTCCCCCAGAATTGAGCATTTATTATCCAGAAACCTTTCCATCTGTGATCAAGTGCTTAAAATATTTAAACCATTGATTTATGGCCCAATCTGAAATATATTAGTGTTATTTACAAACCCTTATCATTGTTCCATTGAACTTTAGTCAGCAAGAACCCCAAATTTTAGCTGAAACCCTTCAACTGAGAACCACTGCGGGTACCATGTGAGTAATTACTCAAATAATTAAGTTCTTTTCTTCCTGCTTTGGCTTTTTTTTCTGTTTTTCCCAGCCATTTTTATTATTTAGTTGGTTAATACTTCCTTTTTAAATGATTCAAAAGGTCCCCATCTTCCAGGGCGCACAGTCCAAAGTTAATGCCCTGAAGAGAGGTTTTAATGACCACCAACCCTTTATAAGGTTGTGGCTCCTCTATCTATAATATAAAAAGATTGAAAAACCTCAAACACCCCACCCAGCGTTGATGTCCTTGGTTTAGTATTCATTTATCAAGGTTGTTGTGTATGCACCTTGTGCATCCCATTCAGTCCTGTTTTTTTTTTGTTTGCTTTTTTTTTCTCCATCCACTTTTCTTTTCTCTGTCTGCTTTTTTTTTTCTCTGTCTTCTTTTTGTTTTTCCCTGTCCGCTTTTCTTTTCTTGGTTTGCTATTTTTTTTCTTTCAACTTTTGTAGGTACATACATCCAACACATGTATTTTATGTAACAAGTAGGGGATCAAACAAGGTAAAACACATCAACACATGTAACATGGACAAAACAAGGGCAGAAAATTCAACAGAGAAGATTTAACAGAATAGATGAAACAGAGGAAATGGAAAACACATGCATGGACAACACATGTAATGAACACTGATTGCTCACTTGGTTCAAACCTTTGGTTTGAGAATTGAAAATTTTTATAAACCCCCTTCCATCCCACTTTCATGTACTTCCCGCTCAACCCAGAAATCAACACAAACAAAGGTTTTCCTATGTTTACATTCAAAATAAAGAGTTGAAAGCTTTGAATTACCTGAACCAACAGATCTGAAGAGAAAAGATTTCAACAAAATTATAAGAGTAGAGTGATGAAAGGAAAGACAGAATAAGGAATATGTTTCTCACTCTGAGGGACAATGGATGAGAAGAGTTTGGATGACAAAAGACAGGAGATTGCAGCAGAAAAGGACAGTTTAAGAGCATGGAGACACATGAGCAATTGGTTTTGAATGGCTAGAGGGGGAGGAAATTTCACAGATGAACAAATGGAGAAGGAAATCACGTGTTGATTGTTGGTTGACTTGGTTGATTGTTGGTTGATTTAGTAGGGTGAATGTTGACAAGATGACAATGAAGTTTAAGAAAGAAGAGCAGGTTGATAAGAGCGGAAGAAGAAGAGTGGAGTATGAATGATGAGCGGAGGTAAGAGGAATGAAGCGGAGTTCATGATGAAGCGGATGGAGTTGATGATGGAGCGGATGATGGAGCAGAAGAATGAACAGAATGAGCGGAGTAAATCATGAAATGGGGATGGAGGAATGAAATTAGAGGGTGCAGAATGAGTCAAAGAGCGAGTACGTGGAGATAGAGGAATTGTGATAGTAGCTGTGACAGATGTGTGATACTGGGCAGTTGCGCGGATGACAAGGTAATTGAGGGATTTCCTTCCAACACGCCACCATGTTCAGGTGAGAGATTGCATGATGGAGGATGTTAGTTTGGTTATGGAGGGTATGATGGCTGGCTTTTTTAGGGAATCAGCCAGCATAGCTTCAGAGTTCACAAGGTCCATGACAAGTATTTTTGAGGACTTTTGCTCTTGAAGCCATTTGATCTGGATGTCAACATGCTTAAGTGCGCTGTGGTGGGATTCTAAGTTGACAAGGTTGTTCAAGGCTTTGTTGTCAATGCAAGAGCAGTGTGTAAGGGAGATTGAGGGGTTTAGGTCTATTAGCAGATTGAGGATCCAAATCTTTTCTTGCGTCACCAGAACTAGGGACTTAAGTTTGCCTTCAGTTGACAAAAGCAAGACTCCTGGTTGGAGTTTGCTGTGGCACAAAACAGCGCAGCCATAAAGGAGGATGATTTAACCTCTGTGGCTCCTCCTTGAGATTGGGTTGTTTCCCCGTTGTAATTGCACCAGGCCTCAAGGTCATAGTTGAAGGAATTGCTTTTGAGACAGAGACCTAGGTTGCAAGTTGTCTTGATGTATCGCCAGGCGTGCTTTGCTTCCGTCCAGTGAGTGAGTCAAGGCTTGGCGTTAAATCAAGACAGAGAGGATACAGCGTACAAGAGGTCCGGTTGGGTTCTAGTTGCAATGAAGTTGAGATAGCCGGAAGATGATTGGTAATTTATGTTGAGGTCAGAGAATTTGGAGGGGTCTTTGTTGGGAGCAGGCTCAAGTATGATGTTAGGTGTAAGAGGAGTGTTGATGGGCTTTGATTCAGTGAGTCCTAGTTCTGACAAGGCGGTGCCTATGTGAGCAGGTTGATGGGGGCAGGGTCCAGACGTTGAATCTCCTATTTAATTTCCCAGGATTTTAGATAGGGGTCCTTCATGTGATATTGAGAAGTTGGATTTGAGTTCTTGGCAAAAGTTGAATGAATTTCCAATGAACAAAAGGTTGTCAACATAGCAAAAGATAAAGATTTGGGAAGTTGGATTGACAAAAAGACATGCATTGGCTGAGGAGGTGCTGAATCCTTGACTGAGAATCCATTTCTCAAGGGTATCAAACCAGGTTTTTGGGGCTTGTTTCAGTCTGTATAAAGCTCTGTTCAATTTAAGGTAGGGAAACAATGTGTCATAGCCAGGGGGTGATTTGATGTATATATCTTCTTCCAGTTTGGCGTGTAGAAAGGAGGACTTTATGTCCATTTGAGTGATGGGGAGATTGTGATGATAACCATATACTAATATTGTTAAAAGAGTGGTTATTTGACTGGTTGGGGCGTAGGTCTCACCATATTCAAGGAATTCTTGTTGCCGGAATCCTTGCACGCAAAGTCTTGCCTTAAAGATGATGCCATCTCTGTTGGGTTCAGTTTTCAAGCAGAGACCCAGATAGTTGACAGATCTCTCTTTCCTTCAGGAATACAGTGGCATCTGGTCCACACCTTCATTAATTTGATGCCGTCAATTTATTTTTTATTCCTGTCATCCAATTTTTGCAGTCGGGTGATTGTTTCATCTCTTCATAATTTTGAGGTACTGCTCTGGGTAGGAAACCATATTTTTGTGGTTGTTGGATAGTCAATTGATCTTGCAAGTTTTGGTTTGACAAAGCCAGTTTTTTTGCAAAGTCTTTATTGTCAAACTCAGAGGATGATTTTCCGGATTCTGATGAGTTATCTGAGGGTTTGGGATTGGAGTTTTCATTTGCATGCTGTTGAGTTTCAGGAATTGGGGAGGTGATTATGTTCATTGGTTTCACAGGAACATTTTTGTGGTTGATAGATGAGAGGGTATTGAGTACGTTGGAATCTGATTTGAGGAGGTATTTAAAAGGAGATTCAGATGGGGAAGAGGAGTCAGTTAATTTTACTCCTTCAAAAACTTTGACATGCTTAGAGCGTATGGTTTTGACAAGTTCAGGGACATAGATTTGGTAGGAATTGAGATGCATATTGTGGCCTACAAGTATACCTTCCCATCCCTTCTTTTAGAAATTCCCAAGGCTATGACACAGGTTAAGGAAAACTGTTTTTGAGCCAAGTGTGCAAATTAGGCTAAGCTTGGGTTTTTCTCCATGCCACATTTCTGATGGGATCAACTTCAACTTCTTGTAGGGTACAAGATTGAGAGTTTTGGTGAATCCAACTAGGACTTCATCCCACAGATAGTTTGGAATAGACATGTCTATGAGAGTCATTCTAGTTGCTTCAAAAAAGATCCAATTACCTTGCTTGGCTATTGGATTATGCCAAGGGGTATATGGTTTGGATGTGGTGTGTTCAATGCCTAGATCTGCAAGGAACGTGAATAGTTTCAAATTGAGGAATTCTCCTCAATTGTCTGAGTGTAATTTCTTAAGTTGATAGCCAAATTTGTTGGAGTTGAGCTTGATGAAATTTATCAATTCATCTGTGACGTCAGATTTATGCTTGATTGGGAGGCAGGTTTTGAAGCAAGAGTATTCATTGGTGAGAAGGAGGAAGTAGCAGTTACCAAATTTGGAGATGGGATTGATTGGGCCGCACACATCAGCTTGTATGCAAGTAAATGGTTTGGAATGGGAAGTAATATGATTGTTGAAGGACAAGCGGCGGATCTTTCCAAGAGTGCACAACTGACAAAATGAGCCTTTCCACTTGATTTGAGGGAATTCTTTTGACAAAAGTTGAGTTTGGTCAAATTTGATGTGTCCGAATTGTTTATGGATAGTTGAGAGACTGATAAAGGTGTGTGCCAGCTTGGATTGCAGGAGCGCAAAGTCTTTGATGAATAGAAGATTTTCCTCAATTTGGCCAAAAAGAACAGTTTTGCCCTTAAAGTTCATGACAAAGTCATTGTATCCTGATTGATGAAGAGAGCATCCTTTGTTCAGTAATTTTCCTAGCAAGACCAGATTCACTGAAAGTTGGGGAAAAAACAGTGATTAGTTGAGCAACACCGCGTATCCGTCTGATATTATCTTGGCAGTCCCAATCCCTTCCGCGGTCAGTAAGGTACTTTCCTTTTGGGTTTGGATTGCAGTGTCATCCTCCTTAAGGTCTTTGAAGAAATCAAGAGAGTTAAACATTGATTGGGAGGCTCCTGAGTCTAAAATTATGCTGTATTTTGTCAATTTTTGATAGTTGGTCATTGCAAAGGTGTAGGAAAGATTAGCGGTGGCAGTCTTGGTGTCAAATGACTTGGCAGGGTTATTGTTGTTACTCAAGCCTTGATTTTGTCCTGATCTAAAGTTTGGATACAACCACCAGCACAAGTTTTTTGGATGAGAGGATTGGGGATTGTGCCAGGTGGGTCTGCACTTGATAACTTCTTGCCCATTTGTCTTGCTCATCAAGGCTGATGCATAGGTACCCGCCACAATTTCATTTTTGATTTGGTTCAAGTGTCAAAGTACCAGGTCACCGTTGATCTTGGATTCCCCTAGTGAATGTGTGATGGTGGTTTTGAGATGTTTGAGTTGAGGAGGAAATTTAAAGAGGATTAGGTATGCCACAATGTTGTCATCCATCTGAATTCCTATTTTGGAGATCTGGATCAGGCAGGCCTTCACTTTGGTGATGAATTTGTTGACGGACTTGGGGTCAAATTGGAGATTCAAGAAGTTGAAGAAGACACGTGAACAATTGGCTGTCTGGGAGGAGGCATAGAATTTGTTGATTGAATTCCATAGTTCAATGCAATTATTCAAATGGTGGTCTTTGAAACAGTTGATGTAAGTCCTGTTGTCCAATTTGGCAAGAAAGTATTGGACAAGTTCAAGATTCACTTTGACTGGGCATTTTTCAGGTTCCAAACTGTGGATCCATTTAGCTATTCCTTTGAGTGAAAAAATTGTCAAGAGCTTGGAGCTCCAGAGAAAAAGTTAGATTCAGTTAGAGTTGGTATGGAGTTGGTGAGGGTCTTGAGTAATGACGGATTTAAATCTGCTAGTCCAGGTGATGGGTCCATTGGTAATTTGATTTGTTGGTGCAAGCGCTTGTTTGGCTTTTAACCGTTGTGGTGTTGTATTTATAACCTTGGATTGGAAGCTGCGTTGCGGGCTGCGCGCTCAGCAGTGGGGTAGGTCGGGCTCAGCATTTGGGGTGCGCCTGGTCTCAGCAGTGCCTGCTGCGGGCTCAGCTGGAGCGGATGAGGGCTCAGCGGCAGGGATTGCGGGGCTCAGCACCAGGTGCGGGTTGGGCCTACTCTGGGAGTAGGGGGTGGCTAGTCCGGAAGGCAAGGGCGGGGCAATCAGGGGTTATACATGCCGGGGAGGTTTGCACGGGTATAAGCCCGGGCCAACTCACGGATTGCAGGATCCACGGGCGCGCGCAGACGGATAAACCTGGGTTGCTCCAAGTAGGGCGCGGCAGAGGGCTGCGCCATGAGAAGGACAACCCGGACGTATGTGATATTGAAGGGGAGGGTTTTGGACGGGGTGGGTGGTACGGGGTAGGGTTAGGGTGGAGCTAGGGTTCTGTACTTGGGGTTATGTTTTCATCTATCTTGTTGCTTGTGGTTGTACCTAGGTTAGGGTTGAGAGGGAGGACTTAAAAACACCTCACTCTCAAACTCTGGGTAAGAAAATTGGATTGTGGGATCATCACAACATACAGGCTATTGAATCACCATACATATCATTTAGTTCATATTGCCAGACCGCCAGGAAATGGTATAAGAAGGATTGGAGGGAAGAAATTTATCTTATCATCACTCTCTCTATTCTTAAACTCATCGCATCCAATCTCCTTACAGACGCTTAGACCAATAACTTCCGGAACTTGAGGACAACTTTGGGGGTATCACCCCTCTTGTTTCCAAACTTTAAAGAGTTGAAAGCTTTGAATTACCTGAATCAAAAGATCTGAAGAGAAAATATTTCAAAAAAATTATCAGAGTAGATTGATCAAAGGAAAGAAAGAATAAGGAATAGGTTTATCACTCTGAGGGACCACTGATGAGAAGAGTTTGGATGACAAAAGACAGGAGATGACAGCATACAAGGAAATTCTGAGAGCATGGAGACACATGAGCAATTGATTTTGAATGGTTAGAGGTGGAGGATATCTCACAGATGAAAAAATGGAGAAGGAAATCACGGGTTGATCATTGGTTGACTTGGTTGATTGTTGTTTGATTTAGTAGGGTGAATGTTGACAAGATGACAATGAAGTTTAGGAAAGCAGAGCAGGTTGAGAAGAGAAGAGCAAGAAGAGAAGAGCATGAATGATGAGCAGAGGTAAGAGGAATGAAGCAGAGTTGATGATGAAGCGGATGGAGTTGATGATGGAGCGGATGATGGAGCGGAAAAATGAACAGAATGAGCAGAGTAAATCATGAAATGGGGATGGAAGAATGGAATTGGAGGGAGAGGAATGAGTCAAAGAGCAATTAAATGGAGATAGAGGAATTGTGATAGGAGGTGTGACAGATGTGTGATACTGAACAGTCGCGCGGATGACAAGGTAATTGAGGGATTTCCTTCCAACACAAAAAAAATTAGTTAATATCCAAACTCACATAGAAGAAGGTCCTCCTCCCCTTGCTTGGTGGTTCAAAATTCACTAAACCAATCACATTCCAACACCCATCTTTATGATACCCATCACCATCAATTGGGGAACTCTTCCTTCTTCCCACCCCCACCATATCCGCCCACCAATTCTCTACATAGAAGACATGATTCTTTTTTTTCTTCCCCATAAAGTACCAGATCAACACATGTTCATTATCCAATTCCTTATCTTAACAACTTGACTCATCACCATCATATGGGGTGCTCTTCCGTATTCCCACCTGCACCATATCCTCCCAAAAATGCTCTACATAGAAGGCACAATTCTTTATTGTCATCCCCATACAATAACAGATCAACAAATTTTCATTAGCCCATTCCTGATCTTTACAACTTTCCTCATCACCATGATATGGGAACCTCTTCCTTATTCCCACCTGCATCATATCCTCCCAAAAATTCTCTACATAGAAGGCACAATTCTTCATTTTCATCCCCATACAATACCAGATCAATACATGTTCATTATACCATTCCTGATCTTTAAAACTTTCCACCTCTCCCTGCCAACCACATCAATCAACATAGATGTGAACCTCCTCCTCATTCTATTTCCATTTCAAAAATTACCCATCCTGATTTATTCTATGATCTACCAAATGAAAGTGCACTTCCTCCACCTCCTCAACAAAATGTTTATACTACTCCTCAAAATCCCAAAATTCCTATTTCTGTGGAAAGTCATCCTCATTTTTTTCACATCAATGAGGATCTCAATGTTGCTTTGGACCATTTGGTGCTGAATCAACATCAAATTAATTAAAATTTTGAGCAACTAAACTATGAAAATGACCATGGTTTATCACAATCTGCATCACTTGGAATTGAAGAATACCTGGAAGGCCAACCACAAGAGACTACGCTCCAAGGTGATCTTATGGAGCTCGGAACATTGGGGAGCATTCCAATCATGGTTAAAACTGAAGAGAACATTCAACAAGTACAAATTAGCCACCCTGTTGCCTGGGGGTGGATGGAACTAACTCTTTTTGAACCATACACTCTACAACTCACCAGCTCATGCCAACATTTCCAAGCAATCTTTTTC
Organism: Puccinia polysora; assembly: GCA_025617555.3. NCBI lineage: Eukaryota > Fungi > Basidiomycota > Pucciniomycetes > Pucciniales > Pucciniaceae > Puccinia > Puccinia polysora. Next base: position 36,001,686 of record CM062613.1, on the reverse strand, counting down.
CAGAATGAGACAAGCTCTCTGTGCTATAGCAATGGACAAGTGCTAGTAAAGCGCAAAGACCACCACTTTATTTTCTCCCTATGTTCAAGATTGCAACTATGTATCATCATTCCCAGGAGTATCAAGTTCTCTCCAATGTCAGACTGATAAACTTAAAGTTTGCCTTAGTATCAATTGGTCTTAACCAAAATACTTGCAATTTCCTCAATTTCCAAACAAAGGTAATATACAATTTTAGGGTGAATGGAAATTTCAGCTTGCTACTATTCCAGAGCAAGATGCAAAAGTAACATAAATAACATAAAAATAATAATAATAAAATTCAACTAAGAAGTAGAAGGAAAACCATAAATATTATTGCACAAATGGATTCTCCACCCAAAATTAGGTAGGGTCACTCACTGACCCCACCCTTGAAATCTAACTCCTTATATTTTTAAATAATTAAGGAAAAGAAAGACCAAAATACCACGGCACCACTGTTGAACTTTTTGGTCAATTAAATATTTCACATGTATTGTCATGTATAGGTTTCACACCTAAAATTCAGTCAGAATTGAGGTTTTGTGTATATTTTAGGAGTTACAGATGGAAATGTGTTCTGTCACAATTCCTGCACGCAGCTGCAGCAGCCAATGCACCTGCGCGCGGCTGAGCTACAGCTCTGTCACTCCGTCAAAGTTGTGTACGCAGCCCTGGGCCTCTGACAAGTATGCAGCCGCAGGACTTTGGGTTGACAAAGTGACAGGCGGCCTGAGAAACCTAGGTACCGCGTAAACATGCTATAACCTACACGGGAGCATTCTACATATGTAATCAATGTTCCCGCAGATAGAACATAGTCTAAAAATACCTAAAATCATATATAAAAATACTGAAATAAACTTTATACGTATTTTTTATTAAATATAATTCAAAGTACCAAAAATGTCAAAAATAAGATAATGACTACTTCTAAAAATATATTAGAATACTTTAATATACAATTATGAGAATTTCTATACATCAAAATTTTCGTGAAATACTAAGAAAACTTATGATATAAAAATATTACATGAATACCCATGAATTACATTTTTAAGGAATTATTTTAGTAAATCAACTGAATTTTGAAAATAAGGAGTAAAATCAATATCATGACTTTAATCCAAATATTTAATACCTAATGAGAACTCACATGACATCAGAATATCCATAGAAATGTCTATTAAAATAATTATTAACTTACTGGGAACATTTACTAATGATAATTAATTAAATAATAAATAAAAAGGGCAGATTAGTGTTATTCACACGTCCAAACATCAATTATAAAGTAGAATAAGTCTCATAAACTGTGGAATTAGATGCTACCCGTGTTACATCACCAAGAACATGTGACATGCTATCACTGGTTACCCTGCTAGACCCAGTGTCCGTCCCTCTGAGCCCCTGTACCCCTCAGAAGGACAATATTGGGACTTCAAAAGATATAAATAAAGAGCTCTTTAGAGGATATTGATACCCAGAGACCCAGTTAAATTTACATCCAGACACCAGGTCATGTTAATAAAATACTTATAAGAGATAAGTAAGTGATTTTTTGCTTTAGTCTGATTAATAATATCTGTCCTAAACCCTCTTTTATCAATTTAAACTGTTGAACAACCTTATAACCCCAGTATACAGGTTTAACCCATCAGTTCATGTCCAAAACAGATACCCAAAGGATTTAATAATATACCATTGAGTCTTATTATCCTTTATCTGTCATGGCAGCTTGGTTACAAAGCCCTGCCACTCCACCGTGTATTTTATATACATATTATCTTTGGGCAAAATATCCTTTAAACTAAAGGGCCCAAAGTAACCAGGCCTACATGTTTTCAAACGTATTCCCTGAAGAGAGTTGTTAAAGATCCCCAATATAATTGTGGCGCCTCTATAAAAATATTTAATAATCAATTTATCTATATTGATTTATAACAATAAACTATATCCAAACCAATCAACCTTGAAATAAGCTTTATCCAAATATCTTATGTATTTTTGCTGCATTTATTAAATAATATATTTATTATTTATTCTATCACCTCTGGCAGCTAAAGGATAGAAAGGGTCTTGGCATCCAGAAGGCTGACAATTGGGTGTCTGGCCGGGAAATATTCCATTTTATTATATTTAATACCTTGGACCAGACATTTCACGTAAAATTAAATCAAAGATAAATTTATCTGACTTTTTAACCGTGATTCATCATTAAATTCTTTTTTAGTGGATTTAAAAACCAATGCAGAATTAATAATCTATTATTTAAATATTTTAAAGATAAGAAAAGAAGAATATATTCAAAATTGTAAACCTACTCGTTGGGAAGCTTTAACTCAAGCTGAGCAACTTAATATCTCTTCTGCACATAAAAACTTAGATAAACTCCTTGAAAAAGAAGATCTTGAGAGGCGTATCAACTTCCAGGACCTATTAAGAAAACATAAAGCTTGGAAGAAATACTGTATAAATGACCTTTTAAAATATAAAAGTAAGGATAAAACTTGTATTACCATATTATTTTTATTAAAATAATATTAATATATTTTTAACCAATAAAATAACCTTTTACCATCAGTGAACCCTACTATACCAGAAACCACCACCACTGAAACTGATTTATTGGATCAAGAAGTCCCAGATATCTCTGGACGCCCTGAAAATATTTATTGGACGGGTGAAGAACTCATTGGGACACACCAAGACCCCGTAGGATTACCTATTAAGGACCAATATAATCCCAATAAAGTCCTGGTACCTTTGAATATCAACTTAAGTGAGTTTTAAATAAAACTTATATTTATGGATTTTTTCTGTAGAAAAATACTTATAAACATTTTATTCAATATGAATAGACGTAACACAAGAGCCTCAGGGAGAATTCCCTCCTATGGATCTTTGCCAGGAGCCCCCAGTAACTGTTAGACCACCAATAATGACAACCATGAGGGGACTGGAACCCATGAATCAAATGTTGATGGACAAGGAACAGCCCCAAGTACTTCTGCCCTCCCCCAACCTAGAGCCATAGAAGGTAGTAGAATTAAGCCCCCCTCCATTACAAGGAGATTCCCTGAAGCCACCCCAGCAGAATCTGTCCAAGGAAGCCAGAATCAAAGACTTAGTCAGAGAGCATGTGAAATATTTGGAAGAGTTCAAAGAAGCCCAAGCCAAAGAGGAAATGGTATCTATGAAAAAGATAATCTCCCAGGCAAAAGGTACCCAGATAGCTTTTCAGATAATTATTCCAAGGAAAGAGGGAGGATCCTACATAGAAAATTGGAATCCTTGGGATGAATTAGCCCAACTGAAAGTAAAAGGATCAGGAAAGAAGAGATATTCTTCCCATCCAAAGCCAAAGGGAAAGAAGGATTGGGATCAGATAATACCCTTAGCTCAAAAATGGAAAAGTTTGTACAACAATTAGCCTTTAATTCTGAATCCAGTAACTTTTTTAAACCAAACTCTGATGTAATTAATTCCTTTTCTAATGATATGCGCCATAATTTCAAGATTGTTTGTGGAAATTTGGACGTTTTTTATACCCAGATGGATAAGTTAACCTCAGTAGTAGCCAAATGAATTAATAACCAAACAAAAACTGTAGGAATGGAAGATATTAAAGATAATACAGAACAATTATTGGAGACAATTAATCAAGGTAAAATCAGACAGACCCAAACAATTGAGAATATTTTACCAGGTATCCAAGAAGATTTTATTATGCCTTTTCAACCTTTAAAAGAAGAATTGGTAACTACCACTAACATCTCCATTCTGTCCCTTAGTGAGAAATTAGATCTTCTTAATAATAAAGTGGACCTACAACTTAATCTGATCAAGAATGATCTTAGAGACTTAAAAGTCTGCCTGACCAACCCCTTGGGGAGTACCACAGAGGAACCTAAACCTCCCAGACAAACAACTACACCTTATGCACCACCCTTACTAGTAATTCATAGGATTGACACATTCAGGCCTAGTCCTACTCCTGAAATGGAACAAGCCCTCAAACTTTTACCCCCAAGTTCTGAATGGCCTAAGTTCTCTGGGGAAGGAGAATACAATCATATAAATTTCATTAAATTCATTGACTATACTATTAACTCTTATGACTTACCAGAAGCTATAGCTGTAGTCAGGCTTCCCAGACTATTTGAAGGAGTAGCTTTAGACTGGTTTATCATTAAAAGAGAAGAAGTAGGATCCTTACCATAGAATTCTTGGAAACTTCTAATTAAAGAACAATTTAGTTCTAGAATGTGGAAAAGAAAAATGATGAAAAATTTTGAAAATTCCTCATTTGATCCCTCCAAGGATAAGCCTCACAAATGGTGCTTGGAAAAGAAGAGAAGACTAGATTGCTTCTATCCAGATTCTGATAAAGAGGAAGTGAATGAAAGATTCCTCAACTTGTGTCCTGGAAATCTTAACCATAGTGTAAGATGCAGGATGAATATGGATGCTGAATTACCAACTCAAATCAATGTGTTAGAAGAAGTCATATACATGAATTGGTTAGACAAGAAGGTTCCTTCTAGACCTAAAGAGAACTTCAACATTAAGAAAACCAGAGAACAACCCCCTCTGATAAATACCTCTGATAATAAGAAACCTAATGAAAACAGGGAAAAAGAGAGAATGCCTTGAACTTGTTGGAATTTTAACAAGACAGGGCATATGAGACAAGAATTCCCATTACCAAAAAGAAAGATAGCAGTCTTGGAAGGAGAGCAGGAGGTTGAAGTGAATCATTACTATGAAGATATAGCTGATACTGAAGGATCCCTTTCTGAATGTGAATTGATCCTGACCAACCCTGTTAATTTTATAGAAGGAGATATAGGCACTTCTATAGAAATCAATAACATCCATGGGGACTCTATTTTGCCCCAAAAATGGGATCCTACCATAATTCCTAGGCATATCATGGATGTTAAGCCATTAACAGTTAAACCTATGAGTGGTAAGAGTTATACAACTGTTCAACCTTGCTATGCAACAGGATTGTATAGAGACAAACCTATAGGGTTATTACTGGATACTGGAGCTTTCTGCTCATGTGTCTGTACTGAATTCTTAAACAAATGGGATCCCAATTGGAAAGAACACCTTCTACCCATCCAAAAAGACAAGTTTAGCTCTTTCAACTCTACCATGAATGCTATTGGACTATGGACTGCTCCTATAATATTACCCCATACTAAAGGATCTTTTAGAGTACAAGTGGAATTTGTGGTATTGCTCAACGGATTATGTGACTACCTGATAATAGGTAATGATTCTTTATGTCTATATGGTATAGATGTGTTCCAGAGTAAAGGGGGATACTTTACAGTGGGCGGTAATTGGGACAAGAAGTTTAAGATATGCACCATCCAATCTAACTTCCCCTCTTCCACCTATCAAAAGCATTTAGAAGACTTTAATCAAGAATACTTCTCTCAAGCAGCTCTAAATATGAAACTTTCTGAGTAACAGAAGAAAGATATATTGACAGTCTGCTTTGAGAAGAAAAATGCTTTTTGTACTAAAGATCATCCCATTGGTGATATCAAAGGACATTATATGGTATTAACATTGACTATTAAGCCTCCTTATCTTCAAAAATTAAGAAGACCAGCTTATACCTCTATTATTAAGTCTAGAATAGCTCTAGAGGAACATATCCAAGAACTGATAGACTTACAAGTATTAAAGAAAGTAAGGCGCAATGAGCAGGTAGATGTGACCACACCTATAATCATAGCTTGGTATAATGACAAGTCAAGAATGGTAGGAGACTTCAGAATGTTCAATAATTATACTCAGGCAGATTATTATTCTATACCCCGGATTGATCATGCTCTACATAACTTTTCCAAGACCAAATATATCACTACTATGGATATGCTTAAAGGTTTCCAACAGATACCTATAAGCACTGAAACCAGAAGTTTATGAGAATAATCTGTCATTTGGGAATATATGAATATCTTAGGATGCCCTTTGGTATAAAGAATTCTCCATCACACTTCCAGAGAACAATGGATACAGTTCGAGGTACTTACATCAGACAAGGATGGATGATGGTATATATAGATGATGTTATTATATACTTGGATGATTAGGATACTCCTATTAACCAAGTAAGATTAGTACTCCAGAATATCTCCAGAGCAGGATTGAAGGTTTCCATGAAGAAATGCAACTTTGGCTACGGAGAATTGAAAGCCTTAGGACATATAGTCTCTGGTCTAACCCTAGCTACTGATCAAAATAAGATAGCTGCTGTCAAGAATAGACCTATGCCTCAAAAAAAAACAGAGTTACTGTCTTTCATTAGTTTTTTCAGTTATTACAGACAATACATACCAAAGTTTTCTATGCTAACTAAGAGTCTGTATGAAGTATGCAACAATAACACTCTATTTGAAATGAGACATGAGAGATTGAAAAACTATGAGGAACTAAAAATAGCTATGACCTCTACTCCTTTACTCATTCAACCAGATTACTCCAAGCCCTTCAAACTGTACATTGAAGCATGTATGGAAGGGTTAGTAGCTGCTCTACATCAAGAAATAATAGAAGAAGACAAACCAGTGGAGAAACCAGTACTCTTCATATCTAGACAGATCAAAGATACAGAAAAGAGATATGGAGCCAGTCAGTTGGAATGCTTGGCTCTAGTATGGGCTTTAGAAAAGCTACACTATTACTTAGAAGGCACCACTTTCCAAGTGATCACAGACTGTAATTCTGTATGAACATGAAAAGCCCCAGAAGACATATGCTCAGGTGGTAAATTGCTATACAACAGTATAGAGGTCAGATGACTATAGTGCATAAAGCTGGAGCTAAACATCAGAATGCTGAGTTATAAGTAGGAATGCTTTGTCCAACAACTCTAGCAATCCAGAATATGACCCTGAGGATCAAGATATCTTTCTTATCTTTAACATCAATCTTTTTGCATTAAATGCTCCAATCATGGGGATCCACTTATGTGAATTAGATACTGCTTTCTTCAATCTAGTGAAGGACAACTACTCCCCTGAAACCAAGCTGCTGATTACAATTATGGAATTTGAATCCCCAGAAGCAGCTCTGATAAATAGTTTACCTGCTTCATTACTTAAACCCTATAAAGAAGGGAGTTTTACCTTTTGGTACATTCTCCTTTACTACAGACACCAACATTCCAGTGTATTAGTGCTCAGCAACAAATAACATACACAAGAAATACTCCAGGAATGCCATGAAAAATGTTCATCAGGGCATCTATCCACTGAAAGAACCTTGCAAAAATTAAAACAGACTGCTTGGTGGATAGACTGGAAAGAAATCACTATTAAGTATGTTACTAGCTGTGAGACTTGCCAAAGATCTGATCAAACTACTGGCAAAACTTTTGGACTCCTACAGAAGATCTCTGAACCCAAAACTAGATGGGAAATCATTAATATGGATTTTTTCACCGGCCTCCCCCCTGGAGGTATCCATTCATATAACTCTGTCCTGGTTATAGTTGACAGATACTCTAAGAAGGCAAAATTATTACCTAACCACAAAGAAGATAGTGCTATGGATTTAGCTCTACTATTTTGGAACAGGATCATAGCTGATGTTGATATACCCAAGATTATAATCAGTGACAGAGACCCTGAATTCACCTCTGAGTTTTGGAGGAATATGTATGATATACTGGGTACTACTCTAGCATTTTCTACAGCATACCATCCCCAAACTGATGGATTAGCTGAAAGAATGATACAGACCCTAGAAGATATGTTAAGAAGGCTCTTTAGCTTTGGTCTAGAATACAAAAACCCAGATGGTTATTTCCATTATTGGGTAAGCCTACTCCCAGCTCTAGAGATGGCTTATAACAGCAGTAAACATTCTACTACCAAAGAAGCCCCCTACATACTAGAAAGAGGATGGATTCCAAACCTCCCTAGCAATAACTTGAACTATAACTTAGCCACCATTCAACCTACATCTCTTGAATTGAAGAAAATGATATATATCTGGCAAATAATCATGCTCAAAAGTGTGTAGAAGAAGCAGTAGAACACAACAAACAAAGATGGGACAAATCACATAGGGAACTTGACTTTAAAATAGGAGATCAGATCTTGATATCCACTAATAAATTCAACAATCTAGCAGGTAACAGAAAGCAGGAACCAGCCTTTTTTGGACCATTTGTTTTCAAAAAGATGCATGGCAAAAATGCTGTAGAAGTAATCTTGAGTGAAGATTTATCAAGAAAACACCCATTATTTCCTGTTAGCCTAGTAAAACACTTTCAACCAAGAGAAGGTAGCAACCTCCTTCCAGCAATAATGCCAATAGAACCTGACCCTGTGAAAGAAAAAGGGAAATTCAGCAGGATATTGAGAGACAAGAAAGAGAGATTGCAAGTAAAAGATGTTAGACTATACTTAGTAAGATACAAAGGAGAATCTGAAGACAAAGATGAATGGTTACCAGAGAATAATATACCTGATGGACAAATACATCTTAGAAACTACAGAGCCAGCAAAAGGAACAGAAATAAACAAGGAATTAATTTTTTTCCCAACATGCTCCAGATTTGTTTTTAGATATGGCCATATCTTGGAGTGGGGGAATGTCAGCTTGCTACTATTGCAGAGCAAGCTGAAAAAGTAACAGAAATAACATTAAAATAATAATAATAAAATTAAACTAAGAAGGAGAAGGAAGACCATCAATATCATTGCAAAAATGGATTCTCCACCCAAAAGTAGGTAGGGTCACTCACTGACCCCACCCTTGAAATCAAACTCCTCATATTTTTAAATAATTAGGGAAAAGAAAGACCAAAATACCACGGCACCACTATTGAACTTTTTGGCCAATCAAATATTTCACATGTATTGTCACGTATAGGTTTTACACCTAAAATTCAGTCAGAATTGAGGTTTTTTGTATATTTTAGGCGTTACAGGTGGAAATGTGTTCTGTCACAATTCCCACACCCAGCCGCGGCAGCCAATGCACCCCCGCGCGGCTGACCTACAGCTCTGTCACTCCTTCAAAGTCGTGTACACAGCCCTGGGCCTCTGACAAGTATGCAGCCGCGGGACTACGGGTTGACAAAGTGAAAGGCGGCCTGAGAAACCTAGGTACTGCGTAAACATGCTACAACCTACACGGGAACATTCTACATATGTAATAAATGTTCCTGTGGATAGTAGATAGTCTTAAAATAAATAAAATTATATAAAAATACTGAAATAACCTTTATACGTTTTTTTATTAAATATAATTCAAAGTACCCAAAATGTCAAAAATAAGATAATGACTACTTCTAAAAATAAATCAAAAATCTTTAATATACTATTATGATAATTTATCTACATCAAAATTTTTTGTGAAATACTAAGAAAACTTATGATGTAAAAATATTACATGAATACCCATGACTTACATTTTTGAGTAATTATTTTAGTAAATCAACTGAATTTCAAAAATAAGGAGTAAAATAAATATCATGACTTTACTCCAGATATTTAATACATAATGAGAACTCACATGACATCAGAATATCTGTATAAATGTCTTTTAAAATAATTATTAACTCACTTGTAACATTTACTAATGATAATTAATTAAATAATAAATAAAAAGGGCAGATTAGTGTTATTCACACATCCAAACATCAATTATAAAGTAGAATAATTCTCATACCCTGTGGAGTTAGATGCTACCTGTGTTACAGCACCAAGAACACGTAACAGGCTACCACTGGTAATCCTGCTTGCCCCAGTTTCTGTCCCTTTGAGCCCCTGTACCCCTCAGAAGGACAATATTGGGACTCCAAAAGCTATAAATAAAGAGCTCTTTAGAGGATATTGATACCCAGAGACCTAGTTATATTTACATCCAGACACCGTTCCAAGGTATTAAAATACTTATAAAAGACAAGTAAGTGATTTATTGCTTTAGTCTGATTAATAATATCCGTCCTAAACCCTCTTTTATCAATTTAAACTGCTGAACAACCTTATAACCCCAGTATACAGGTTTAACCCATCATTGCATGTCCAAAACAGATACCAAAAGGATTTAAAGATATACCAGTGAGTCTTATTATCCTTTCTCTGTCATGGAAGCTTGGTTACAAATCCCTGCCACTCCACCATGTATTTTATATACATATTATCTTTGGGAAAAATATCCTTTAAACTAAAGGGCTCAAAGTAACCAGGCCTACATGTTTTCATACTGAATTCCCTGAAGAGAGGTGTTAAAGATCCCCAATATAATTGTGGCCCCTTTATAAAACTATTTAATAATCAATTTATCTATATTGATTTATAACAATAAACTATATCCAAACCAATTAACCTTGCAATAAGCTTTATCCAAATATCTTACGGATTTTGCTGCATTTATTAAATAATATATTTATCATTTATTCTATCACCTCTGGTAGCTAAAGGATAGCAAGGGTCTTGGAATCCAGGAGGCTTACAGGAAATATTCATCATAAAACTGGTATTTTTCATCCCATTGTTGGAAATAACCCATCATTGCTCAAATTGTATATATATGACAGGGAAAATGAAGTGAAAAATTTGCACAGATGGGGCTCACATGTGGTACAGTATTTGTTTCTCAGGATTCAAGAGATTTTAAACCAAAACAATGGTTTGATAGTTTATAAGACTTTCTACTGAGGTTGATCCAAATCAATCCCTCAGGCTTGCTGATCCATCTTCACAAAATACCTATCAAAGAGTTTAAAACCTACCAACAGGAGACCAAATATCTGCAATATCAATAGAATTTATATTTTTTCCTATTTTTTTGGTTTCAGATCATGAAATTTAATGTTTTCTAATGTATTTTAATTGCACACAGGTGATTATCCTGCTCAATTGACCGATAGGGATTTTTTTATAAGGCACTCAGATGGCTCTCTCAGCAGAATTAGTGAACTAAGCAAATTGTATGGCCCTCTGCACTATGTTCTTTTTCATCTGGCTATCTCACCTGCTGTTATATGACTAGCCATTCACCCGCCTGACCAAAAAAATGTTTTTTTTGAAACTGATGAAGCCCTGGATGAATTGGTTCAAAGATCAAACCATTCTAAAACTATGCTGAAAGAATATCTCAAAAGAATTTCAATTTACCCTTTTGCAAGGACCATCAAATTTTCTGCTTTTTCACAACATTTTACATAGAATCCCCAGAGAAAAAAATGGAGGCCAAGATGTAGATGGTTTTCAATTGGAAGGATTTATACTGTTTATCCTGCTGATGCTGAGAGGTGGTATCTCAGATTGTTGTTTAATAATTGTGATGTGTGACTTCTTTCAATCACCTAAAGCAGGTAAATTGAATCACTTATACAAATTTCAGAGAGCCTCCCTTGGCAAAGGTTCTACTTGAGGATGATCATCATTTGGAAACAACAATGGAAGAAGCTGCAGAATCTCTTGGACCTGCTAAGCTAAGGAGATTTTTAGGAATTCTGTTAGCGTTTTTTCAGCCTTCAAATCCACAACTCCTATACAATTTTTCTTTCAATTTGAGGGGTGATGATTTAATTTGTTCTGGAATCACATATCAAAGAGTTCTCACCAATGAAATATTAAAATAAATAACCACTATCTTATTTAAAAATTGTGGAACAAGTGTTTAAGAAGCTTTGACTGATATTTCAAGAATTTATCAATGAGTGGAGGAACCAAGGAAAAACAAAAACTGCATCCTTGAGGAAGAACAAAATTCTGTAATAAATGAATCAGACTTGCAAAATTTTTCTCTTCTGAATCATAGACAGAAGCATATATTTGATCAGATAATTCATGTATGCAATTCCTCTCAACCCTCTTACTTCTTTCTTAATGGGCCTGGTGGGTCTGGAAAAATCTTCCTATATAAATGCTTGATGGCCTTTATTAGATCATCTGGAATAATAGATATTGCATGTGCTGGTAGTCAAATACCTGCCATGAATGTACCAAATGGAACAACAGCTCATCTCACCTTTGGAATTCCCTCAAGGTTAAATCAATCCTCTGTATCAAGAGTATCAAAGAAATCTGAAAAGGGTGAAGCTCTCAAAAAGGCTTCTTTGATAATGTGGGATGAAGCACCTATGAGCCCTAGGCGTGCTCTGGAGTTGGTTGACAGGCTACTTCAAAACCTCATGGATTCTAACCCACCTTTTGGAGGAAATTTAATGGTCCTTGGTGGTGACTTTAGGCAAATTTTAACTGTTTTTCAAGAAGGTAGACTTCCCCAAATTCTTGATGCAAGTTTAGTCCATTTCTTCTTGCTGGATACATTTTGAGGTTTTGCACCTGAATTTGAATATGCGTGATGCAGGGGATCCTGATTACCAATACTTCTTACTCAATGTTGGAGATGGTCTGAATAATATAAAGGTTTCAAAAAAAATTTAGCTTTCTCATCACGTGGTTATTCATGGTTATAGGGAAGATGAAGCTTGGGGCAGATTAATCAACAATGTTTTTCCAAACTTGCAACATTGCTACCTTGAACATGGTTTTCTCATGGACCACATTATTTTATGTTGCAAAAATACAGAAGTCTACAGCATAAATACATTTCTATTTGATTCTCTCCCTGGAAATGAAGAAAACCAAACTATGAAGAATTATTACAGCCATTACTCTGTTGAAGATGATACTCAAAATCTATACCAACAAGAGTTCCTCAACACATCATTTCTTTCCAAATTTCCTCCTCATTGTTTGACTCTGAAAGTGAGTGCCCCTATAATTCCTGTGAGAAACATGGACTGTAAAATTGGGCTTTGCAATGGAACTTGCTTGATTGTTGTCAGATTGACAAGGAATTTTATAGTTGCAAAGATTGCAACTGGTGATTCAATAGGAAAGCTGGTTTCCATTCCCTGCATCCCCTTGGTTACTGACCGTGATGGAAATGGTCTTCCTTTCAAGTTGATTTGCAAACAGTTTCCAGTAAATTTGTCTTTCTCATTGACAATAAAAAAATCTCAAGTTCAGAAAATTTCCAATGTTGGTGTTTATCTGCAAGATCCAGTGTTCAGCCTTGGTCAGTTATATGTAGCATTTTCAAGGAGCAGGTCCAGCCACTCAACAAGGGTAGTGGTCACACACAGAGCTGACAACCAAATGGCATTTGAAACTGATAACATTTTTTACAATTATTTTTTAAATGCTATGTATCCCAGAAACTGATTAATTTTGAATTTATATTGTGTTTTAGTAACTCCTAAATCAAGAAATTGCCATTTATTTTTTAGGTTAATATTGATTTTATTGAAAATTAAAAATGACATTTATTTTTTAAATTAATCATTATTTAATTAGAAAATTGAAAATTTTTTTCCAATAAGCACCCAAATAAAGCCCAATCATCCCCCAAATTAAATCCCAGAAACTGATGTGTTTGAAATTTATATTTTTTTGAATTACTCCTGAAATCAATAAATTGACATTAGTTTGAACATGATTTAATTGAAAATTAAAAACTTTTTTTATTTTTCACATTTTTGCAATCCACCCACATTCTATCCAAATTATTAAATCCCAATCAGTCCCCAAATTAGGGGGAAATACTCTGATTATAAAACATTGAAAACCATTCAATCAAACCACTATAAAATGTATACCTTCTCCTTTTATATTTATTCTTTTGGACCTTTCACCATGCTTATTTTGAAGAATATTATTATTTTTATTATGATATTTCACTCTCTGCAGCTAAAGGGTTTGAAGTTTCCTGCTATCAGAGAGCTTACAACTTTGAGAGTTCTTTCATACTCTTGAAACAGAGGAGTGATTGAAACCCAAGGGAATTCCAAAGATGAGATGAGCTGTTCTTCTTTTTGGTAGATTCATGGCAGCTATTCCACTATCAGCACATCCCATAGCTACTCTTCCAGATGATATGAATGAAGCCAGAAAGCATTAATATTGGAATTTTTTCGAGAATCAGCTCCATCAATAAAAAATTAAGAGGTTTGGAAAGAATTGCATGCATTCATTATCCAATGTAATATTTCCTTCTGTCTATGATTCAGAACAGGAATATTTTGAAAATATGATTTACTTATGAAATAATTTCATTCTTCCTCAAGGATCCAGTTCCTGTTGTAAGTGATGAGTGAAATAAATCAATGAGTCTAAGGAGATTTGGTGTAGGAATTTTCAATTGTAAGATGAAGAATGATTTATACATTTATGCATTTGGAAGTAAGAAGTAGAAATGGAAAGGTGAAGAACAGAGGGATGCAATATATGATCAGGTTAAGGATGGAAGGAAGTGGGAAGGAAGGGGTGGATGGTGTGTTTGGATGTTTTTTGGGGGTTTTGTAAAAAATATGGAATGAATTGGGAAGCAAGGGGTGGATGGCTTGGTTCCACCTTTGTTGGATGTTTCATGAACCTTTATGTACTTTATTGGAAAAAAACCATTTACTTTGAAGTAACTCTGATGCATCTGATGCAAAATAAGTGGTTTTTATTTTTATTTTAAATGGTATTTCTTAAATTGGGATATTCTTCTGAAACCCATTATTAAAAATGGTGGGTTTGCTAACCTTGATACACCCTAATTATAGGAAATATGAAAAACATATTTCTTTGCAGAATAATCAACCTGTCTGATGGAATTTAATACCCTTCTACCAAAAATAGAAAATAATATAAAAATAATAGATATATCTATTTCATAAACTAAATTTAAACTTGTCAAAATATTCCAGAAAAATCTTCATCAATTAAAAAAAAATAAAAAAATAAAACATTTATTTCTTTGAATAACAGCAGATATTTCAGTGGAATTTAAATATCTTATACCAAAAATAAAAAGAAATTGAAATTTTAAATCCAAATATTTTTTAAGGGTAATCCAAATAGTTTGAAATATTTAAACATAGAATTCATTGTGTAACATAATAATAATGATAAAATCAAATATTGAATATTTTTAATAAAAACTGATATTTCTAATGGAATGTAGTTGTATTTTTACCAAGAATAAAAAAATTAAATGAAACTATTGAATGATAGGAACTCAAATATAATTAAAATTACAAATTATAATAAATCAAGCACAAGAGTATTCAGAGAAATAAAAAAAAATTATTTCTTTAGATAGAATTGAAATTCCTAATGGAATGCACATATTATTGTTAAAAACATGAAAAAAAATATTAAAAATTTCAATAAAAATTTACAATGAGGGCAATTTAAATATTAAAAAATTTCTCAACAAAAAATCCATGAAGTACAATAATAATAGATAACAGATATGAAATTCATCTCTTTCAATAAAATTCAATATTTCTGATGTAATGTACATGAATTTGTTCCAAATTTAGAAAATGATTCAATATTTCTAGCATATGAATTGGTTCCAAATTTATAAAATGATTCAATATTTCTAAATATACCTATTTTGAGAGGGGAATTAAACTATAATGAAAAATTTAAACAAGAAAATTTCCAATTTTGAGAAAAATAACAAAGATTTATTTTTCCTTATTCAAAGAAATTAATTTTACATATTTCTTTCATTATTTTTGCACTTGATTTAGTTTCTTTTTTAATAAATTATAACATTTGAATTCCTGTCATTAGGGAATATTAAATTTAACTAAGCCTGCCATTTTTTAATTGTAGGTTTCAAACCAAATCCACCATTAAAAATCAAAAAGCTGACTTATTTCACATCAGACGTGCCACACTTACCTGAAAATAAATGGGGTTTTTCAGGTAAAGTATTTAAAGGCTTTCACAGCCTCAATAACACATTAGTCCACTTCATACACCCCTGATTTCCAACCTCACCTCCCTCTACCTCCCACCTCATTGGAAAAATTCTACCTCCAAGCTCATTGGAAAAATCTGATTCATCACTCTCATTAATTTATTGCTCTTAACACATCATGGCTCTTATCACTTGATCCATCTTATTGCTTGATCACTCTCATCACTTTATCAATCTTTTCACTTGATCACTCTCATCAATTTATGGCTGTTTTCACTTGATCAACCTCATCACTTTGTTGCTCTTTTCAATTCATCAATCTCATCACTTTATTGCTCTCATCACTTGATCACTCTCATCACTTTATCAATCTTGTCACTTGATCACTCTCATCAATTTATCACTCTTTTCACTTCATCACTCTCATCAATTTATTTCTCTTGTCACTTCATCACTCTCATCAATTTATTGCTCTTTTCACTGCATTTCTCACATCACTTCATCACTATCATCACTTTATTGCTCTCATCACTTCATCACTCTCATCAATTCATCAGTCTTATAATTTCATCACTCTTACTCTTTCAAAATGGCCACTCAGCAAATCTCCCCCACAAGTCTACAAAAAAATCAAATACACCAAAGAAAAAATTGCCAAGGATCTTTACAACAAAAAATCCTTGCCCATCAGTTTCCAAAGTCTCAAGCCATCTCAAGAGAGATGATCACATCATCCTGACAAACAGGCTAAAACTTTCCTCAAACTTAGATGCTTTCTTTGGATCCACAATGAAACAAAAGCTGGCCTATTGAAGGGAGTTAGTCTGATATACCAAGTAATTGGCCTTTTAGTTCTTTGACTAAGAGGACCACAACAAGATTTAACAAATAAACCAACCTGATATACCAAGTAATTGGTCTTCTAGTTCTTTGACTGAGAGGACCACAACAAGATTTAACAAAGATACCAACCTTGAGGGCAAATATTCAAAAGGAGGACACAATAATAGAGGTGAGACAACACAAATAGTAGATGATTGATTGCACTTTTTTATAAAGATGGAAAAATATAAGAACAACCTGATATACCAAGTAATTGGCATTCTAGTTCTTTGACCAAGAGGACCATGACAAGATTTAAGAAAGACACAAACCTTGAGTGCAAACATTCAAAAAGAGGACACAACAATAGAGGTGAGACAACACAAATAAGAGATAATTAATTCAAACAAATAGTTTAGAACAGGCTTAACTTAGAGCAGTTGTGATTCAGGTTAATCATTTAAAATTGTGTCTTCAGTATAGCTGTGTACCATTTTTGTATTTGAAATGAAAATGAAATTAAATAGGATTGGAAATGATTTTGGCATTAAAATGCTCTATGATGCTCAAGCTAAATATGGCCAACCTTCATCCTATTAGTTTGATGGTTATCTCCTGATGGCCAATGAACTGAAGAATAAAGTAAAAGGTAGGCTGGATCTCTCACCTGAACAGATGAGGGAGAAATTCAAGAACTATCAAGCCAAGTACAAAAAGGCCCACTCAATGTCAATATCCACTTGCTTTGAAATCACAGAGTCCAATAAAGTCAAGGGAATCAACTTGGTGGTAGATAAGTTGGACTCAATTTGTCCTTTTTATATTCAAATGAATGAAATATTTTGAAAGAAGGCCAACATCACCTCTTTAGCTGATTTTGAAGCCAAAAAATTTGATTCAGTTGATGCTGAGGACTTGGATGTGGATGCTCACCCTAGCCATGATGATCCTGATGAAACCTTAGAGTGTCCCAAATCTGACACCAAGGTGGATATTCCAACACAATCAGCTCAAATAATTTCTAAATTTTTTTGATCAATTATTCAAACCCTTCCTTGGACTCCTCACTTATTTATTTAGATTTCTCTCTTCCTGGGGTGGAAGAAATCAAAAACTTGGACAATGAGGAGCAAGTTATTGCACCATCTCAATTAAAATCAACATCTGTTCATGTAAGGAAGAAATTGCTTTTCTTTTCTGTCCCATTAATCCTGACTGATTAAGATTGTAAAAAAACATGCTCATACTTTCCTGAATGGCCAAACACTCAATCCAATGGGTCCTCCCACATAAACTTAAAAGAAGAGTGATGTGTTAAAATAAGGATGCACTCAGTTAATGTTCATATTATTGTTTAATCCAAATGGGATGCAAAAATGGGCCTCCACTGCCCATTGGAAATCACATGGGCCACTTGGGCCTATTTGGATGTTATTGGTTTTGGGCATTTGTGCACCAAAACACATTTTCTAGGTTCTTTGAGACAAGGGCCCTGACAGGCCCACCAGGGTGGATTTGCCACCTTAGTCAGACGAGCTGATTTGGGCATAACTGGGCCCAAGGTTTATTTTGGACATACTCGGCCAGATGGGCTGGCCTGCCAAAGTACATATTTTATGGTCTTTGGGCCTTGGCAGCCCATTGGGGCCGCAGCCCGTTTTGCGGCCTTTTTGGAGCCCCTTGTTTCCTGCCTGGGCTTGTTGCGGGGCCCAAAGGCCCGCGTGGGGCCGTTGTAGGGGGCGGAGGACTCCGTCTGGAGTCCTCCCACCCGCTGTCTGCAAGGCTGCGGCCCCGGTTGCCCCTCCCGGCTGTTTGCCTCCGCCAGGGTGGTTTGCAGCCTTGGTGGCTGGCAGCCCATGCCTCCCTCCCTCCCCTCGCTTGGTTGTGAGGGGGAGGGAGGATGGCGGGTCCTCCCCCTCATTGAGAACCGGCAAGTGGCCGGTTGCATGTGGCAACCAACCAGGGTGGGGGGGACCTCATCACCCTCCCACCTGTTGGTGGTGGGGGGGATCTGACCACCCTGCCACCAAGTGAGCGGGGCACTCCCCCCCCCCCCCCCCCTGTTACCAAGGGGGAGGTGCCAAGGGCTGGGGGGACCTGTCCCCCTCCAGCCCACTTGTTTTGGACAGTCTTCCTGGGGCAAATTGGGTCCCAGGCAACCAGCGGGACATTTGACCACCCCTGCTGGTCACCTAGGTAGGAAAGAGGGGGGGGAGATGTCATTCCCGCCAGTTACATCCCCCCCTTGTGAGCTTGAGAGGGGACCCAGGTGAGTTCTGGGTCCCACTTGGTCCATGCTAGGGGGCCAATGGCTGGTTGAATGAAACAACCAGCCAGGTAAGTGAGGTCACAGAGTTAACTGGGCTGGTTGTAAGGGACAACCAGCCATTTTCTAAACAGCAACAAGGGCTGGTTCAGCCCAGTAAGGGTGGAAAAACCAAATTCAACCAGTGCAGACTTGTCATAAGGGTTCAGGTACTAATGCCAAGTGGGCTGAGTAAGCCCAAACCAAGTAGCAAGGCTTGTAGAGCCTGTAGAGCCCATTTGGGGCGGAATTTTTGCCTTTTGCTTGATATTACAGGAACTCCACACAAGCACCATCTTTTGTATTTAAGGAGCTCTTCTCCCTTCTTTTTTCCATCTATTCATTCACCAATTCATTCACATTCACAAGTGTGCCATAGCCTCTGCCTCATATTAAGGATCAATCATAAGACATTATTGTCTCAGAATTTCTTTTGCTTTAAGTACTGCTCTTTGACTAAGCTTGTGGGCCAATAATTCTCACATGATGAAATTCAAACACAAACCTTCTCTGAAAAGGGGAGATGAAAGGCCTCCAATTCCATCAACATCAACCCCAATAGCTGTCAAAAGAGGAGATACACTTCCAATTTTTCCAGCTTTGAAGATATCATGGAGAAACAAGATTCAAGTAAGTTCATTGATGGAATCTCCTTGCTTTAAAAATAAATCTGATTGCTATTCCGCCCCAAAAATCAGTAAAATCACAAATTGAATCTGAAAAAATTTAATTCAAACCGGAAAATTGGGATTGTCAGCTGGCTATTATTTTTCAAAAGCAGAAAGCCAGCACTTTGGCTCATCAACAAAAATTGGATGCTGAGTGTAAATTGAAAAAGGCTGATTGGGTGTTTCAAAAAGAGGAAAAGGAGAAGGATTGACTGGAAGAGCAACTGGAAAATGACAGGGAAAAACTGGCAATTGAAAAAGGAGATAGGTTATCTGTAGCCAGGGCATGTGTTGGTAGCAGTAGAATGGTAAAATAAATACAGCAAATTAGTTGATTTCTTAGCTTTGAAATATATTTACTTGGATAAAATTTTTAAAAACAAAAACAAAAAAAAAATATTTTTGATTACAGCAATGTTTGAGACTATTTTTAATTCCACCAATAAACAAATATTTTTTTTATTTAATTGTTTTTTCTAGAGTATATTTTTCCACTTTTAAAGTCCTTGCAAGTGTTCCAAGTTGTTTTTTTGACTTGCATAGACATGGCCATCCTTATATGAGTGGCAGTCTACACAGCAGGAAAATTACAGTGCTTTTAGTTATTTTCTGCCAAAATCATTCCAAACACACCTTTTTTTTTTGAAATCAATACCAAACCCCAAGTCATGAAATAAAAACTTACCATCCAATACTTGATCTTTGTCTTGGATTCCAATAATTTGTACATTTGATTTCTTAGTTGCAACCACCAGTGAAAATGAATAGGAAGAAACATCCCCATGGTAAATATGAGGAGAGTTGTAGAAGGAAATGGAAGTGAAGGTGATGTGGGGGGAACATTCAAAAAGAGTGAGGCAGGATCCAAATTCCACTGAAGAGAAGGAGGGGATATTTTTGTCCATAATTTTTCACAGTTGGATTCAAACACAAGTCTGGATAATTTTCAAAAAATTTGTCATAAATTTTGTGAGAAAATTTCATACCTAAGGTTCAAAAAACATTTTTGAGTGGAAGATTAAACAGAAGCTTTCTTCAAATATTTTACAAATAGTTCAGAAGGGTGCATAAATTTTTTCCACCCAATTGCCCACATTTTTCCAACCCAAGATCTTGAGGGACCAATGGTTTTGCCTATTTTTTTTTGATTTTTGAAGGAAATTGGTGACAGAGCCTATGTCCTGATTATCTTGCTTGAAGATTTTATTCAAAGGGAAAAACTCAATGATTTCAATCAGAGACTTGTGATCCAATTCATCAAGGACAATAACTTTTCCAGAGCTGAAGAAATAAATTTTTTTGATCCTCTCTTTGGCTTTTTGATCAACCTGGTTGATCAATTGATTGATTCATTCACAATTGGTTGGTCAATACCCAGAGAAGGAGGAGGAGGAGGATTCAAAGGGGAGGGATCAATAAATTTATTTTCAATCAATTGGAAAATTGATTAACAATTTATTGCTAATCAATCAATCAATCAATTTAAAATTGGTTTATTGACGCCCAGAGAAGGAGGAGGAAGAGGGGGGTGATTAACTGAGGTTCTGAGCTAATATTGAGAAAGGAGGGGGAGGTAATGTATAAAGGAGAAGGAGGATGGTTGGATTAGAAAGATGAATTTATGAGCAATCAATTGCCAATCAATTGGTTGTCAATCAATAAGGTGGAGGTGGAGGAGGGGGTGGGTGCTTACCTGGGGTGCTGATCTAAGATTGAGTAAGGAGGAGGAGTAGGGTGGGATTAGCAAGATTGATCAAATGATTAAAAATTGGTTGGTTTTAAATCAATCATGTGGAGGAGGAGGAGGAGGAGGAGGAGGAGAGGGTGCTCACCTGGTGTGCTGAACTAAGATTGAGCCAGGAGGGGGGTGTAATGGCTAAAGGAGGAAGGGGAGGTTGGTATTAAATTGATTAAACAATTAGCAACCAATCAATCACTCAAAGGGAGGGAGGAGGAGGTTTTCTTACCTAGATCAATGAATCAATGGGGAGAAGAATCAGGAGGAAGACCAATGGGGGGACTTTGAGGTGAAGGTGGTGGGTGAGGTGGTTTGGTGAGGAGGAGGAAGGAGTGGACCAGTGATTTAGTGGGTTTAGGTGTGTGTTTTTGTTAGTGGTGAGGTATGAGGTGGAGGTTTTTTTTTCCAGTTCCACCAAAAAAAAAAAAAAAAACCAAGTCAGCCTAGGATTCTTGGTTGAACCAAAAAAAAAAAATTAATGTGATGTGATTTTTTACCTATTTCAAAACTGAATGTTACTAATCAAAGTGAGAAAGTGTGAGGGGTAGAATCTGCTCTTTCATGGAAGAAGATGAGGGACAAGATGAGACAGGGATGACTTGAGGAGGATTGAGAATATCTCTTGAAAATATTTTTCCCATTCATCTTTGATGTCAGCCAGAAGGTTTTGGAGGATTACACAACTGATAATCCAGTTGATGAGGATATTCATGTCTTTGGAATTTTCAAGCTGGCCCATCTTCCTTTTGTTGGATTTTCAACCCAGGACTGACAGATGCGCTTTTCTCAACCCAGCAACCAGTCCAGGGATGGAATCCCAGTGCTTATACTTCATTTGAGAAGCACCAGAGACTCTGGCATCTAGACGTGCATTCAGATCTTCGTCCCTTTCTATGATCTCTCATTCATCTCAATTCTCCATTTCCTTCTTATGACCTTCTCACTTCTCCACTCCAAGTCAACAAGCCAACGCCAACTCCTCATACGACTACAACTGCAAGGTTTCCCCAAGCTGGTAACTTCTAATTCAGCACTTGTCCAACTCTGAAGTTACTGACCTCTCACTTCTGTTCCTCAGCATTCCAAATCCATCAAATCTGAAGATCTCAGGGAACCTCAACAACGGCTCAGACAATTGTCTCTGTATGCAGATATGATTCTCCTAACTACTAGTCAAACCTACTAACATCCTTATTCAGTGTTCATTCTCCTAGTGCATCCAATGTCCAAATCAGCTGAGTACTGATCATCACTGATCATACACCGCCTTTGTTGGTCTCTTTTTTCATGAGTCTTCATCTAGTCATTTCATCATTCTAATTGTTTTCCCGTATATCTTCCTGCAATTCATCAGTGGTCCTGGTTTCAAGCCATAATTTTATCACGGTTAAAAGCCAAAATCCTCTACAATGGCCAACCAAATCACACCAGGACCAGGAGGAGACAACTCAATGCGGGCCATAACCCTCAAAACATTGGTCAAATCAACTCCTCTTCTCAATGAAGATAACTACTCAATTTGAAAGAGCAAAATGGAAATTCTCTTTGACATACAACAAATACTTCAAATCTTGGATAACCCCAACCCAAGCACCCAACTTGATCCGGAAATGAAAAAAGACATAGCGCCATTCCTTTTGGCTAAGCTCAAACCATCCACACACACCAACATCATAAAACCAGGAAATGCTTGGAATGCAAAAGAAATATGGATAGTGGTGTGGTGCCCCATCCTGGACACCCTGGCCACCTTAAGACCTCAACCCATAAACTATTGCGCAAACATACTGTCCGGCATAAAAAAAAAAAAAAAAACCAACTTATCCTCAGGCTCATCCAAACCGTCCTTTATCCGCGCGCGTCGCGCGTTGCGCGTCCTTCATCCGCGCGCGTCGCGCGTCGCGCCTTGCGCGCTGCTTGTCATCTCTGCCGCCGTCATTGCGCGTCCTCATCTTTGTTGTTGCGCGTCCTCATCTTTGTTGTTGCGCGTCCTCATCTTTGTTGTTGCGTGTCCTCATCTTTTTCGCCGCGCGTCCCAATCTCCTCATTGCTACCGTCGCGCGGCGCTCATCCATGATTTACCAAATTCATCCCGACCGCACCCCCAAGCATTTGGCAAATCCTTGGATCCATCAAATCTCCCATCTCACTTGATCTATCAGTTGTGAATCTCAAGCCTGTCAGGATTTACTCAACCGTTTCAAGCCGATCTCCTATCCGCCCATCCGCGCTCTCACAGACTTCATACGTCACCTTTCCTGGGGCTCTCCCACCCACTTCCGCCTTTGGACGAGGGGTGAAGAGTGCCAACTACCGCCTGCGGCATCCGCGGCGGTTTGGTTCATTTCTCTTTCCCACCCCATCCGCCTTTGGATGAGGGGTGGGTGACTCTGGTATTGTTGCGTGCGCCCATCCACGGACGGACGCGAGTGACCACATGATTTCATTTTCTTTTTTTTGCTCTATTTGTAGAATCCGTTGTACATAGTCTAACAGGGCCTCCTGCCCATATAAGGAGGGGCTCTCCCCTGCCTTTTGGATCCATCATCAGAGCATGGAATCATCCAGCATGAAATCAGCACAACTTTGATCCTTGAGCCTCCATACTCAACCCTTGATCCCTGATCCTTATCACCAACCAATAGCCTTGCTGGTTGAAGAAAGATTCTGTCTGTTGGAATTTTTGAGTGTGTCATACCACTCCTTGATCCCTTTCTCTGACCATACTGGTCCTGATCCCTGATCACCTTTCTGGAGCCAATCACAATTGATTGAAGAGGTCTTATTAAGCTTAAGACCTGGAGTGTTATACCTCCCCTTAGCTTCTTTGGAGTTGCATTCTGCCAGCCTACTCTTGAGTCCCTTGAGAAGTGTTGAGGTTATCCTTGCTTCAAATCAGTTACTGTTTGTTTTAGAGCTTCTTAAACATTTTGCTTTGTCTTGTAAAGCCACCCTCAGTTATATGGTACCCTTCAAGCGCTTGATTGGGGAGAGTTGGGCAGGTTCATTGAGAACCTGGAGGTTGCTTGGGTTTGAGTTGATCATCCCCAATCTTCTTCTGAAGACCAGAGTTATTAGCTTGTGGGCGTTGTTTACATACAACAGCTTTTGTTCTTTGAACTCTAAGAAGACTTTAACTTCTTTTGTTCAAGTTTTTCCCTGCATAATCTTGTCTCAGATAGTGCTGTTCCGTGGCTACCAAACTCTTATCATCCTTATCCTCTACTCCTTGATTCCTCATTTACCAGGTTCTGGACCTTGATCTTGGTAACATTTAAATATTTTTTTAACGCTCAGGAGGGCAGCCTAAACAGCACCTTTCCCCTCCACAGAACTGCCACAGCCTAGCACCGTTTGGAGTCTTACAGCAGCCAAAGATTACTTTGCCTCATCTCAGTCAGCCAATTGCGCCCAATTTTCCAAAAGATTCTTGTATCTTCCCTTCAGTGAAGATAGCATTGAAAGGTTTTTTACCACCATTAGACTACATCTCAACAATCTCTTGGAAGTTGGGATTGAGCTGCCCTCCAATATTTTGGCATACCTGGTTCTCTTCAAATTTCCAGCCAGTCTCAAGTGCATGGCTTCTCAAATAATGCATGTAGACAAAGAAGTCTCAGTCAAGAGAGTCCTGGATCATCTGACACAGCACAAGAAAAATAACAATGCCAAGACAAAGGAAAAGGAAACAAGCTCTAAAGTAGACTTGAATCTCTATTCCAGCTATCCTTGATGCAAAAATGGCGTCCATAATCCCAATGTGAGGAATAACCCTTGAGAGAAATGTTGGGTAGAATTCCCTGAGCTCAAACCAAAAAACTTCAAGCTGCGCAAACAAGAAAAAAAAAAACAAGAGGATGTGACCAACTTCTTCTCATTCCTGCACTGTCTCTCTCACACCACTTCCAAAGAGCCCTCCAGATTTATCTTGGACTCGGGCTGTTCAATTCACATGATTTGGGACAGGCATCTCTTTGATCAATTAATCCCCAAAGATGGTTCAAATGTAGTCAAAACCGGAAAACCAGGGGCCTCACTTTCCATCATGGGTAGAGGCACCGTGCAACTCATTTCTCCACCTGGCACCATCCTCCTTCAAGACTCAGCCTGGACTTCAGATGTCTGTGTCAACCTTTTTTTGATGGGAGCTTTTTTGAGTAAGGGAGCAAAACTTATAACAGATAACCAGAGTATCCCAGCCAAGTTTGAAATGCAGTTTCAGGGAAAGCAATTCCTACAAGGGAAAATCTACAACAATCTCCTCTATGTTGATTTTCCTGTCAACAAAAGCTTTTTCCAAACATTAGAAGGTCTGAACAATCTTCATCCCAAACTCGGACATGCAAGCTTCTCAAAAATGGAAAAGTACCTTCAAAAAACTGTTCCAGATGTCATCAAGAAGTCATTCAGCTGTCCAAGCTGCAACAGAAGCAAGATAACAAAATCTCAATTCAAGGAATCATCCACAAAAGTCAATAAAATCATGCAAAGAATCCATGCCAATCTAATTTTTCCTATCACGCCAACGGCCAAGGGAGAATACAGGTACTCATTGACTCTCGTCGACAACCATAGTGGGTAAATCAGCTGTATTCCTCTCAAGCTCAAGAGCAAAGCATCTGAAACAATCTAGTTCATTCTGCTCAACAAATTCAATCAACTCAATTACTTTCCTATTGAATTCTGCTGCGAAGGTGGCGGCGAGTTCATCAACAAAGAGAAAACCAAATTCTTTGAAGAAAAGGGCATTAGACGAGTTGTTTCCGAGCCCCATCACCCGCAGCACAATGGAAGAGAGCAGAAAGCAAACAGAACTATTGCTGAATCCGTGAGGGCCACTCACTCCGCCTCCAGGATTCCAAAGGACTACTGGCACAAAACAATTTGGAGTTGTGCTCTCGCACTGAATCAAATTCCAAACGGCAACGGCGTGGTACCCTGGGAAGCAATGCATGGATCTTGAATACCCGACGGCTACCTGAAACCAATAGGTCTCAACCTCACCTATCTTGACCTAGGAAACCTTTCTCAAAGAAAATTTGACAAAAAAGGACTCCCAGGCAGATTGGTAGGTTACTCACCCAAGTTACTATCTTACCGCGTGCTGATGCAAAGTGGAAAGGTAATTGAAACAAAAAGCGTCAAATTCATCCCCTCAATCAAGTCCAACCTGGAAAATCTGCCAGAACTCACTCCACCATTTTTAGAACAGAATTCCCCTATTTTCAGGCAAAACAACACAGAGAATCCTTCAGAACATGGAGAACCCATTGAGAAATCTGTACAAATCAAATTGGAGGACTCTTTGAATGGATCGGACACCAAAGGTGATCAGGATGAAAAGATCAAATTGGAGCTAGTTCCCAAAACCAGAACTCTGAAAAATCAATCATCTCTCCGGCCTCCCAAATGGTACGGATACTACGGTTTTTTTGTCCCTAAGACTCCAGAGGAAGCACTCCAATATCCCGTATGGTCAAGATTGTTGCACAAAGAACTCTCAACATGAGATTACTTCAAGGTATGGGAAGACTGTGAAGGCCCTGAGCCTGCAAATGTCCTTAAAGTCACCTATGCATTCAAATTGAAGGAGAATACCCATGGAGAATAACCCACGTACAAATCCAGGGTCTGTGGGCAAGGCTTCAACCAAAGATACGGAGTAGACTACTTTGAAACTTATGCCCCAACAGGCAAAGTAGCGTCTCTCAGAGCACTTCTTTTGCTTGCTGTTGAAAGAGATCTTGAAATTCTCCAATTTAAAGTAAAAGGTGCATTCCTCCACGCACCACTGGACAAGGAGGTATCCATACAACAACCTGTAGGATCAAGCAGAAGAGCGCTCATTCTCAAGCCAAACAAATCCCTCTACGGACTGAAAGGAGCACCAAAAATTGGTACAAGATGCTCCGCAACTGGATCAAACTCCAAGGATTTACCCCCTCCGACGCAGATCCAGGTTTATACATTGGGAAGGAAGGTCAATTGGCTCTCTTTGTTCATGTGGACAACATTCTAGTGGTAGGTGACGTGCACAGATTCAAAAACGCATTTCTCAGTAAATTTGAGAACTCATCTTGCCACAAGCCAAATACCTTATTTGGAATGAAGTTCAAATGCAGGATGCTGTCAAGCTGTCACTTCCGCTCCACATCAATAGGGGGCTGGCGGAGCTAAATCTGCAAGAGTCAAAAATTTCCTCAAGCACTCCCTGCACTCCAGGCATTCATTTTCTTCCAGCTACAGAAGAAGAACAGGAATATTTTAAGGCACTTGAATTCAACTACCAATCCCCGATTGGAATGCTCAACTTCATTGCTGGGCTGGCATGACCAGACATCAGTATTGCAGTGTCTTCACTGGCTTTATTCTTGGAGAAACCTGGGATCAATCATTTGCAGGAAGTACTCAAGGTATGGACCTATTTGGCCAGCACCAAGGATCAATATTTTCTCATCTCAAAGAAAAACAACTCTCTGAACTTGACCTGCTACAGAAACTCCACCTGGGAAGACAATCCGGTTACTAGAACTTTGCAATCTGGTTAAATTTGCTTCTTTTGCAGGTCTCCCCTATACTGGACTAGCAGAAGACAACAAAACATCACCTACTCCTCAACCAAAGCCAAATGCAATGCCCTCAACAATGTCCAATGGGAGTGTAGATGGATCAATCACTTAATCCATGAACTTTGGAGAACACCCATTGCTCCAAGTGTCCATCTTATCAACAACAAGGGGCTTGACAACAAAATAAGGAACTTTGGGTGCAACTCAAAAATAAAATTCATCAATCTCAAGACAAAAGGCCTTTGTGAAGATGTGAATTCAAATTTGATCAGCATTCAACTCATTTTTTCCAAAGACATGGTTGCCAACTGTTTAACAAAGGCCGCCAATAAAAACTCAGTTGCTTGCTTGGTTCATCATGTCAGTAAATAATCATCCAAGCACTGAATTAAGGGAGGATGTTGTAGTTTCAACCCAGGACTGACAGATGCGCTTGTATCAACCCAGAAACCAGTCTGGGGATGGAATCCCAGTGCTGATACTTCATTTGAGAAGCACCAGACACTCTGGCATCTAGACGCGCATTCAGCTCTTTGTCCAAGTGTTGATGTTCTTCCTTTCTATGATCTCTCATTCATCTCAATTCTCCATTTCCTTCTTATGAACTTCTCACTTCTCCACTCCAAGTCAACAAGCCAACGTCAACTCCTCATACAACTAAAACTGCAAGGTTTCCCCAAGCTGGTAACTTCTAATTTGGCACTTGTCCAACTCTGAATTTACTGACCTCTCACTTCCATTCCTCAGCATTCCAAATCCATCAAATCTGAAGATCTCAGGGAACATCAAAAACGGCTCAGAAAATTTTCTCTGTATGCAGATATGATTCTCCTAACTACTAGTCAAACCTACTAACATCCTTATTCAGTGTTCATTCTCCTAGTGCATCCAATGTCCAAATCAGCCGAGTACTGATCATCACTGATCATACACCGCCTTTGTTGGTCTCTTTTGTCATGAGTCTTCATCTAGTCATTTCATCATTCTAATTGTTTTCCCGTATATCTTTCTGCAATTCATCAGTAGCCCTGGTTTCAAGCCATAATTTTATTACCTTTCAGCACAACTATTACATTTTAAATAAAAATGCATGATTGAGCAAGGTGAAAGTTGAGATTGGTTTTTGTAGATCATTGGAAGAAACATTCCAGTAAGCTGTTGAATGCACACTCATCACTTGATCTCTCTTCCACTTTCCTAATGGACCCTCAGTGAGCTTCCCCTCCCAAATATCCCAATAAAAACTCCCTAAGGAAATAAAACAAAAAAATTCAACAGAACTCAAACCTCCTCCACCATCTGCTTCCAAATGTTTTAGGCAACTAAAGAAAGCAAATAATCTTATCCTTCTCAACTGGATGAAGATTCCTTCCAACTATGATGCCTGTTTTAGGACTAAAAGAAAACTTGTGTTGGCCAACCTCCATCTACCAAGTCCAATGGTTATCTCCTCATTTCTAATGAGCTGAAGAATAAAACCAAAGGTAGGCTTGATCTATTACCAAAAAAAATGAGGAGAAGTTCAAGAACTATTTTTAAAAGTATAAAAGAGCCCACTCAATTTGAATATCAACTGGAATTAGTCTCACTGATTCTGATAGATCCAATAGGTTCAACTCTGTGGTTGATAAAATGGAATCTATTTTTCCTTCTATTTTCAAATGGATGAAATATTTTTAAAGAAGGCCAAAATCACCCTTCTAGCTGATTTTTCTGCTCAAAGATCCAACTCCATTGATGCTGAGGAGATTGTAGCCAATCTTCAACTAAATTACAAGGATAAAAAGGAAACCTTGATTGAGGAGCCATGCATTGTTGAGGAACCCTTGGATTGGCCACAATTTGGTGCCAAGGAAGATATTCAACCAAGAAAAGTTTTAATGCCATCCCCATTGGTATCAATGATCCATTCCAATTCAACCCTGTAACTAATGCTTGCCTCTTTAGATGGGTTGCTTCCTAGCTTGGGCAAAGTGATTTATGATTGAAAAAAACTTCAGAAGGATGGCTCTGAGGCATCAAATCCTCCACAAACAGTCAAAACTACCTTTTGGTCAACAGTAAGTACATTTTATATTCAACCTTCTAGTGCTTAATGGCTGATTTCCTCTAAACAGCATTACTATTTGCAGGAAACTTAAAGCTTAAACCAATTGGGCCTTCAACTTTGCTATCAAATGGAAGTGAAAATGACCATCTGCGGTCATCCTCAGTAAAACAAAATAGAAAGGCATCAAACTCAAGCAAAACCAACCCTAAAAGCAATCAAAGATGGAGGAACAATTCCAGCTTTGGATATTTTGAAGAGATCCTTGAGAAGCAAGATTGAGGTGAGCAAATTAAACCATCATAAATACATGTATCCATACTAATTCAATTTAACTCCTTTTGAATAAGTTAAGTCCCAGATTAGAAGTGATAAAATTGAAGTGGAAAATGAAAAGCTTTGGTTTGAAAAGCAAAAATTGGCCCTCTAAATTGAAATAGATGAAGAAAAGCAAATAGGTGAGGGTTGAATACAAAGAGCTTGATGCTCATTTGAATTGGAGATTGGACCTTTTGATTAAATGGAGTAAATATCTCAAACACTTGGATTGTAAACAAATTAATTTGAAAAATTGAATATTTAAATCAAATATTTTTTCTGTTTACAACAATTTTAAATATTATTTTTAAAACCACCAATAAAAAATCTTTGTTCCCTCTTCGTCTTATAGTTGGAATGGTTTTGATTTTTCTTATTAATTTTCACCTTATTGGATTCCATTTTCAACTAAGCCTCCCCAGTCTTTTAGTGTCTGCATCAAAAATGGAAAGACAAAAACATGTGTATTAATTCCAACATGTCAAAAATGCATTTACCATAAACAAGGCCGATAAGATTGTGAAAAAGAGAAAAAAAGAAATTAATTAATAGTTTATGATTACTATTTTATGGAAATAAGAATACAAAATGTATAAAAAACTTGAAAACCCTAAAAAAAAAGTAAGGTATATCATTTTCAATTGAGTGTTCAAGTGTGCACTCTTACATAGTAGGGTAGGACTGCAAATTTGAGCTGGTTTGGACTAGTTTCAACTTAAATATAGTAGGGCAGGACAACAATTTTGAGCTGGCACAACCAAAATTTGGTTCCCCTCCCCCCCTAAAATGAAGGAAAAGAACACCTGACCTCCCAAAAACCTATCAATTTTTAGAAAATAAATTTGTTTATTGTTATACAAATCAATGAATCATTTTTAGAACAAATTAGAAAAACAAAACGCAGGATTTATCTCAGTTTGACTAATCTAGATCACCAGGAACAGAGGGAGGCCAGAGATCAGGTTTGAAGGGGGAATTTGGGCTTTGGGTTGAAGGATTGCTTATGGAAAGATTTTAGCAGTGAGGTCAAGGGGCACATTCTTGGTTTTGGTATCCATATCCTTTTTGACCTCCAAATTTTCACCCATCAAGATTT
Organism: Puccinia polysora; assembly: GCA_025617555.3. Taxonomy (NCBI): domain Eukaryota; kingdom Fungi; phylum Basidiomycota; class Pucciniomycetes; order Pucciniales; family Pucciniaceae; genus Puccinia; species Puccinia polysora. Next base: position 35,970,349 of record CM062613.1, on the reverse strand, counting down.
GTGGGATTGCACAAGCAGCCTCAAAGACCTTCAAGACTTGATGGATGTCACCCTTGAAATTGGTGAATTTCTTACCTTGTTCAAGGAAAATAGATCTGGCTATTTTTTTGGTATGTTTTTTGATGAGAGCCTTTAATCTTCTTATGGATCAGAAGACAGTGCAATGCTGATCAAAAACCACAGGTCAATGTGAATCTGAGGTTGAGAAACGGATGGATGGCTCTCAGAGAGGTTTAGAGAAAGATGATGGAGATTTTAAATATCTGATAATGACTTGTTAAAAATTTAGTATCAATGAATTTTTTCACGTTTGATAAGCACTCTGAGCACCCAAGATTATTAAATCAATTTCTTGACTGGTAGGGTTAGGTACCTTGGCCAAGACTTCCTGTATAGCCTGTTATTTTGGATTGATGAGATCAAAAAAAAAAGTAAAGGGATTTGAATTAATTCAATTGAACAAAAAGACAAGGAACAGAGCAGAAATGAGTAGAATAAACAATGAGCTCAATGAGAAACAAGCACTGTTAAAGATTAGATGGACGGAGAGGGGAAACATTCAGGCTAAGTCTCACCAGGCAGGCATGGAAGAGGAGGCGCGACCTGATTGAGGTTGATGAAGGAAATTCTGAGAGAAGGTTAAGAGTGAAGACTTGATTGATCTAAGTGGGCTGCATTGGTGGATGGTGATTTTTAGGCAGATGAGATTAGATTCTGGAATTGCTGTGAGTGTGATAAGATTGGCACTGGGAATCAATGGTTGAATGAGTTGAAGATGGCTGATCGCCATTTAGTTGTTTTGATGGTAGTCTATTTGAGATTTAGTTCGCGCGTGCTCAAGATTGGTTGAGTCAGAAATTCAGAATTCCAAGAAATACCAACAAAAAGTCACCATTTCAGATCAAGAAAGAGCCCAAGGATTGATAGTACCAACTTAGCCAGTGAGAAGATGAAAACATGCAAGATTTGATAGAGAGGACTAATTTTAGATAGTTGGACTGACTGGATTATGAATGGGTATCTAAGATTTGTATTTAGAATTGAAAAATTGTTACTCCAAGAATAACTTGGTAGGTTTTCTATCTACATCCATACCTCTCCAGCTAGGAGCCATTGGGATTGATCAAGCGGTGAGGTTTGTTTCAAATGTCTTGGGATGCCTGGATGAGATGAAATTGGCCAGAAGTGGATAAATTGGGAGGATGATTTTCCTCAATATATTCTTGATCTCATGATTGAGTGAGACTGGTTCCTGAGTAGATAATCACCAAATTCTCCAGTAAATTGATTGGACTAAGAGATGTGAATGTTGAAAGTGATAATTTGACAATCTGGTGGAATATAGGGATGTATTTTGTGATTCATGTGCAAAGCATAGTGAGTGATGGGATCTTTATGGATTTGATGATGTAGAGGGTTTGGATGAGTTTCTTTCATTCCAGGGATGATGGATCAATGGTGATGCATAAATGGCAGATTTGATGTTTGAAACATGCCATTTTTAGATATACCAGTTAGGGAGTATGTGTATTTCAGAAACCAGCCATTAAAATGATTTATTTGGACAAAATCAAGTGGCAGTTTTCTGATGGTGGGTTTGCTAAATCTTATATACCCTATTATATATGTAATTTATTGTCTTTTAGTTTATATATTTAAATACATTTGAAGTTCACTCATAAAAAATTTATCGCCACAAAAAATTTGATGGGACTTGCTAGCAAGTGCCGTCAAGGAAGCTCTAGTTTCAGCTCTCTCCAATCTCTAGTTCAAGGTATGTTCATGATCTAACAAGTTTTGGATGCACAGTGAATGTGCATTGGAGCTTGGATAAATCTTGACCTGAGCTTTTCCAGATCTTGAACTGAGCTTGGTCATAAATTGGGCATTAGATCCTTGATTGAACTTTCTAATAAGTGACATACAGCTTTCTGTGGTGCATATTTAGAATTTTTATATTTTTTTTGTTTTGTAAAAGTTTATCTATACTCCATTTTTGGTAAATAAAATTTATTCTTATTATTTTTCTCATAATTTGTAAAGTTTTCCTTCAAATATGAACTCATATTTGGATTCCTTGCAAATAATTGATATCTATTTTATTTTGAAATGTCACATTAACTCAAGTCATGTTCATCATTGAATTCTCCAAAATAATATACTCCAGACAGAACCCAGAAGGAGTCTGGAGGCCTTAATTTAGCCCCCCAAGGCCTCAATTAGTTTTTACGGGCCTTAGGGGGCCAAAAAACTCCTCAAAAGCTGTGCTCTCCCACCCTCAAAAACTCCTGAAAACCTCAAAAATATTTGGAAAACCTTGAATTTCTGAAAGCAATCCTTTTTTGTATTTTCATGAATTTTTAAGGTTCACAAGCCTTCCAAGGGTTGGAAAGTATGCCACAAGGAATTATTTCAGCAAAAATAGTAGTCTTATTGAATTATTCTTTGAAAAAGGATTTAATTTAGCAAAAAAAAATGCTAAAATCACACCTTTCTTTGAAGGAGGGTGTGGTTTTAGTAATTTTGAAGGTGTATTTTTAGCCTGGGCCACATTTGAAAATTCTCTTAGAGCTCAATTAAGAGTGAGTTTTGGAATTTTCATCTTCATAAGGACTACTAATTGTCAAGCCACAGATGGCTTTGGAGCTACTTCTCATAGAAATATAGGATAATTTTGAAGATTGCAAGGATAATTACTGATGCACTACCAGGGTGTTTACAATCAATAAAGAATGTAATTCCTGGAGTGGAGCTCTGAGGAGGATGGCTTCTGAATTTTATAAGAGTAATGCCAAGGGGGGAAGGTGAGATGAGTCTATCAGGAAATTTGGGTGTTTTATTTTCTCTTATGTGACACCTAATGGATCATGACTTAAAATTAAGAATTAGTACACTAATTCCTTGGGGAAATTAATCCAGGGGAGAAAAAAAGGGAAGTATATGTGATTATTTGTGAGGAGGCCTTGAGTAATGGTTGTTCCAGGTAGGGGAGGAGAGTTTCTAGGGTTTTTCAATTTAGTTGAGATGTACTGATATGGGAGCCATGGGAAGATTGGTTGAGGCACATGATTCAGGAGAAGAGTGTTTATTGCCACAGAGATGGAGATATCCCATACAGGGAGAGATTTAACCTTGGAGAGGAAGATGCTAGCTGCAGGATATGCAGGAGAAATATCCAGAAAGTAGTAGAAATAGGTTGATATTGAGGTTGGAATGAGGTTGGTGGAATATTGGATTGGCTGAGGCCAATAAGTGTCAAACTTTGGTGTGAAATTACCCTCCCCCAGAAAATTAATGGGCAACACCCAAAGCCCATGAACATATTTTTTGAATTGAGGATTTATTTCTTGAAATTTTTCTGATTTTTCATTCAATTCAACTCACCCATCAAGATAAACACCCCCCAGTTCACCTTTCCAATCATCCTTCAACAAGTCCCCTACACCTTCTTTTAAAATGGAAGTAACAAAAGGATTTCACCTAGCCCAGCAGTAAGGCTATTTCTGTCCCACTTTCATTGAAACCAGAAATATCTGTATAACTTTCATTAAAAGAAAATCTTCCAATTTTTCTTACTGTCAAATTTAAAAGAATACTTTCTCTTGAACCTTTGAAGTTGGAAGGACAGCTGTGGGTACAGTTATATTTTGAAAGGAAAATTCTGGTCAGAAGCCTACAGTGAAGGAGGCCCCTTACAACAGAAGCGTTTCGCTGGTAGTGTCTATTTCAATGGTATGATTATTTCTGTCTTATTTCTCATTTTATTTTTAGATGTGGATGACTTATTTCTTTGAATTTTGAAAGTTATTTTTTTTTTAGAAAATTAAGAAGATGCAAGAAAATCAAAATGAATTTTCTCTGTATGGATTCTCAAAGAACAAATTTTCAAAACCATCAAAAGAGAAGGGCAATAAAGCTTGATGGGGAACTCTGATTCCTTTGAAGGATATCCTAGAATTTTTGGAAGTTTTTTTTTAAAGCCATAGGGGGCCAGCTTAAGGCATTTAAAATACATTTCAAAGAATCAAAAATTGTTGAATTTTGAATTTCAAAAAATGGCTGGAGTTTCAAAAAAAGTTTGAATCATTGAATTCGAAACATTTTAAGAAGCCTCAAAAACATTTAAGTAAAAATTGAAGATTTTTAAACTAGAATTCCTAAATGTTTAAAAAGCTATTATTATTCTCCTTGGGAGCTTGAATATGAGGAAATAATATTGGAAGACAATGGAAAGAAAGAGAATAAAATACAAAAGTAAGATATGAATGAATAAGATAAAGAAGAAGAGGAGGAGGAGGTTTCAGTTATGAAGGAAACTAATTTTTTTAAGGAAAATAAAGAAAAAGGAAAACAATATTATAAAGAGAAGGATCAAAAGTTTTGGAATGCTGAATCTTTGGGAAAGCTCTTGGTCATCTCTCTTGCAGAAGTAGTAATTTCTGGGTAATAATCCAAAATTATTTCAAATAAATTTTACTGTGATTCCTTTGAAAATTTGGAAATCTTTAAGGCTGTTCCAATTACTGAAATTATGGGAGCACCAGAGGAATAAGGGCACGGCTAAAATTATTCCATAAAAATTGATTTAATCACACCAATGATGCCTTTTGGAATGATTGGTGGGCTTTCTTACACAATGGAGGTGTGTTATCCCACACCATGGCATGGTATTTTTGGAATCATTGGTGTAATTTCCCATGAAGGGGAGGCATTTTATCCCACACCATTACATGGGATTTTTGGTTGCCCCCCTCCCCTCAACATGCAAGAGGGAGGGGGCTGGCTATTAAAACTTCTGGGGCTGGGTGGGTTTGAAAATTACATCAAAAAAAATCCCTGGAGCTTCAGAAACTTTGAAGGCAATGCCGAAAACATCAGGGTCCTGTTGGGTTTTAACCTCACCCAGATTTGAGTGAGGTGGTGGCAGTCTTCTCCCACTCTTTTTTTTCATATATATATATATAAATTGAAATTGAATAAAAACTTCACAGAAAGTTTCAACCTCACCCATAATTGGATCTGGTGGTGGAAGTCCTCCCCCCCCCCCAATTTTCTTATTTATTATTTTTACATAGGGCATTGTTTTTCTCACAACCCCTACCCTTAACTTTTTCCCCATGCTTTGTTCTGCACATGGAAAAATCCCCTATTACACAGATGATTCAAGAATTATATTTTGAGCAAATTTGATGCTATGGCCTTTTAGTTGGGTTCTTAAAAACTTCATATAAAACTTTAAAAATTTTTGAAGCATCAGAACACCTTCAAAAATTCATTCAAAAAATCAAGAAAATCAAATGAAATTATCATAGCATTTTTTCGGAACCATTTCTTTTTCTTTTGATATTTTTTTTTTGGTACTCTGAACTCTCATAAAGCTAGAAAATCAACCAAAGATCTTGAAAAGGTTTTTTGGGGGTATTTTTTGGATGTGTTCTTGGCCTCCAAAAATTCAACAAACACAAAAACAATTCAAAGTGACATATCCTATCAACTTTTTTTTTACATCAGGAGTCAAAGTTTCCCTCTGTTTTTCAGAAGAATTTTAGACAAAATTTAAAGAAGGAAACAAAAAATCACTTTGAGTGCTTATTACAGGTTTTACCTCAAAATATATTTATCACAGTGAAAATTATTGGAAATAAAAGGGGTTGTCCACATTTTTCCTTCTTCTTTTTGCTGTGTTTCAACAAATAAAAAGTACAAATGTTGTTACAAATATTATTTCAATTCTATTGTTTAAAATTATTCCACTATTTTTGGTTTTATTTTTCTTCTGTTTTTATTTGGGGGGACAAAAAACTCATTACCATGATCTAAACCTTTCTAAACAATTATCTTCCAATATTTGGACTCCTTTCTGAAAAACCTTTTCCAAAATGCATCCAATTCAGGGGCTGAAAAAGTGTTTGACTGAGATTCAAAGGAAGCTATAATTTTGAGGCCTTCTAAAAGAATAAGGCAGATAGGAGAATATTTAGAATTTACAGTGGGTGCAGAATTAAGAGGAAGGAAATTGCATAGCAAGGAAGAAAATAAAACAACTTAATGCGTGTATGCTTCAGCAAGAAGGAACCCATGGCATGGAAATTTCATCCAAAAATCTATTGGAACTTGGACAGAGAGTTGCTTTACATGCCTTCTTGCTTCTTGAAAAATTTTAAGCCAGATTTCCTTTGTTAAGTTGGGTCCTTGAAGATTGGTTTGGAATATAGCTTTTTGACCATTTCTTTCCTCATTTCAATCAAGTATTCATATTTCATTCCCAAAAAACAGCTGCTTCTCTGAATCCGAATTTTCCATATCCTATCACATCTTGAATATGGGATATATTTGGAACATCTGCTGCAGATGAAATGAAGTCTTTGTATTGGAAATAAAACCAAAAATCAGAATTTTTATAGAATGAAATATTTTTTTAAAGGTACCACTGATATTTTATATTTAATATTGGTCAAAATTTCCAGAAGAGAAATTATGCACTTTACAGGAAGCCTACAAGCAAAATCAAAAAACAATAAGAAAAACTGAAAAAATGAGAAACTATCAAATTTACTCACTTTCTCACTTATTTTTGTTGCTTTTTTTGCAAATACATGCTTTGCATGAAGATGGCAAATCATCTTCATTTTATTGCTTTTACATCTGTCTTCTTGTAACATTATTGTATTCAGAAGAATTAAAACTCTTATTGAAAATGGTTCCAGATCTCTGAGAAAAGATTAAATGGAAACATTAATCAAAATATAATATCAGAAAATCAACAAAAATAAATGGAAATGAAATATCACAATATTAATAAAATCCAAGTCTTGGATATGATCATTCTCTGAAGATTATTCTTCATTCAGAATATCATCCTGTGTTAGAAAAATGAAAAGGAATTATTAAAAAAATCAGTTCATAATTAGAAAAATCATATTTTTATACAACTTAAAATCTTTTTCTGATTCATCCTTCTTCTTCCCCTTCCCTGCTTTGATTTTTTTGCCTTCAAATTTCTCCAAAACTGAATAAATACATGGAAACTATAAAGGGCAATGTTAAATTTGCAATCTAACACAACCTGTTCACAACCGAAAATTGGTCATGTGGCACAGTTCACAACTTGTTCACAACTTTAGGTTTGTGAGCAAAAAAAATAATAATAATTAAAATAATTAAGATAAATAAAAATAAAATAAAAAATTGAAAAAAAATAAAATAAAAAATAAACACCAAAAAAAGTTTTAAAAAAACTCAGAAAACTTTAAAATAAAAGAATAAAAAATAAAAATAAAAATAAAATAAAAATAAAAATAAAAAAATATCAAAATTTTACAACTCCAGGTCCATGAATTCACATTCATGGCCCTATGAACAAACAAAAATAAACAATCAAAATTTCTAAAAAATAAAAATATTGTGCCCAAAAAAAATAAAATGGATACATAAAAATGGATAAATAAAAATAAGAAGGAAAAATTTACATACAATAAATCCCTGAAGCAATATAACATTTGAATAAAATACAATTAAACCACCTCAATGGACTAGCTCTAAATTAAAAATGCCAAAAAAACAACAATTTCAACTTTTATTGAGCTGATACCATCATAAGAAGTAGAAAGAATTCTTATGATGGGATCAGCCCAACACAAGGTGAACTTGTTTCATTGGACTAGTTCAAAACTAAATCAACCACCAAAAAAACAGGGATATTCCATTAAGGCGGACTTGATACAAGTCCACCTCAATGGAATAGCCCTAAAGTAAAAATTCCAAAAAAACAGGTTCAACTTGTGTTAAGCTGATCCCATCATAAGAATCAAAAATACTCCTTATGATGGGATCAGCCCAACACAATTTGAACTGACTTACCAATAAAATCTCATTCAAAAAACTCAAAATAATGATGTCAATTCAAAACACTCAACATAATGGTGTTAACTCAAAACACTCAACATGATGATTTTAACTCAAAAAACTCAATATAATGATTTTCAAAATGTGATAACCCTTTATATTCATAGAATTAAAAGATCAGCATCAGAATTGAACGTTAGACAAAACCTAAATGATGAAATGAAAACCCAAATGAGGAAATTATATGATATTTATAAATTCAATTCCAAATTAAGTTGATCTTTGAGATGAAAAACCCAGCCAAAAGCTTTCTTTGAATTCAAAGAAGAATGTTTTTTTACAATGGGTGGGATTGGAATTATATCTCCCTCAATTACTAAATTAACAGATTGGTTATTGTGAACAAAGCAAATGAATATAGCATCTGATTGCTGTTTTACACCCATTTGAATAGGAGTATAATTAAAAAAAGGCAAGGAAAGCAAAAAAAATTGGCCTTCCATAAGTTTCTGCTATCAGGGTGTATCAGATTTAGCACACCCCCCATTGTTTCATGGGGGGGTTTCAGCAAAATAGCCCAATTTCTAACACACCATTCAAAATCAAAAAAATGCACTTATTTCCCATCAGACGTGTCAGAGTTACCTGGAAATAAATTGGATTCTTCAGATAAATTATTTAAAGGTTTCTGCAACCTCAACCACACCTTGGTCCATGTATTGGTCCAAATCATACACCCTGATTTTCCCACCTCCTTCTTTCTCCAACCACATTGGAAATATCTGATTCATCACTCTTGTAACTTCCTCAATCTTGTCACTTTATTGCTCTCATCAATTTTTCACTCTCATCACTTTAGCCCTCTCATCACTATTGCTCTCATCAATTCCTAACTGCCATTGCTTCATCCCTTCATCCCTCTTACTGTTTTCAAAAGTCCCCTCAGCAAACCTCCCCCTGCAAGTCCACAAAAAAATCCAATGAACCAAAGCAAAAATCCCCCAGGAAATCTACAAAAAAATTCTCCCCAATAAGCTTCAAAATGCTCATTTCAGCCCAAGAGAGCTGATCACATCATCCTGGTAAACTGGGTCAAAATTCCCTCAAACTATGATGCTTGCTTTGTATCCAAAAATGAAACATGAGTTGGACAACCTCCATCCTCTAAGGTTAATTGTTATCTCCTGATAGCCAATGAACTGAAGGATAAAACAAAGGGTAGGCTGGATCTTTCATCCAAAAAGATGCAGGAGAAATTCAAGAACTTTCTAACCAAGTACAAAAAATCCCACTCAATGTCAATCTCCACTGGATTTAGAATCACCAACTCTGATAACCCCAGGAAATCAACTCATTGGCTGAAAAGTTGGACTATATTTGTCCTTTTTATCCTCAAATGGATGAAATATTTTGAAAGAAGGTCAAAATTTCCCTTTTTTCTGATTTTGATTCCCAACAATCAAATTCTATTCATGCTGAGGACTTGGCTTTAGATGCTCAGCCAAGTTTCAATGATCATGATGAAACCTTGGAGTGGGCCCAATCCAATGTGGAGGAGGATATTCCAACAAAACCACCTCCAATCATGTAAACATTTTCATTGATCAACCCTTCAAAACCTTGCTTGGATACCTCACTTACTTCTTTCAATTTTACGCTTCCTGGGTTGCAAGAACTGGAAAACTTGGCCAATGGGGAGCAATATATTCCAGTATCCCCATTAAAATCAACATCTGTTAAAGTAAGGAAAAAATTTCTTTTCTTTTCTGGTTAATCCTGAATTTTTTAGAATTTAAAAAACAGCCTCATCCTTTCTGAATGGCGAAACACTCAAGCCAATTGGGCCTCCCACATCACCTTCAAATAAAATTTATGATTTTCCCACACAAACCTCCTCTGAAAAGGGAAATCAAAAGGCCTCCCATCAACATCAATCCCATTAGCCTTCAAATGAGTAGAAACACTTCTAATTTTTCTGGCTTTGAAGATATCATGGAGAAGCAAGATTCAAGTAAGTGCATTGATGGAATCTTTTTGCTTTTGAAATCCAGCTCATTGATATTCTCCTACAAAAAACAGTGAAACTAAGAATTTAATTGGAAAAACTTGGATTTGAAAAGCAAAGGTGGGATCATCAACTGACTATTGATGTTCAAAATCAGTAAGCTGAGGGTGTGGCTCATCAACAAAAAATGGATGCATGGTGGAGATTGAAATAGGCTGAATTGTAGTTGCAAAAAGAGGAAAAGGAGAAGGATTGACAGGAAGATTGACTGGAAAAGTGAGAGGTATCAATTGGCCATGGAAAAAAACTATAGGTTATATGTAGCCATGGAATGTATTGTTAGCAGTAGAACAGTGGAATAAATACAGCAGATTACTCAATTGCTTGGCTTATAGATATATTTACTAGGAGAAAAAATATTTAAAAAAAAAAGAAAAGAAAGAAAGAATGCATTTTTGATTAAAAAAATGTTTGAAACTTATTTAAAACCCACCAAAAAACAAATCTTTTTTACTTTTATTTATATTTTTTCCTAGAGTATATTTTGCCACTGTTCAAGTCACTGAAAGTGTTTGGGGTGGTTTTGTTTATTTGCATAGACATTGCCATTCTTTTATTAGTGGAATTGTCCATGGCAGGAAAAGTAAAGTTCTTTTACTTAGTTTCTGCTCAAATCATTTTAAAAATACCTTTTTTTTTGAAATCAATACCTCTTTGGGGAAGTGCTTTCAGTTGGTCTTTTTCTTTAGGGCAACAATGGCAGGATACAAATCCAAAGGCCACAGTTTTTTTTCCTGAATTCACAGAATTTTCATCAATCCCCTCCTCTGCTACTTCCAAAGAGATTCCAGAATCTCTCTTTTGAGCCCTCTTTTGCTGAAAAGCCCTATTCTTGCAACCTCTCTGTATTTTTTTTAAATAATCTCCTCCCATCCACAAACTTTGATTGGGGTTAGTATAAAGAAGGCATTCAATTCATTGTGTAACATTTTGAGTGTTGTGGGAGAAGAATCAGCATTCCAGAAAAGGTTTTGCCAACAAGCCCTATTCTTTCCACCTCTCTGTATGTTTGTAAAATCATCTCCTCCCGTCCACATACTTTGATTGGGGTGAGGATCAAGAAGTGATTCAATTAATTGTGTAACATTTTGAGGGTTGTGGAAGAAGAATTGGCTTCCCAGAAAAACATTGGGTGTAGAAAGAACAAGGGGTCAAAGAGTGTGTTTCATTGCATAGAATAAAAAATAGTGAAAATGAAGCACAGAATACCTATAATCAAACCCAAATTAAAAAATGTTAAATAAAACAAATCATTAGTGATCTTATAGTCAAGGTGGATGATTAAAAAAATGAAAAAAATATACCAGTTGATGATCCTAACAAGAAAAAAAAACACAAAGAAAAATGGTCAGTCATGCAATTATCACTTTTGACACATGATGGAATGAAAAAATAAAAACATACCTCATTTTTATCCTAACAATGAAAAAAAAACCCAAAAAAAATTCATGGGTAACCCACACACAGATACATACCATACAATCAAAGAAAAGAAAAGGAAAGGAAAGAAAAGAAAAGAAAAGAAAAGAAAAGAAAAGAAAAGAAAAGAAAAGAAAAGAAAAGAAAAGAAAAGAAAAGAAAAGAAAAGAAAAGAAAAGAAAAGAAAAGAAAAGAAAAGAAAAGAAAAGAAAAGAAAAGAAAAGAAAAGAAAAGAAAAGAAAAGAAAAGAAAAGAAAAGAAAAGAAAAGAAAAGAAAAGAAAAGAAAAGAAAAGAAAAGAAAAGAAAAGAAAAGAAAAGAAAAGAAAAGAAAAGAAAAGAAAAGAAAAGAAAAGAAAAGAAAAGAAAAGAAAAGAAAAGAAAAGAAAAGAAAAGAAAAGAAAAGAAAAGAAAAGAAAAGAAAAGAAAAGAAAAGAAAAGAAAAGAAATAAGCAAACAAAAAAATCAGTAAAATGGAAAGGGGGAGGTGGAGGTGGAGTTTAGGGAAATCAATTGCTCAATTGATTGAAAATTGATTGTGCAATTTATTGATTGTGAATTTTTTAAGCAGTTGATTGCTTGATTGATTTGAAATCAATCAGGAGGGGGGGCTTACCTGATGTTCCAGAGAGGGGAGGTGGAGGTAGGTGGGTGAGGGTGGGTGATTATGGGCCGGTGGAGGCCTGTGGGTGAGGGTGGGTGAGTATGGGCAGGTGGAGGCTTGTGGGTTAGGGTGGTTGAGGATTGGGGGGTTTTCAAGGGTGCGTAGGTGGCTGAGGATGGGTGGGTGGGTGAGGGTGGGTGAGGATGGGCAGATGGGTGAGGGTGGGTGGGTGGGTGGGTTGTATTGGTGAGTTGGAAGTGGATGGTGAGTTGGAGATGGATGGTGAGTTGGAGGTGGATGGTTAGGTGGTGAGGGTGTTGGTAAGGTGGAGGTGGTGGGTGAGTAGGTGAGGTTTGGAAGGCTGTGGTGGTGAGTGAGGTGGTTTGGGGAATATGTGTGAGGCAATGGAGATGGGATTGAGGTTTTGATGGTTCTTTTGAATGCAATGGATGGTTTATGGATGATGATGCATAAATGGCAGATTTGATTTTTTAAATCCGCCATTTCCATGAAACACACCATTTTGAAATACACCAGTTAGGGGTTATGTTTATATCATAAACCCCCCATTTTAGGGTTTTCTAACTCTGATAAGCCCTATTATCTGGCCCATATCAAAATTTGCAAGCCATTTTGAAGATGGAATCTTTTCATAAATTTCTTTAACATCAAGTCTTTTTTCAATTTTTTCAACCTCATTGAAACCCCCAAGTATCTTAGAATAGCAGGCTTTATTTAAGTTCAATGTTTCTTTCATTTCCCTTTGCACTTTATGCCATCCATTTTCATTGTAAACAAGTGATTTAGAAATGACTCTAAATCCACAATTACCATCACCAAAAGGATCTAAAACCTCAACCAAGAACTCATTTAAGCTCTCAGTTATTTGATTGAGGTATTTCACTTTTTTTTCCTATGATCAAAACTCAATTAGCCAAACTTCTAATCACATTAATGAAATCAATACCCACCAAAGATGAGCTTCTGGTTGGTGTCTCCACCTGTTCTTCTTCATCAGAAAAGTATTTTGATTCAAAATGAAGGGAGCCTAATTCACTTTCAGTCTCTTCCTCTAAACTATGAGGTTCATATTCTGAGACTGACTTGCACTATAAATATCTTTTCCCCATCAGTTCATTAAACCCTATAAAATAACACTTCTTAAAATAAAAGACTTGAGATTTTTGGTCTTTTTGGTGCCCTTCTAACCTTTCTTTTCTTAAGTTCCATTTCCAAAGGCTTGAATCTTGAAATTTCACAATGGGTGTCTTTCAATTTTGGTCAAACACAGCTGGGCCATAAAACCTTTTGCTTGAAACTTGGCTTATAAACCAAAGTTGTTGCATGCTTGACCAGGTTCTTTAAAATCTGCACTTTAACTTCTTCAGTTTTTCCCATAACAATTGAAATGAGCTTGTCAAAAAATTGAGATGATTCCTAGATCAGTGCCAAGCTTTCAAAAAGAAAAAAATCACTCATTATTCAATCCATTCAGGAATGATTCAAGCCCTTCAAGCAATCCAAAAATACCAATTACGGAACTGGAAGGTTTACAGTATGACCTCCAATGAGGATGAACATCATCATGCACAACAGATCCTATCAATGCTAGTATTTCACATAGGATTTGGGAACATTTCAAGCCCATTGTCTTGGAATTTAACTTTTTCACACCTTGCCATCATTTTCACACTTTAACTTCTCAAATTGCTCCCCAATGAGTTTAATTTCCTCAATTGAAAACTTGTAACCCAAATGTAAAAGTTCTTTTGGAAGAACAGTTCCTCAATTTATTAAAGATTTGCTAAGCAATGCATGCACTGGTTTTATTTGGCTATCAATTTTTCCTTCCAGGTGTTTCCACACATCCAAAGGTTTTCCTTGAATATCCCACAAGTAATTTTTTGAAAGTAGCATGGGCCGCTTCTATCCAAGACGTTTTTTTATTTTCAATTTCAGGGTTGACACAAGTCCACACCATTACAAACATCTCTCTGATTTGTAATCTTTTATTTTCCATATACTAAATCTCTTCCTCACATTCTTTCAAGAAACACTTCATAAAATTTTCAACATAAAAAATCTCAGCAGAGATGAACAGAAGAAGCAATAAATTGGCCTCATTTGAGTTCAACATAATTGACTTCTGCCTACCCCTTGGTTTTAGAGGCCCCATACTTTGCCCAAAGATACATAAAAACTTGCCATACTTCATCATCATTACTGAAGAGAACTTTCAAATTAACTTGAATATTTTTAGACATGTGTCAAGATAACAACTGTCTGGATTACTCAGGCAAACTATTTTCAATTGTACAAATCAGATATTTTTTACAGTCCATCACAAAGACTTTGGGAAGCCTCTCTGGATCATAAGCCAACTCCTTTAGTGCATTCAATTCTCAACCGTAGAACTCAAATGTTTATTTTGTTATAAAAACAAAATCCTTTCTAAAAGGTTTCCTGTTGGCCGTCATTCCTACAACATGCAATAGAGGAGTTTTGTACCTGTTTTTTTCATAAGTGAAATCCAACAAAGAAATATGATGGAATTTTTCAAAAAGTTTTATAGACTCAGGATCATCCAAGAGCAGGGCCTCTCATTGACCCTCTCCACTGAATTTTGACCTGGAGACCCACTGATTATGTTTGAGGTTTTTGAATAGCACATCCATGAGAAATTTCCTCTCAAGTTCTGCAGCTTTTACCTTGTGCTTAGTGTTGTAGATTTTTCTATTTTCAAAGTATTCCTCACAATCAATCCTGGTCAATTTCCTTTTGAGTTGAATTTTATTGAGCCCATCTTGCATACCTTCCTTTTTTTGATCTAAGGCCACACCAGAGATTCTCCTCAGTTGAGGATGCACTGAGGGGTTTGCAGATGGTTCATGATTATGTTTGTAATTTCTAATGGAGATGCACCACCTGGGATCCACTACTTTCTGAATTGCATGGATCATGAATTGGCATCCAAACTTCCTTGTGTGAGTTTATCTTTTCTTTTTGGTGATAAACAGCCCCTTTTATGCTCCCTATCTGTCACATTCTAGGTCTACATATTTGTGTCTCTTTGAATTGAACTTTTCCAGAGCATAGCCATGCATGGATGCCCATTGTTGAAAATAGTTCTGAGCTTCTTTCCTGCTAGGAAAGGATCTCACAGGAGGAATTCCAAGAGGTTCTGGAACCCCATAGTTACATAGTCACATAGTTAGATAGTCAAAGCCACAATGGTTCATGGTTAAATTATTATTCATCAATCCAAATCAGTCTCAGTCAAATGGCACATGAAATGTGGCCCACAACCTTGAGCAAATTCAAGTTGTGAAACATCTTTTTCCTCAATTTTAAAACTAGATGAGGATGCAATTGGGGCCTCCAATTTTTTATTTCCCAAATCCCTAGCTTCTGCCACAGATTTGTTAATGGCTATATCAATTGATTCCTTCAACACAGCCATTTGGAAACCAGGGGGATTTGGGCTTGCCACTGTTCTCATAATTTCAAAAAATCTGAATTCAAATTATTATTCAATCTAACTGTTGCAAAAACTCCAAAGTTTACTCAATTTTGGGTTGAGAGAAAAAATTATCCAAGGAGCAAGTGTTGTGTATGTTTTGTGACAAGACTTTTTTTTCCAATAGGCAGAATTTTTTATTCATTTCTATTTGTGGTGCAATATTCCCACAATGTATGCAAAATCCCCAATTTTGGTTTGATGAAACTCACATATGGTCCAGGGGTGCCTAGGTACCCCTAATTCCCCCCTGGCATGGCCCATTTGGAGTTTTTTGCCCCAAATGGGCCAAATGTTTCAGGGAAGACATGTTGTGGTAGACCAAACCTTATCTGTAGGCATCAGGCTCAATTTTATAGTATAAATATAATCCCAATAATAAAATTAACCTCATAAATGGATTCTAAACCAAAAATAACCTATAGTCACCCAGTCAAACTACCCCTCTATCTCTCATGGTTTAGAAGATACAGCCAAAATCAATTGTGGACAGCTCATATCACACCCAGGTATCACAAACCAGTGAGAGGCCATATGGGTATACTTTGAATCCCTAAAAAACATACCAGTAGCATCTTACCACAAAACCTCAACCAAAAATACAACAAATCAACCCACCTGTATACTCAGAACCATAAGCAAGATCATGTAGCACCAAACAACCCCAGCTATGCACATCAATGTATGCAGGCATCCAGGATCTTGTAGTACCAAACAAGCCCCAGCTATTCACATCAATTTATTCAGGCAGCCAGGATCTTTTAGTACCAAACAAAACCAGCTACCACACAACAATTTATGCAGGCAGCCAGGATCTTGTAGTACCAAACAACCCCAACTACCACACAGCAATTTATGCAGGAAGCCAAGATCTTGTAGTACCAAACAACCACCAGTACAATTCACCACAGGACTACCCAGCAATATATGCAGGCAGTCTGGACCATGTGTAATCAAACAATCAGCAGTACAAGGCATCACAGAGCTACGCAGAAATATATGCACAGTCAGCTAGGAGCATGCAGACCCAAACAACCCACAAGTACAAGTTCACCACAGCACAAACTCAACCCAGCACTACACAGCAATTTATGCAGGGCTGTGCATGCATGAAACCCCTTTACAACCTCTTTCCAACCAGAAGAAATGCCTCATTTAAATTTAAAAGCTTTTTACAACCAGCAGAAATGCCTCATGTAACTGTATTATATTTTCCCAACCAGCAGAAATGCCTCATGTAACTGTATTATATTTTCCCAACCAGCAGAAATGCCTCATGTACCTGTATCCCACTGTTCCCCACCAGGATAGGGAGAACCTCAGGGCCATCCCTGAGAACCCCTGGGGGTAGGATTTTCCTATTTATGTAGGGCCTCTCTGCCCTGTCCAGGTTGTATCCCCCCATGAACTAAAACCCATACATCATCCCTCACTCCTCCTACACCACTCATCACTATCTCATCAGTCATTAACCACCCAACCATCTGTGGTTCTACCCAGATATAATAAAAAGGAGATTGTCAGTGTACCAATAAAAAGGAAATCAAAACCAATTTTCACCTCATCAACAATCAAAAACACCCCATTAGGTGCTTTGAATAAGGGTTCTTCTGTGACCTGAACTATTCAGCACCAAATTAAAGGAAACCACCCATCATTCAATAATTACCCTTACAAAGAAAGAGAGAACAACAAAAATGGACTACCAACCTTTTTTTTCCTCTACCCAGCCCCCTGTGGGTAAACCCATCCTTGGGTCCTCTCCTGAAAGACCCCTTGGATAAAATCCTTGAACCCTTTGAAATTTGGGTATTGGTTAAGATCACTCATATCTGATCAACCACTAACCAATAACCCAATACATCTGGTCCATTCTTCAACAAACCCTACAAATAACAGTTAAATAATTAATCTAGGTCTGATCTGAGACATATATTAAGTCTAAAAGAAACCAGCCCTTCATTTGAATAAATTATTTTGGAGACTAACTATAGTACTAGAAGGGCAGGCAATTCAAAACCACTCTTAGTTTTAATAAAACTCTAAATTAGTAGAAGTAATACTAAATTCCCCTTCAAGGACTGCCAGAAAGCTATTTGCTAAATTATCTATATGATCCCACAGAAGTCTCTACAACTTGCAACCCCCTCCTACAACATTTGCCACCCCGGGGGGTTGCAAAATACCTGTTCACAGCCCATTTGTGACGCCCCAGGGGCTCCCACAACTCAATGAGTCACAAGTGAGTTGTAAAAAACTTTTCTCACAACTTTTTGAGTTTTGAACCTGAATTCACAACTAATATGGGTTGCAAACAGCCTTAAATTTCTTTTTGCAAACCAGGGTTGTGAATTCAACACCACCATAAAAAAAATCAACAAAATCAAATCCCTAAAAAGTGAAAAAAATATTAGATAGAAAAAAAATTAAAAACAATTAAAAACCATTTAAAAAATTTAAAAAATCAAAAAAATTGAAAAAATTGAAAAAATTGAAAAAATTGAAAAAAATCAAAAAATCAAGAAATGGGCATTAATTTTCCCACACCCGCAATCCTTTATTTCATGGAATATTATGTCTACCTGATGTTGTGCGCCTCTGCTTCTACATGGACAAATACTTTATTTCACAGGCATTTCAAGAATTCATTTTTTTGAATTCTGATGCAGAAGTCCTGTAGCTGGGGTTGGCAAACCCCCCCAAAAAATCTTTGGTAATTTTGGAGGCATTAGAACCCCTCCAAAAATGGCATCAAAAAATTAAAAAATTCGGCCAAAACCAATTTTCCAATAGGTTTTTGGATCCTTATTTTGGCTATTTCATTTTTTTTTTTTGGTTCATTTCAGCTATCAGCAAGCTCAACTAAAATTTGAAGATTTTTCGAATATTTTTTTAGATTTTTTGGATTTAAATTTCTATCTTAAAAAAATTCTTCAAGAAACCAAGAAAATAAAAAAAAATCAAATTTCACATTGGACATTTGCATCCTTTTATTTCTTTTTTTTTTTGGTGATTCAAGCTGTCACAAATTAAATTAAACTTTCAAAGAATATATCAATATTTCTTTCATGTTTTTTGGATTTATTACTTTAACTTAAAAAATTCCTTTAAAAAACCAAAAAATCCAATTTTCTCATTGGACTTTTGGATCCTTTTGTTTGCCTTTTTGGTTTTTTTTTTCTTTGATGATTTAATATTTTAGTAATTGAGCGGAACTATTAAAGAGCTTTTTTATATTCTTTTCAGAAATTTTGGAAGTATGCTGGGCCTCCAAAAATTGAATCCAATGTAAAAACACTTCAAATTAACATGTCTATTACAATTTTTTTCTTTTTACATTTGGGATCAAAATTTCTGCAAACATTTTTGGAAAGAGCTTTAGAATAGAATCCAAAGACTCAAATACGAATTTTTCTGACTGTGTTGCACATTTTTCACCCCTCAAATTATAAATGAGAATGGTCATAATTCAAAAGAAAAGGGTGGCCTCTCTTTAATTATCATTTTTTTTGATTTTTTTCCTGAAAAAAATAATGATTATCTGAGATATTTGAAGCTGCATATTTAAATGGATTATCCAAAGCTTTCCAAAATTTATATTTTGGTAATTTTTGAGGCACTATTTTTGTCTTCAAAACCAAACCAAAAAAGCATCATAAGAAACCCCTTTTGGGTTCTGGGACTCTTCTTTGAGCCCCTTCACATGCATAAATTTAATATGACTGAAAATATTTTCCTGGGACTCCAAACATCTTTGAGAACTCCAAATAACTTATGAACCACCCTCTTGACCTCTTCCACCCTCCCATCACCCCCCACCACACCATCCCACTACCATACCATACCACACCATACCATACCAGACCATACCACACCACACCACACCACATAACACACAACACAACACACCACACCATACCACACCACGCAAAAAAACACAAAACAACACAAGAAAACTCAACACAACACAACACCTCACCTCACCTCACCACAACCCACTCATCATCCATAACCACTCCTCAATAAAAAAAACTCAAAACTCCAGATAATTTCAAAAAATTCTTTTCCCTCTTATATCAAGTACCTAAATACCTTTTTTCACTCAATTTTTTCTCACCATAACCAAATGAGAATAGATTTTCTAATCAATGAATTGCTGCCCCATTTCAATTTGATCCCAATCTACAAAGAGCACAGCCAGTTGGATAGCTGGATTGCGTTAAGGATTCCAAGAATTTTTCTGGAGGATGTGGTGGTCTTCAATCATCTCCAAATTTTTCATGAATGAAGGAAATAGATTTTGGAACAGTTGCTGGAAGCTTAAGTTGGGGAGGAGATGAAGCTTTTGCCTTTCATAAATATGGTTGTCAAGAGTTTTTCTTCTTGGAACCATGTATTGCTTTTGTAATAGAGAATTCAAAGCCAACCAAGTCAATTACAAATCAGATTCTGAATCAGATTCTGAATGGCAGTCAAATACTAACAAAATTTCATTCAGCTTTTTTGCATTTTCAACTTTCTGCCACGAATTTTGATGGGACATGTTGAGAAAGATGGTAATTTAATGTGCGTTGATGAGATGATTATGGGATTTGTGGGAAGATGGAGATGTGAAACAATAGAGATGTGAAGCAATGGAGATGAGATGTGTGTGATGTGATGGAGATGGGATTGGTATGGATTTGCTGAAATGGATGGGTTTTTTGGATGTGATGGATGGTGGATGGATGATGATGCATAAATTTCGGGTTCAATGGCGGGTTTGATTTTTGAAATCCTCTATTTTCATGAAACCCGCCATTTTTAAATACACCAGTTAGGGGGTATGTGTATTTCAGAAACCTGCCATTAAAAATGGCGGGTTGGGTAAAAATAAATGGTGGTTTTTTAATGGCCGGTTTGCTAACTCTGATATGCCCTAATATATTTTCAACTATCAACTCCTATCTTGAATTCATTTTTTACAAAGAAAATCTCTTTTTGCAATGGCTCAAGAAACCATCCACCCACTTTTCAGAACTGTTTCACCAGGCCCTTTATATATTATCTCATCTAACCAAACTAATGATTCAACTCCTCTTGCTCCTTCTTCATCTACTCAAACCCCTTATTCCACCCCTCCGGCATCTCCTCCTGAGCTATAATATAACCAAAAGGAGGAGCTGGTTGAAGCTATCCAATCATGGGTAAAGTCTCATGGATATGCCATATCTACCAGAGTATCCAATTCCAATAAACATACCTACACTTATCAATGTGATAAATCTGAGGAATATAAAACCAGAAAAGATACCACAAAGTTAAAAAATCAAGAAATACCAATTTTCCTTTCAAATTATCAGGAAATTTTTCCAAAAGATTTGGTTTCTGGGTGGTAATAGTTATATTTCCATATCACAACCATCCACCTTCAAATGATCCTTCCACTCATCCCATCCACGGAATTATCCAAGGGAAGAAACAGGAGATGGTTCAAAATTTAACCAAATCTGGATTTCTCTCATTAAAAATTCTCAACTCTCTTACACAAAACTCATCATCTCCTTTCCATACAAATCTCAATGCTATTTACAAAAAAAGATAGCAAATTCAAAAAAATTCCTATGATTTCAAAACTCCTGTTGAAGCCCTCATACTGGAACTCCAGAATTCTTCTTTTTTTTACAAAATAAACAATTTGGATAGTCAAATCACTTCTTGATTCATTTCACACCCTGGTTCCATTAAAATTCTCAAACTTTTACCAACTCTTATAAGGATGGACTGTACATACAACAAATAAAAATTGGAATGCCCCTTCTTCAAATTCTTGGGGTAAAAATTTTTTCAAGAAGTTTCTCAGTTGCCTTCTGTTTTTTATCTCCTGAAAAAAAACAAAACTATGAATGGGCCCTGACTCAAATTCAGGAAATTTTTTAGAAGATAAAGAAACTAGTGTGATTTTTACAGAAAAGGAACAAGCACTTATTAGTTCAATTGAATTATTTTTAAATTCCTCTCATATTTCTCTTGCACATTTTCAAGAATATTCAAACCCATTTTAAGAAGCACTTCAAATCTGAAGATGAATGGAAGCTGTTCCAGAAACAACAGCATCAGTTTTTCCATTCATACTCTGAATCAAGATATCTGGAAAACTTCACAAAACTTTCTCTTATCTGGAATCCCCCCACTTCTGACTACCTTATTGAGAACTGGATTGCTCTTAAAAGAAAATTTTTCTCCTATTTTGAAAGCAAAAACTATCACTTTGGAAAAATAATACCTCCAGAATAGAAGTTCTTCACTCCTACATCACGTGGTTTTTCAATTCATCTTTTGGCTCTTTCTATGATGTATTTCAACACATTTACCATTCAATCACCATCCAAAATCTTGAGAGAGCTATTGAAGCCTCTCATCAACAATTCAAGCATCTAATTGGTTTACTTCACTGTGTGGACCATCTATCTGGAACAATCAGTCACTCTTCCCTCAAACCATTCATTCATTTCATCAAGTTCCTGAATGTTCCACCAATTGCAACAAATTTGATTACTCTTTTTACATGGGTATACTATGTATTCACAAATTCAAATTAGCTATCAGAAAGTTTGAAATATTCCAAATCAAAAATTTTCTTGCTCAATGGAATATCAAAGCTCCCTTATCAGTATTTTTCTTTTTTGGATTCAACCTGAAATTAATGATTTCCTGGTTTATTTTTATTTTTATTTTTCTTTCTCCAGTGAACTCTTTAGCCTGATGCAACTGAAGAATCAGAAAAATTTGAAGTTCCAACCAAAGAAAGTAATGAAAACCTTTATTTCACTGAAATATTTGAAGAATTCAGCAAGTCACCACCTGGATAACAGCTATATTATCTGGGTTGAAGCAAGAAGATGCAGTGGAAGATATCAACTGACTCCAATTCAAGAGCCCCATTCACCTCAAAGATCCAAAGTAAGAGGAAGACCCAAAGGAGCATCCAATAATTTCAAGAAGATATCTCAGTCCTCAAGTAAAATATATCCATCCGTTTTTGAATATTTGGAAGAAACCAAGAGGACAGGAAGGGAAATGAAGAAATTCTTGGAAAACTCAAAGGTCAGTCACAATTTTTTGGAAAAAATAATACATATATCAACTTTTGTAATAGGGTGTATCATAGTTAAACAGGTGATGATAAATTCACAACTCCAGTCGTGTGGGAGTTTTGTAGGGCCCCACACGACTTGTGGGAGTCGTTTAGGGCCCCACACGACTTGTGGGAGTCGTTTAGGGCCCCACAAGACCTGTGGGAGCTGTTTAGGGTCCCACACAACATGTGGTAGTTGTGTAGGGCCCCACACAACCTGTGAGAGTTTGTTAGGGCCCCACACAACCTGTGGGAGTTTTGTAGGGCCCCACACAACCTGTGGAAGTTGTGTAGGGCCCCACACAACCTGTGGGAGTTGTGTAGGACCCCACACAACCTCTGGGAGTTGTTTAGGGCCCCACACAACCTGTGGGAGTTGTGTAGGGCCCCTCAATGCGTGGGGCCCCATACACTACTCCAAAGGGTTGTTCCAAACATGTGCAACCCCTGGGGGGGAATATACCCCCCATAGTGGGCAGCTTTGATTTTTTTACCCCTGTAAACAACCGTTTAGACCTGTTTACAGGGGTATACAACCCCCCCAGGGTTTTTCAAGTATTTAGTTTTTTTATTTTATGTTATATTTTATATTTTATATTTTTGTTTTTTTAAACCAAAAAATCAACATTTTTTGATTTTTTGGTTTATTTCTGTTTTTTTATTTAGTTTATTTTAGTTTTTTTTTTGAGTCTGCAATTCTTTTAGTTGTGTGGGAAGGAACACAACTAGATTTTAGTTATGTACAACCCTACACAACCCATTTGAGCCGTGTAGCATGCCACATGGCCCATTTGAGTCATGTAGTGTGCCACACAACCGATTTGAGCCGTGTAGCATGGAACACGACCCATTTGAGTCGTTTAGCGTGCCACACGGCGCATTTGAGTCGTTTAAATGACTCCACATGGCCCATTTGAGTTGTGTACACGACTCAAAGAGTTGTGAATTTAAAATTACCCTAGTTAAAGTTTTGAAAAAATGAAATTGCTTATTTCAGGAAAAATATCAATTTTTCAAAATAAAAAAATTTATAAAAACAAACAATGGACCAATGGCTTTAAATTAAAAAAATAAAATTATGGAAAAACAAAGTTGATAAGCCTGAAATCAGCCATTTGATTTTTTGACAATTTTAACTCTGATTCTGGAGGGCATATCAGAGTTAAAATTTTCAATTAATTAAATGGCTGATTTCTCCTATGCATTTTTTTTCAGAATTTTTTTTTCAATTAAAAGAATTAATTCATGGTTTATTTTGATAAAAAAATATTATTTGAAAAATTGGTATTTTTCCCAAAATAAGATTTTTAAATTTTTCAAAATTTTAACTCTAATACATGCTAATTAATATTTTCTTCCTATGTGCTCATGTTTCAAGAAGTTGGAAGGCTATCAAGGGGAAGGGGAATGGAAAAAAGAAGGTTGAATAATAGGAAGAGGTAGTTTCATATCTATAATTATTTCTTCTGAAATGGATTGCTTACTTTAATGAGTCCTTTTGATTTTTTAAAATGAAGTGAATATCTGACTGAAGAGGAATATTCAGAAGATGAAGAGGTGCCAGATTTTGATGAAGGAGAAGATTTGAAGATGAAGAGCTGCCAGATTCGGATTTTTTTAAGATGGTTAGCTTTCATTTTCTTTTATTCCTTCTTGTCTTTCTGGATATTATTTTTCATTAATTTATTCATTCAAACTTTTATCAGAGGTCTGGAACCGTTTTGAATAAGCAGGTTGCTTCTCCTGAAACCAATCCTGGGACAACAATCAAGATAATAAATTTATTCAATGAAGATTTGGATTCTCCTTAAAATCCTCCTGGAAGGAAGTTACTAGCACAAACAGAAACAACAATGAGTGAGAAAGTGATTACATTTGATATTTTTTCATTTTTTCTGATTTTTTTTTTGGTTTTTCATCCAGGTATCCTGCACATTATTACATTCTTCTTCTGAAATCTTTGACCACGTCTCAATTGAAGAAGTGATTTTTATCTTTAGAACATATTTTATTTTGTAAAAAATTCTGTTTTTTGGTTTTCGTTCCCATAGAAGTATTTTTTCCCCAAAAACAGCCCTCCCACATATATCACATGTTCAAGATGTTATAGGGCATGTGAGCTTTGGATTTAGAGAATCAGCCATTTGTTTGGGGAGGAACTCAGAAGACTGGATTGAAGTCAGGAAAGAAATTTTGAAAGAGCTTGATTTAAACCCAATCTTCAAGCACCCAAGATTACTGCATGAAATAAGGGGTGAAACTTTCCAAGAAGCAAGAAGGCAAATAAACCATCTTTCTGGCCCAGCTCCCATAAATATGTGGATGAAATTTCCATGCCATGGTTTCATTCTGGCTGAAACATATAAGTGTCCAGTGGTTCTGTTTTCTTCTTTAATTCCTTGCACTTATCTTCCTTTAAATTCCTCTCCCACTCAAAATTCCAGATCTTCTCCTATTTGCTTCATCCTTTTAGAAGTTTCCAAAAATTTAGTCTCATTCAGGTTCAAGTCTGATAATTCCCCAGGTCCCAGATTAGATCCACTTTGGAAAAGCTTTGTTACCAAGGATTCCAAATCTTGCAAAACTATTATTCACAAAAAAATAAAAGCTTGTTAATGAGGTTTTTTCACTCCAATACAATCAAGCAAAAAATAAGAACAATCATATTTATTTGAATAAAATTTAACATTTGTATCCATATTTGTTCTTTATTTTCTGATTTTTTAAATGAATTTTTTAAGGTGCACGCATACATCCAAAAGATCTGGAAAAATTATTAAAAATCTATGTTTTTGTTTTTTAAAATTTATTAAATCTTGAATCACCAAAAAAAAATTATTCAAAAGGTAAGCCAAAGGATCCAAACAGCCAATGAGAAATATGGTTTTTTGATCATTTGACTTTTTGAATGAATTTTTGAAGGTAAAATGACACATCCAAAAAATCTTTCAAAAAATTAAAATTCTCTTTGATATTTGTGCTAAGCTTATAAGACCTTGAATCACCAAAAAATTAAAAATTCAGATAAAAGAACCCAAAATTTCAATGAGAAAATTGGTTTTATCAAATTTGTTTGATTTTTTTGACAAATTTTTTAAGGCAAAAAAATCCATCCAAAAATTCTGCAAAAATTATTAGAATTCTCTTTGACCATTTTCCAAAATTTCTGAGAACCTCAATAACCAAAAAAATGCAAAAGGCAGATAAAAGGATGCAAAAGTTCATTGAGAAAATTGTTTTTTTTTTGGATGAATTTTTTAATGAAAAAGAATACATCCAAAAAAATCTGAAAGAACAATTGAAAGGGATTGGATTTTTTTTAAAAAAAGTTCTGAGATCTGAAATAACCAGAAAAAATTATCAAAAAGGCAAAAATAAAGTTCCAAAACTTCATTGCAAAATTGGTCTTTTTGGATTTTTTCAATGTTTTGATCATTTTTTAAGGAGTTCTAATGGCTCAAAACTTTTCAAGGATTTAGCTTAAAGGTTTATGAGCCCCAGCTACCAGACTGCGGAATCAGATTCAAAACATATTTATTCTTAATTTTTGTGA